>CM022953.1:50795073-51292917 GCA_012931725.1 Litsea cubeba
CCCTCAGATTCGGCGAGAAGGGCAAGTTAGCACGGAGATACGTCGGACCCTTTGAGATCAAGGCCAAGATCGGGGATGTCGCCTACAGGCTTCAGTTACCAGCAGAGCTATCAGGTGTGCATGATGTCTTCCACGTCTCGATGTTGAGGAAGTATGTGGAGGACCCTACCCACATTCTGCATCACCAGCCGCTCGACATCCAGCCCGACGCGTCCTACATCGCCAAGCCAGTCGCCGTCATCGACACCAAGGAGAAAGTACTTCGGGATCGAACTATTCACTTTGTGAAGGTTCAGTGGGAACATCACACTCCGGAGGAGGCTACTTGGGAGCTACGAGACCAGGTGGCAAGAGATTATCCACATCTTCTACCGCAGGTATGTCCCTACTTTGTTTTTACATTTGGGGACCAAATGTTTTAAAGGAGGGAGGAATGTGAGGCCCCACCCCTTTGTGGGCCCTCCATTTGAATTTGAATACTATATATTAGCTTAATATATTAATTATATTAATTATGGAGGGGCTTAATGGGGGCTAGTTATGCATTTTTCATAGGTTATAGATTAGGTTAGTTTAATTATGTGTTTAGTAGATTAATAAGGGGTTTTTCTTAGGAATTCTCTAGAACTACCCAATGACCAAAGCACCCTTACCCTAACCTTAATCCCATTTTAAACCCTAAGGGCTTTTTTGTCCTAAACCCAAAAATCCCAACCTATTTAAACTATGCCTTCCCCTACCAAACTAGAACACTATTCATCTCTCTTTCCCTCTTCTTCTCCAACGATCAACAACTGTGCCCTCCCTGCTGCTGGAATTCTTCCCTATATAAGTGGTTTCTATTCTTCTTCTTCTCTCTTCCTCCTGTTTGCAACTAATCAAGGCAAGTAACTCTATGTAAATAACTTAGAATGCATGATTTATGTTCCGCTTGATTCTACAAATTCCAATTCTGTCTGTACATGTTAGATATATCTTTGAGCTTGTCTTGTGGTTTTCTTTGGCCATTGATGGATTAATGGATGGTTGGAAATTGGAGTGGTATTCTGGTTTTGTTTGTTGAAATGGATGGAAAATGGGTGAGAAGGAGAATTCCAGAGGAGGGGTGTTCTGTATCAGGTTTCCGAAGAGGAAACAGTGGAAAACCCACTTTGTTGTGTGGAGACCGGGACCCAGGTGGGCCACCCGATGGTAAATCCGAGCCGTGGATCTGATAGAGAACGCACCGGCGACCCTAAAGGGGCTGGTCCCATGGTGTGTGGATACCCCATTGCCCTCAATCCAGCACCTGATCAGAGTAGGAAACGTATTAAAAGTAAAACCCAGTTTTGGCTTGAACTGTTGCGGGACCCACATATTGATCTGATCACAGATCTAGACCACCCATCAGACCTGATATGGTGGGGCGACCATGGAGATGTAGTCTGATCGGGATTTGACCAAGGAAGGGCCATGATCCATGTGATGGACACTAACTAGTTAAACCCAATTCGTGGCAAGGATTTATTCCGTTTTTTGGGTACTGTGGGGCCCATGTGGGCCACCTATGGAATCAGGACCCCACATCTGATAGAGGGGCCCTGGGCGACCCTAAGGGGAAAGACTGATCAAGGTTTTGATCAGAGGTGGGCCATCGCTTGTGGATGATGAACCCTGGGCGTCGTCGTGTATGTTCTGTAACAGAACATAGGTTCTGTTACAGAACACACGTCTTGTGTAAAAGCAAGAGATGATGGGAGGTTTGGTAGTCCTTGGGTGCATGTGAAAAAGGAAGAAATGAGGGAGCATGGAGAAATTGTGATCCATCAACTTGTGGGGCCCAAGTAGGTCTTTGATTTCAGATCAGATCCGGACATTGGATCAGGGTCTGCTTAATGAACCTGATGATGAGTCCTGATCTAAGACTGGGACCCGTGGGGCCCACTAATCTAATGACCTATATGTTTTATTAATCAAACCTATGTTTTTTATTAAATAAGAAAATTAAACCTTAGCCTTTTTAATGAGACCCCTTGACCTAGTGACCTAGGCTCCCTTCTTATCATGGGTTTAGTATATTAATAGGGGATTACTTACCCGGACCCATTAATTTAATTAATTAAAAATAAATTTCTTAGTTTCTATTTAAATACAATTGGACCCATTAATTTTAGAAAGTTTGTGGTGGGACCATTTAACCTAATGACCTGGGATTACTTTTAACCATGGGTTAGTATATTAATTAAGTACCTTGACCAATTAGTTTCATTAATTAAAATAAAACCTATTAGTCTTATTAATTAAAATAAGATCCTTAGTTTCTAATTTATACCTTTAGATCCATTAATTAGAGAGAGGTCCCTTAACCCTTTTGGAACCCAATCAGAACCCTTGTGCATAATCTGGATTTTCCTCAGACCCAGAAATCAGTGTATGTGGTTGACCTAGCTTAGTCGTTTGGCCGAGCTCAGTAGATTGACCGAGCTTAGTGTTTGGCCGAGCTCCGTGTTCTAGCCGAGATCAGTGTTTGGCCGAGCTCAGTGTCTTAGCCGGGTTCAGTGTTTGGCCGAGCTCAGCGTCTTAGCCGAGCTCAGTGCTTTGACCGAACTCAGTGCTTAACCGAGCTCAGTGCTTGACCGATCTCAGTGCTTAACCGAGCCCAGTGCTTGACCAAGCTCAGTACTTATCCAAGCTCCGAGCCAAAAGACCGAGACCAGGTAACCGAGATCAGGAATTTAGAAAGAGAGAAGCTGAAACCTGGGACACCCCCTTAGCCAGAATTTGCAGTGTGCGCGGTTAACCGACCAGGCCAGGAGGTTGACCGAACACACTGGAAATTCCAATAATTCAGGACTATACCTGAAGGGTGAATACTCTCTGATCCCAGTGTGCCGGGTTGACCCCAGGCCAGGAGATCAATCGAACACACTGTGTACAGTAAGTTTCCCAGACTTTAGTTTCTCATGTTGTGATCGTTTGTTGGGCCCATTGACCATCCAAATGACTCCATCACTGTGCCAACCACGAGTCAATGGTGTAGCTCAGCCTTGACTCGTGGGGTCCACTGATTAGGGTCCATGTTATGTAATCTGAGATGATTCGACCTTTATACGTTACTAATGATGCACATACCTTCTAAGCACCAAACACAATATTCCTTAGCATCTGTGGTTTCACTTAAAGATCGAATTACCTGAGATGGACCTGTATCCGAAAGTGGACCATTTACCTAGGTTGGACTGTTGCTATCTCCCTATGATTCGTGTACTTGGAGGTTCATCTTCCTCATATTATCACTGTCACTCTATTGTCCTTGTGTTTGCTTATACCTATTATTAAATGGAAAAATGGAGGACCTAAACCTAGGACTACTTAGAGGTGACCCGGTAGTGTGATTGGGGTGAACATTGACCCGTGTCTGTGGCTAGGCGGGCCCTTTTGTTGGCCTAAGTTTGGGTGTGGATTACCCTAGATGGGAGATGTTAGATTGAATGGGCTTGTAACCCATTATGGATATAGATGGATTATATGTTAATGGATATGGACTTGTATATCATTTGGACTGTTCTAAACCAGACCATGTATATGGTGGGCCTTGGTATGGATCCAATAATTGGGCTTGAACTTGGATCATGTTCCATGGATTACTTGGACCTCTTAGAGACTTGTTAGGACCTTGCTCGCGCAAGGCAAAGCCTAGACAGACACAGACCTTTATTGTTTCCTAAGTCGGCATAAACATTCACTCGGTTGATTTAAGCTTAGCCAGTTGGACTGATCATCACTGGTAGGAGCTATTGAGAGGATTGTGTGGCTATCATGATGAGCACTGTTGGGACGGACGGTGTGATGCCGGTTCCGGTCGTTGTGGATGATGTTGATGATATTTTGCAGGGTTAGTAATCCCTAGCATTAGCTTAGGATCCCTACCGCGACTGTGTTCAGTATGGGAGGGCCGCGGCATAATATCCCGCGGTGACCAGCTTATGTGGATGTGCCATATTGTGTAGGTTTATTACTGTTATGTTTATTATGATTCTACATGGTTATCTTGCACGACTGCATAGCATATGTACCTTTGTTACTCTCTTAACTTTATACATGTCTCTACTCATTTGATGCATACATTCTATATTATCTGCATATTGTGACTTGCCAGATCTTTAGATCTGACCCACTCTTGGTGCTTAGGTCTTGACCCCGAGTTCGAGGGCGATGCGTTCGCACTCGTTGAGGTGCCCGTAGTAGGCGACTACGGATGGGGGCCGGCCGACCATGAGGTCGAGCCGGAAGGTGGAGAGCCGACACCTGCTGCAGGGGTTTGAGCGTTCTTTTATTTAGGGTTTTGAGAGACATTTGTTGTGAGTTGGGTAATAATGAAAAATATGTAATTAAACTTTGATTTGTTATCACTATACATCTAGGCTGGACTTCAGCCCTTCTACATTTGACATATATACAATGATACCTTATGCTTCCGCTATCTCTGTATGGCTTCCGCTTATAATACGCTTCCGCGATAACAACTATTGTTACATTATTGTTCAAAAAGTTTTAAATTGGACCTCACTGCGGACCTACGATCTTGGAAGTTCTCGGATTTTCCGGGAAGTAGCGCGCCAATTTCGGTACTTTGACGATCTTTTCGGTATCCGGAATTGGGGCGTTACATTTTATGGTATCAGAGCGGGCAAGTCTCTAGGAAATAAAATACACTAGAAACTTTAGGACGTAGTGAGGATCTCAGTGTGGGGGTACGTGTAGAGTCGATGGATCGGGTAGAATCAGTGTAGTCCTAAGTGTTGGACTTAAACTAACCTAATTTCTTTCTCTTGACAGATGTCTAGAGAAGGTTCTCCATCACATATGATACCAGCAGTCGGCAGTTCGCCAGACTTCGAGCAGCGTTTCCAGAGGTTCTTACAGGCCTTCCTCGTTTCCCAGGAGGCCCAGGCATCGGCGCAGCAGCAGCAGGCCGAGGATTTTGCTCCAATTCCAGACGCAAGTCTTGGACATCATGGACAGAGTGGCTCAGCCAGGCACAGCAGCGGCATCCGTTCGGGAGGCAGACCCGAACGTCATATTTGAGAGGTTCCTCAAAAGAGGACCACCTGAGTTCACTGGCGCCGATGACCCGCTGGTGGCCGACGAGTGGATTGTGCGGATGGAGAAGATCTTCAAGGTCTTCGAGTGCACCGGTCAGCAGAGAGTGCAGTTAGCCGCTTACATGTTTCGGGGAGTCGCGGAGGACTGGTGGAGGACGATTCAGCGTCATTTCGAGACGATAGGAGACGAGATCGCTTGGACTGCATTCAGGGCGGACTTCCTTCGGAAGTTCATACCATCTCACGTCAGAGACCGCAAGCTGCGGGAATTTCAGGCGCTGGTGCAAGGCAGCATGACTGTCTACCAGTATGAGGTTCGCTTCACCCAGCTTTCTCGTTTTGCAGAGGCTCTGATCACACCTGAGTCCGAGAGGATCCGTCGGTTCGTCGATGGGCTGAGAGATGATATTCAGTTGAGCATGTCCTGCATCGAGCTGCCCACATATGAGGAGGCTTTGAGGAGAGCTTACTGGGCAGAGGAGCGTCTGCAGCGGATAGAGGCCAGTCAGCAGCAGAGGCGAGTTAGAGCCGCCTTGGTCAGACCGCAGCCCTTGCCCATACAGCAGCAGCCATTTCAGAGACAGAGGCCAGCAGGCCAGGCCAGGCAGCATCAGTATCAGCGGCAGCCTCAGCAGCAGCAGCAGCGTGGGCCCAGAGTGTGCTATGACTGTGGGGAGACAGGACACATCTCCAGATTTTGCCCATTCAGAGGGGGACAGCCTCAGGCCCCGATGCTTCAGCTTCCAGCACCACCGAGAGCACCAGCTTCCAGCTCCACCCGTTCAGCAGATTGCACCAGCACCCCAGCCACCTCAGCAGCAGTACCGTGCCCAGCAGCAGGCACGTGGACCCCAGCAGCCCAGGGGACAGCACTATCAGAGGGGACGATACCAGAGGCCCCATGGACAGCAGCGACAGCAGCAGAGACCTCAGGCTGCAGGTCAGGCATTTGCACTCACACATGAGGAGGCCGAAGCTGCAGGGAACGTCGTCGAAGGTACTCTTTCTATTTGTGATCAGATTGCTAGAGTATTGTTTGACCCTGGTGCTACACATTCCTATGTGTCTTCTGCTTTTTCATTAGTTCTTGGTGGGGTAGGAGAGGAGTTACCATACACGCTAGTTGTGTCTACGCCCGTGGGCAAGAGGGTAGTGTGTCAGACTTACCACCCCAGATGCCGAGTGCAGATCGGGGAGTGTATTATGTTTGCAGATCTGATCGTGTTACCCATGCATGACTTCGACGTTATCTTGGGGATGGATTGGCTGGCCCGATATCGAGCAGTGATGGATTGCTTCGAGAAGACAGTTAGGCTCACTATCGACGGTTCAGATGCCACGATCGAGTTTGTGGGTGAGAGGAGACCACCCAGCACTAGGTTGATTTCAGCACTGAAGGCAGAGAGGCTAGTGAGATCAGGTTGCGAGGGCTACATCGCATTCATCTCAGAGGACAAGAAGTCCAAGGGAGTCGAGGAGATACCAGTTGTCTGTGAGTTCCCAGATAGTATTTCCCGACGAGATCCCGGGATTGCCTCCAGTCAGAGAGATCGACTTCACCATCGAGCTTGTGCCAGGCACCGCACCGATTTCCAGAGCTCCTTACCGCATGGCTCCAGCAGAGCTGCGAGAGTTGAAGACCCAGTTGCAAGAGTTGATAGACAAGGGCTTCATCAGACCGAGCATGTCACCTTGGGGAGCACCTGTGCTCTTTGTGAAGAAGAAGGACGGATCGATGAGGATGTGCATTGACTACAGGCAGCTGAACCAGGCAACAGTAAAGAACAAGTATCCTCTTCCCCGGATCGACGAGCTTTTCGACCAGCTTCAGGGAGCGCAGTACTTCTCGAAGGTGGACCTGAGATCGGGATACCATCAGCTGCGAGTCAGAGAGCAGGATGTGCAGAAGACAGCATTTCGTACTCGTTACGGCCACTATGAGTTCCTTGTGATGCCGTTTGGGTTGACGAATGCGCCGGCAGTGTTCATGGCCCTGATGAACAAGATCTTCGCCCCATACCTCGACAGCTTTACGGTGGTGTTCATCGACGATGTGTTGGTCTACTCCAAGTCCAAAGAGGAGCACGAGCAACATTTGAGGACATCTTTACAGTTGCTACGCGACAACCAGCTGTACGCAAAGCTCAGCAAGTGCGAGTTCTGGCTAGAGAGAGTAGTCTTCCTCGGACATATCATCTCCAAAGACGGCCTAGCAGTGGATCCAGCAAAGATCGAGGCAGTAGTGAACTGGGAGAGACCGAAGAATGTCACAGAAGTTCGGAGTTTCCTTGGCTTAGCAGGGTACTACCGCAGATTTGTCAAGAGTTTCTCTTCGATTTCAGCCCCTTTGACCAAGCTGACAAGGAAGGACGTACCGTTCGTTTGGACCGATGCATGCGAGGACAGTTTTCAAGAGCTGAAGGAGAGACTGACGTCGGCACCGATCTTATCTTTACCTTCTGGTACAGGCGGTTTCGTTGTCTTCACCGACGCTTCAGGGACCGGTCTTGGTTGTGTTTTGATGCAGGAGGGCAAAGTCATTGCTTATGGATCTCGCCAGCTGAAGGAGCACGAGAAGAAGTATGCTACTCACGACCTGGAGCTTGCAGCAGTCGTGTTCGCACTGAAGATGTGGCGGCATTACCTCTACGGAGAGAAGTTCGAAGTCCATTCAGATCATCGCAGCTTTGCAGTATCTATTCACTCAGCAGTGATCTCAACAACCGTCAGAGGCGCTGGATGGAGTACATCAAGGACTACGACTTCCCTATCAAATACCATCCGGGTAAGGCGAATGTCGTGGCAGACGCTTTGAGCAGGAAGACCGCCCTAGTCAGTTTCCTAGCAGCAGAGGGCGTGTGGACCGATGTCTTCAGTGACTTGGATGTCCAGTTCAGTCGCTCAGTGACAGAGTTATGCTTGCCACCATGTCCGCATGGGAACCGGAGTTGCTTGGAGAGGTCAAGGACAGTCAACGCAGCGATCCTAAGCTTGTCAGAGTGATCGAGCAGATTGACCAGAGGCCAGAGTTCAGACTGATTGGTGGAGTACTCTACTACCAGGACAGGCTGTGTGTACCAGATATCCAGGAGCTGAAGGACCAGATCTTAGCAGATGCACACCACAGCAGATATTCGATTCACCCAGGCAGCACCAAAATGTATAGGAACCTGAGGAGCTACTACTGGTGGAACAACATGAAGAAAGAGATTGCAGGCTATGTGTCCAGATGTCTGACCTGTCAGCAGATCAAAGCCGAGCATCAGAAGCCACCAGGGCTACTTCATCAGCTCGAGATACCTCAGTGGAAGTGGGAACACATCACCATGGACTTCATCGCAGGACTTCCAGCCACTCGGAAACGCAGTGATGGCATTTGGGTGATCGTGGACAGGCTGACCAAGTCAGCTCACTTCTTGCCAGTATCGATGAGAGCGGGACTCGACGTCCTTGCTAAGCTGTATGTGGATAGGATCGTCTCTTTGCACGGAGTTCCAGCTTCGATTGTTTCAGACAGAGATCCACGCTTCACTTCTCACTTCTGGGATAGTCTTCAGCGAGCTTTGGGTACCAAGTTGAGCTTCAGCACAGCCTATCATCCTCAGACAGACGGACAGACAGAGCGCACCAACCAGACCTTGGAGGATATGTTGCGGGCTTGTGTCCTAGGATTACAAGGAGAACTGGGAGGATTCCTTGCCACTCTGCGAGTTTGCCTACAACAACAGCTACCACTCGAGCATCAAGATGGCACCGTTTGAGGCGTTGTACGGCAGGAAGTGCAAGACCCCAGTATGTTGGGAGGAAGTTGGCGTCAGGAGCTTCCACGGACCGTCTATTGTCGGTGATACCAGTGAGAAGATCCGCCAGATAGTAGAGAACCTGAAGGTCAGCCGCAGCCGGCAGAAGAGCTACGCAGACAATCGGCGCAGGCCACTCGAGTTCCAGAAGGGAGACCGTGTCTTCCTGAAGGTTTCCCCAGCTCGAGGCACCCTCAGATTCGGCGAGAAGGGCAAGTTAGCACGGAGATACGTCGGACCCTTTGAGATCAAGGCCAAGATCGGGGATGTCGCCTACAGACTTCAGTTACCAGCAGAGCTATCAGGTGTGCATGATGTCTTCCACGTCTCGATGTTGAGGAAGTATGTGGAGGACCCTACCCACATTCTGCATCACCAGCCGCTCGACATCCAGCCCGACGCGTCCTACATCGCCAAGCCAGTCGCCGTCATCGACACCAAGGAGAAAGTACTTCGGGACCGAACTATTCACTTTGTGAAGGTTCAGTGGGAGCATCACACTCCGGAGGAGGCTACTTGGGAGCTACGAGACCAGGTGACAAGAGATTATCCACATCTTCTACCGCAGGTATGTCCCTACTTTGTTTTTACATTTGGGGACCAAATGTTTTAAAGGAGGGAGGAATGTGAGGCCCCACCCCTTTGTGGGCCCTCCATTTGAATTTGAATACTATATATTAGCTTAATATATTAATTATATTAATTATGGGGGGCTTAGTGGGGGCTAGTTATGCATTTTTCATAGGTTATAGATTAGGTTAGTTTAATTATGTGTTTAGTAGATTAATAGGGGGTTTTCTTAGGAATTCTCTAGAACTACCCAATGACCAAAGCACCCTTACCCTAACCTTAATCCCATTTTAAACCCTAAGGGCTTTTTTGTCCTAAACCCAAAAATCCCAACCTATTTAAACTATGCCTTTCCCTACCAAACTAGAACACTATTCATCTCTCTTTCCCTCTTCTTCTCCAACGATCAACAACTGTGCCCTCCCTGCTGCTGGAATTCTTCCCTATATAAGTGGTTTCTATTCTTCTTCTTCTCTCTTCCTCCTGTCTGCAACTAATCAAGGCAAGTAACTCTATGTAAATAACTTAGAATGCATGATTTATGTTCCGCTTGATTCTACAAATTCCAATTCTGTCTGTACATGTTAGATATATTTTTGAGCTTGTCTTGTGGTTTTCTTTGGCCATTGATGGATTGATGGATGGTTGGGAATTGGAGTGGTATTCTGGTTTTGTTTGTTGAAATGGATGGAAAATGGGTGAGAAGGAGAATTCCAGAGGAGGGGTGTTCTGTATCAGGTTTCCGAAGAGGAAACAGTGGAAAACCCACTTTGTTGTGTGGAGACCGGGACCCAGGTGGGCCACCCGATGGTAAATCCGAGCCGTGGATCTGATAGAGAACGCACCGGCGACCCTAAAGGGGCTGGTCCCATGGTGTGTGGATACCCCATTGCCCTCAATCCAGCACCTGATCAGAGTAGGAAACGTATTAAAAGTAAAACCCAGTTTTGGCTTGAACTGTTGCGGGACCCACATATTGATCTGATCACAGATCTAGACCACCCATCAGACCTGATATGGTGGGGCGACCATGGAGATGTAGTCTGATCGGGATTTGACCAAGGAAGGGCCATGATCCATGTGATGGACACTAACTAGTTAAACCCAATTCGTGGCAAGGATTTATTCCGTTTTTTGGGTACTGTGGGGCCCATGTGGGCCACCTATGGAATCAGGACCCCACATCTGATAGAGGGGCCCTGGGCGACCCTAAGGGGAAAGACTGATCAAGGTTTTGATCAGAGGTGGGCCATCGCTTGTGGATGATGAACCCTGGGCGTCGTGTATGTTCTGTAACAGAACACAGGTTCTGTTACAGAACACACGTCTTGTGTAAAAGAAAGAGATGATGGGAGGTTTGGTAGTCCTTGGGTGCATGTGAAAAAGGAAGAAATGAGGGAGCATGGAGAAATTGTGATCCAACAACTTGTGGGGCCCAAGTAGGTCTTTGATTTCAGATCAGATCCGGACATTGGATCAGGGTCTGCTTAATGAACCTGATGATGAGTCCTGATCTAAGACTGGGACCCGTGGGGCCCACTAATCTAATGACCTATATGTTTTATTAATCAAACCTATGTTTTTTATTAAATAAGAAAATTAAACCTTAGCCTTTTTAATGAGACCCCTTGACCTAGTGACCTAGGCTCCCTTCTTATCATGGGTTTAGTATATTAATAGGGGATTACTTACCCGGACCCATTAATTTAATTAATTAAAAATAAATTTCTTAGTTTCTATTTAAATACAATTGGACCCATTAATTTTAGAAAGTTTGTGGTGGGACCATTTAACCTAATGACCTGGGATTACTTTTAACCATGGGTTAGTATATTAATTAAGTACCTTGACCAATTAGTTTCATTAATTAAAATAAAACCTATTAGTCTTATTAATTAAAATAAGATCCTTAGTTTCTAATTTATACCTTTAGATCCATTAATTAGAGAGAGGTCCCTTAACCCTTTTGGAACCCAATCAGAACCCTTGTGCATAATCTGGATTTTCCTCAGACCCAGAAATCAGTGTATGTGGTTGACCTAGCTTAGTCGTTTGGCCGAGCTCAGTAGATTGACCGAGCTTAGTGTTTGGCCGAGCTCCGTGTTCTAGCCGAGATCAGTGTTTGGCCGAGCTCAGTGTCTTAGCCGGGTTCAGTGTTTGGCCGAGCTCAGCGTCTTAGCCGAGCTCAGTGCTTTGACCGAACTCAGTGCTTAACCGAGCTCAGCGCTTGACCGATCTCAGTGCTTAACCGAGCCCAGTGCTTGACCAAGCTCAGTACTTATCCAAGCTCCGAGCCAAAAGACCGAGACCAGGTAACCGAGATCAGGAATTTTAGAAAGAGAGAAAGCTGAAACCTGGGACACCCCCTTAGCCAGAATTTGCAGTGTGCGCGGTTAACCGACCAGGCCAGGAGGTTGACCGAACACACTGGAAATTCCAATAATTCAGGACTATACCTGAAGGGTGAATACTCTCTGATCCCAGTGTGCCGGGTTGACCCCAGGCCAGGAGATCAATCGAGCACACTGTGTACAGTAAGTTTCCCAGACTTTAGTTTCTCATGTTGTGATCGTTTGTTGGGCCCATTGACCATCCAAATGACTCCATCACTGTGCCAACCACGAGTCAATGGTGTAGCTCAGCCTTGACTCGTGGGGTCCACTGATTAGGGTCCATGTTATGTAATCTGAGATGATTCGACCTTTATACGTTACTAATGATGCACATACCTTCTAAGCACCAAACACAATATTCCTTAGCATCTGTGGTTTCACTTAAAGATCGAATTACCTGAGATGGACCTGTATCCGAAAGTGGACCATTTACCTAGGTTGGACTGTTGCTATCTCCCTATGATTCGTGTACTTGGAGGTTCATCTTCCTCATATTATCACTGTCACTCTATTGTCCTTGTAGTTGCTTATACCTATTATTAAATGGAAAAATGGAGGACCTAAACCTAGGACTACTTAGAGGTGACCCGGTAGTGTGATTGGGGTGAACATTGACCCGTGTCTGTGGCTAGGCGGGCCCTTTTGTTGGCCTAAGTTTGGGTGTGGATTACCCTAGATGGGAGATGTTAGATTGAATGGGCTTGTAACCCATTATGGATATAGATGGATTATATGTTAATGGATATGGACTTGTATATCATTTGGACTGTTCTAAACCAGACCATGTATATGGTGGGCCTTGGTATGGATCCAATAATTGGGCTTGAACTTGGATCATGTTCCATGGATTACTTGGACCTCTTAGAGACTTGTTAGGACCTTGCTCGCGCAAGGCAAAGCCTAGACAGACACAGACCTTTATTGTTTCCTAAGTCGGCATAAACATTCACTCGGTTGATTTAAGCTTAGCCAGTTGGACTGATCATCACTGGTAGGAGCTATTGAGAGGATTGTGTGGCTATCATGATGAGCACTGTTGGGACGGACGGTGTGATGCCGGTTCCGGTCGTTGTGGATGATGTTGATGATATTTTGCGGGTTAGTAATCCCTAGCATTAGCTTAGGATCCCTACCGCGACTGTGTTCAGTATGGGAGGGCCGCGGCATAATATCCCGCGGTGACCAGCTTATGTGGATGTGCCATATTGTGTAGGTTTATTACTGTTATGCTTATTATGATTCTACATTGTTATCTTGCACGACTGCATAGCATATGTACCTTTGTTACTCTCTTAACTTTATACATGTCTCTACTCATTTGATGCATACATTCTATATTATCTGCATATTGTGACTTGCCAGATCTTTAGATCTGACCCACTCTTGGTGCTTAGGTCTTGACCCCGAGATCGATGACGACTGCGCTCGCAGCTGCGTGAGGTGCCCGTAGTAGGCGACTACGGATGGGGGCCGGCCGACCATGAGGTCGAGCCGGAAGGTGGAGAGCCGACACCTGCTGCAGGGGTTTGAGCGTTCTTTTATTTAGGGTTTTGAGAGACATTTGTTGTGAGTTGGGTAATAATGAAAAATATGTAATTAAACTTTGATTTGTTATCACTATACATCTAGGCTGGACTTCAGCCCTTCTACATTTGACATATATACAATGATACCTTATGCTTCCGCTATCTCTGTATGGCTTCCGCTTATAATACGCTTCCGCGATAACAACTATTGTTACATTATTGTTCAAAAAGTTTTAAATTGGACCTCACTGCGGACCTACGATCTTGGAAGTTCTCGGATTTTCCGGGAAGTAGCGCGCCAATTTCGGTACTTTGACGATCTTTTCGGTATCCGGAATTGGGGCGTTACACATTCGGTTACACCACGCGTAATACACGAATACCTAGACAACCCATCGAAGCACACCAAGCCACGTACTTCGATTTCAATCCCATTAATGGTCAAGTGAGAGTAAATTCATGGTTTATAGCATCTAAGGCCCAAACTTAGGTTACCAGTCTCATTTCCAATATAAACATAAGTTAGATTAATAATTCAATTATTTACATCACTTCCCGACCTCCGATCGTGATGAAACTAGAATCACTGGATTCTATGTCTCAAGAGCTTTCCAACGGTATATAGAACTCCAAATTCTGACGAACGAATCAAAAGTTATGTTCATTCGAAGTGGACTTTGATGTCTGCACAATGCAGTCTCGCTATAGTGAGCCAAAGTCTCGCTATAGCGAGAATACATTCTGCCTGGGCTGCATAACAGTAGCAAAGCTCGCTATAGCGAGGGTTAAGCCCGCTAGAGCGAGCCTGCTTGCTGCCTGAGCCCGGACTGAAGCAAATTTGGCCTGTTTTAAGGTATTTCCAATCCCATTCACCTAGGGTCCATTCCCTTCATTCCTAAGCCTTTCCAGGGCATGTACCTGCATGAGAAGAGCCTTCATGCTCTCTCTCTCTCAAACCACATTCCATTCCATTCATCAAACCATATACAAGTAAAGTCCATTCAACCCATTTATCCAATTTAGCATATGCAATCCAATTAACCATGACAAGCTTGGAATTTAGGTATTCTAACATGAAACATCATCATTCAAAGAAACAATACAGACATATATATATATTATGAAATTCATATCTACTTGCCTCAACCAAAGTGAAGATTGGAATTGGGTGAAATTCGAGGAGAAACTTTTCTACTCCGAAATCCACGATCTAACCCAATAAAATGCAAATTAGGAAGCCAGGAAGAAGATAGGAAGGAAAAGAATTAAGATCCAACCTAAATCTAACCAAAAGGAAGATAAAATAAAAAGATGAAGTTACCGAAAACCTTATCAGATTATTACCGGAAGCAAGAGGGGATCGCGATGATGAATTCTAGCGGATCAGATCTTCAAATGAGGTCTTCTAGGGCTGAGATCTGGCTTGAGAAAGGAAGGGGAAGAAGAAATGGCTGCGGTTCTCTATTTCGTTGCAGAGAATAAAATCTGGAATTAGGGTTAAACATCGTTTAAGAAGATGATTGAGAGGAAAAGCCAAATCGCCCTTTAAGTGGGTCCGATGAAAAAATGGACCACTTGAAAGGTTTCTGATCGCTGGATCGCGATGAGTCAATAGACAAAAATCATCAGAACGACGAGACCTTTCCAACGAACCCAAAATCACGGCGTTTGGAATATTTCGGAAAAACACTCAATTTTTCCTAAATTGCAAACTACCCCCCTGCTATGATCAAACAAAGTCGGACTCAAACGAAACAACACAGATACTATTTTAATGCTAAAAAAAACTCGCTCATGATCTAAACCCACTTAAATATCTAAAACACAATTAAATAAAATAATAATAAATTAAACGGGTCAACGGGCCGGGTCATTGGGCCCAACTGACCCAGTAAGGTCACAGACCTTACATTCTTTTTCATGCCTTTTTTTGCAGTTAATTGTTTGTAGCTGTTAGTTTGGTTGTCTGGGCATAGCACTGGTTGCTTGGGTTTTATTTGATTTGAATAAATATTTGAGTTTCTAAATACCAACAAGGTTGCAACCATTTTCGCCAATGTTTCTACATTAGATTCACAAATATTCTGTTCTCTTTCCCATCTCTTTTTTCCTCAATTGTCGCTGTCGAAATAATCTCGCCCTCTTCTCCCTCCCCTCTCCTCTCTCCTGAAAAACCCAATTTCTTTTTGGGTTCCCGTAAAATGGTCGATATCGACCATTCCTCTCTGCTCCCTCCTCCTCCTCTCCCCTCTTCTCCCTCCTGAAAAACTCAATTTCTATTTGGGTTTCCGCAGAATGATCGATATCAACCATTCGCTAAACGAAAAAAAAAAAAACACACCTTGAGACCCAATTTCTATTTGGGTTCCCGCAGAATGGTCGATATCAACCATTCGCTAAACGACAAAAAAAAAAAAAAAAAAAAACGCACCTTGAGGACCTTATCTATACATACATGTGCAGTTTTTAACTCCTCAAAAGTGATATGAGATCCTACGAGGTTCTATGCGGTAAATTCCTTCTATTTTTAAAAAGATATAAAACCTAAAATATTTGAAGCTTTAAAGAGAGAGAATGTGCAAGACGCACACAGGAATATAGTCCTCCGAAAAAACGCAATGGGCAACTCGTCTACAGTAAGATTTCCACTTCGATTTCTTTTTCTTCGCTCTCTCCTTTGTATATACGCAGAATCCAATCCAGGTAAGAAGATACTTTCATTTCCATTTCTTCTTCAAATGAAAGCCTCAATCTTTGGATTTAGATCTTGGGTTCTCTTCTGTAACTCTTGAATCTAGGTAAGCATCGTTGCTTGATTTCTCTGTGCTGATTCTGTCTTCCTTTTTCTCAATCGTTCTGTTCTTGATTCAAGAGAAAATAAAAACCAAAAAACCAAAAACCCAAAAACCATGTATGGAAGATTGGATTCTGGGAAGAAAAATGCCGTTGGAGAAGACTCCATAAACGGGCGTTTATGCACGAGATTGAGGCTCTGAGCAAAGCCCTCTATCTCAACAAAGAACCCCCTCCAAAGAAGGCTCTCCCCTCTACACCTCCCTCAAATTGTCGATTTGTATCGGCGGGTAAGACTCATTTCCCAGAACCCCACAAAACCAAGCCCTCTAGAGCTTTTAAAGAAAACCCATCGCAGAAAGACAAGAAATCCTCCTCCTTTTGGAACTGGAAGCCCTTGAAAGCCCTGTCTCACATCCGTCACCGTCGATTCAACAACCTTTTCTCCCTCCAAGTGAATTGAAGGTTTGTCGACCGAATTCAACGGGGTTAGCCTTGTAGTGCACTTGAGAAGGCGGGACGGTGGGGTGGAGACTCGGGTGTGTAGGGTTTTCGATGGGATCGCTGAATTCGAAGAGATTCTAACACATGAGTGCTCTGTGTATGGGACTGGGAATGGTCCTCACCATTCTGCTAAGTATGAAGCAAATCATTTCCTGATATGTGCTTTGGTTGTGGGCGCCCCCCATCTTGATCTTGGGAAGCACAGGGTGGATCTCACCTGATTGCTTCCGCTCACATTGGAGGAATTGGAGGAGGAAAAGAGCTCGGGGAAGTGGACGACGAGCTTCAAGCTGTCAGGGAAGGCAAAAGGAGCGACGTTGAACGTGAGTTTCCGGTTCTTAGTTTTAGAAGATGACTCAGCTGGGTCTGGAGTTGATGCGATCGAACGTCAATTGCCCAATTCTAAGTTGAACAGGATTGGTACAGTGAAGTCTGAGTTGGGTCATGATTGAGCAGATGCCTGGGCTTCCCTTCGGTGTGTTGGAAGCCTACCAGGTGCCAGCCGGCGGTCACACATTCCATCACAATCTGTAGAAGCTGTGAAAATCCTTCATGAGGATTTACCAAGTTCAAGGTCAGAGGTTTCGGGCTCTGTTGATTTTGTTAGATGCAAGCAACTCAAAACAGATAGCTAGAATGCAAAGAACAACTCTAGAATAACTTGATTATTGAAAATGAGAAGCAGCAGCTATTAAATAGCTTTTTACAGAATGAAAACAGAAACAAACTACACTCACGTTCTAACTAGAATCGTGGTAACAAACTTGACTAAATCAAATGGCAACAGTCCCTAAAGACTAGGACTTATTAACAAACTAAATCTTATCATAAATCTTATCATTTCCTCCCCTAAACTAAACTGCCTAGACAGGCATCTAGTTTATCTTTGGCACATCACAAACTCCCAGTTTCTTTCTAAGCTCCTGAAATGTCTCTAGCTTGAGTGGTTTGGTGAACATGTCTGCTATTTGCTGCTGTGTACAACAATACTGGATCTGCACAACTCCTTCATTCACCAGATCACGTAAGAAATGGAAACGCACATCAATGTGCTTACTCCTGCCGTGCATCACAGGATTCCTTGATAACTTTATTGTCGAGCTATTGTCACAAAAGATGACGGGACTCTCACTGCCATTATAACCAATCTTCTTTAACACCCTTTTCATCCAAACCAACTGACAAGTGCATGCTGCAGCACCAACAAACTCTGCTTCTGTTGTACTTAGTGTAACTATTGGTTGCTTTCGAGAAGACCAAGCCACTGCTGCACCACTTAAAATAAAGGCATACCCCGACGTGCTCTTTCTATCTTCCACACACCCTGCATAATCACTATCAGTGAAGCCAACCAATTCCTTATTTCCTCCTTTCTGATAAAGAATACCAAAGCCAATGGTTCCTTGCAAGTACCGTAGAACTCTCTTGGCTGCTGAAAGATGTAGCTTAGTTGGTTTTGATATATATCTGCTAATTAGGCTAACTGCATACATTATATCCGGCCTTGTGGCTGCTAAATACATCATGCTTCCAACCAGCTGCTTGTAGAACGAACCATTCACCTCTACACCATTTTCATCTTTAGAAATTTTGAACCCTGGAATGATTAGATTTTGAACAGAATTACTATCCTCCATTCCAAACTTCTTTAGCATTTCCATCACATATTTCTTCTGACTAATGAATATCCCTCCATCAAACTGCACTACTTCAATGCCAAGAAAATACCTCATCTTGCCCAAATCCGACATATCAAATTCCTTCATCATGGAGTCTTTGAACGCACGCATCATAACCTCATCGTCTCCTGTATAAATTAAATCATCAACATACAAACTAATGATCAAACGTTTACCTTGTTTGTTGATTTTAGTAAACAAAGTCTGTTCACTGTCATCCTTCTCAAAGCCTTCTTTCTTGAAGTACGACTCAATTCAGCTGAACCATGCTCTTGGTGCTTGCTTGAGTCCGTACAAAGCTTTGCTGAGTTTGTCTACCTTTTCCTCTTCATTCTTCATCTCATAACCCCTCGGCTGCTCAACATAAACGTCTTCGATTAATTCTCCATGAAGGAAAGCTGATTTCACATCGAGTTGGAATACAGTCCAACCTCTCTGAGCTGCAAAAGCTAAGATCATCCGCACTGTGTCCATACGAGCTACAGGAGCATACACTTCTTCGTAGTCAACTCCGTGTTCCTGGGCATAGCCTTTTGCAACTAAGCGGGCCTTGTGCTTCTCCACTTCTCCAAGTTCATTCAGTTTTGTTTTATAAACCCATTTGACTCCTATCCTTTTAGCTCCGTTTGGCAAGTCAGTTAGAAACCACGTCCCATTCTTCTTAATTGAGCTCATTTCTGAATCCATAGCTTGCCTCCATTTTCCATCTTGTACTGCTTCATCAAAACTGGTCGGGTTGGAACTGGGCAGGTCTGAGCCTGTGATCAAAGCCAAGTGAGCTTGCACATCTTCATCGTTCAGGCCATCACCAGTAAAATAGTCAGCCATCCATACTGGTGCTCTTCTATTGCGAATCTCTCTTGCATGTGAAGTTTCAGGAACATCAAGATTTCCCGAGGTCGGCACAATTTCTTTGCTCCCTTCCGTATCTTCATTCTCTTCCTCTTCACTACTGTGTTCTTCATCTCCCAATTCTAAATTTAGTTGAATCTATTCTTCATAGCTTGCATCCCAATTCCATGTCTTTTCTTCCTCGAAAATGACGTCTCTGCTAATCACAATCTGTTTGGACACCGGATCATATAGTCTGTATCCCTTGGATTCCTTGCTCACCCTAAATAAAACACAGCTGCGACTCTTATCTTCAAGCTTTGTTCGTCGAGCATCAGGCACGTGAACATGTGCTATACAACCAAAGACTCTTAAGTGGTCAACAGAAGGCTTCACCCCGCTCCAAGCTTCCTCTGGCGTCATGTCTTTCACTGAAGACGTTGGACATCTATTAAGAACATAAAATGTCCAATTTACTGCTTCCGGCCAGAATGTCTTCAGAACATTGGTCTCAATCAATAAACTCCTCACCATATTCATCACCGTCCTGTTCTTCCATTCTGCGACACCGTTTTGCTGTGGTGTATGGGCAGTGGTCAATTGTCGCTTGATTCCATTCTGTCTACAGTAGTCGTTGAACTCACTTGATGTGAATTCTCCTCCACGATCTGTTCTTAAACATTTAATGGACAAACCAGTTTCTTTTTCTACACAACTCTTAAATAACTTAAAAGAAGCAAATGCATCTGCCTTATAAACAAGAAAGTGTACCCAAGCTTTCCTACTAAAGTCATCGATAAAACAAATGAGGTACCTCTTGTGGCTGTTGGAATTAGGAGAGATTGGACCACAAATATCCGCATGAACTAGCTCCAACTTCTCTGATGCTCTCCATATGCTTTTCTTCGGAATAACAGCTCGGTGTTGCTTCCCCTTCAAGCAATCAGCGCATATAGCTTTGGATTCAGGGAAACTTGGCAAACCCCTCACCATTGCTTTGCTTTGCAGAGTCTGAAGTCCTTTGTAGCTGAGATGGCTATATCTACGGTGCCAAAGATGAGCTAGGTCTTGAGTGGTTGCTTGGAGACATACCTCCTTTGGTTCCTTCTTGATTGGTTGCTTGTTTGATAGCAATACAAACATCCTGTTGGTTGTCATGTTGGTTTGAATGATTAAGCCCTTCGTGGGATGGTAGATTCGGCACTGATTGGATTGCATTAGAACGGCTAGGCCCTTTTCTTGCAGTTGTCCGACACTGAGAAGATGACTCTTCAATTCTGGTACATAAAATACATCTTTTACAAGAAGACTGACACCGTCCAAAAACAAGCGCACACTTCCTTTGCCAACAACGTTCAGCCTCGTATGATTGCCCAATCTGACCACCTTTTTGAACCCCTCTTCCAACTCACAGAAAAGAGATGAATCACCACACATATGGTTGCTGCAACCTGAATCAAGGAACCACACATCATCTCGGTTTACTCCATGTAATTCAACACAGGCCATGAGTACCGTCTCCTCTGACTCATCTAGTTCTGCATAATTTGCTTGCTTCGAACTTGGACACTTGTATTGAAAGTGTCCGAGTTGATGACATCGGTAGCACTCAACAGTTGCCTTATTGTAGTTTTGGCGACCCCTGCCCCTACCTCTTCCTCCTCTGAAAGTAGTTCTGCCACGTCCACGTCCACCATAACCTTCATCATGTGACACCGTGAGTGCATGTTCCTCTTCTCCATCCTTCTTAAACTTCTGCTCATGAACAAGCAGTGAACTTTGCAAGGCATCTACGGAGAGTCGATCGATATCTTTGGCTTCTTCGAAGTGTCCGAGTTGATGACATCGGTAGCACTCAACAGTTGCCTTATTGTAGTTTTGGCGACCCCTGCCCCTACCTCTTTCTCCTCTGAAAGTAGTTCTGCCACATCCACGTCCACCATAACCTTCATCATGTGACACCATGAGTGCATGTTCCTCTGCTCCATCCTTCTTAAACTTCTGCTCATGAATAAGCAGTGAACTCTGCAAGGCATCTACGGAGAGTCGATCGATATCTTTGGCTTCTTCTATGGAACAAACAATGTAATTCCATTTTCAGTGAGAGTTCTCATAATCTTCTCGACGATCTTGACATCAGTCATGTCTTCCCCACAATTCCTCATGTCGTTTGCAACCACCATCACTCGACCAAAGTAGTCAGTGATCGATTCACCTTGTTTCATTGCCACAACCTCAAAATCTCTACGAAGACGATTGAGTTGGGCCCTCTGTACGCGTGCATTGCCCTGACACTTCATCTTCATGGACTCCCAAAGTTGCTTGGACGTCTCCTTATGTGTGATTGTCTTTAGAATTGACTTGTCAAGGGATTGAAACAAGTAATTCTTGGCCTTTAGATCTTTCAGCTTCATCTCCTCTAGAGTTTTTCTCTGTGCAGCGGTCAGCATCTCTGCATCATCAGGTTGTGAATAGTCGGATTCCACAACAGTCCAGTATTCCTTGGATCGGAGAAGATTCTCCATGACCATGCTCCAGTGATCATAGTCACCATCGAACTTCGGAATAGAAGGTTGAGCAAAGCTACTGTTTGTTTATGACCCCATCTCGTGCACACTCCCTTGTTGTCTCTCTAACTCACTCTTTCAATCTCTCAAGTTATGGCTCTGATACCAAAATGTTAGATGCAAGCAACTCAAAACAGATAGCTAGAATGCAAAGAACAACTCTAGAATAACTTGATTATTGAAAATGAGAAGCAGCAGCTATTAAATAGCTTTTTACAGAATGAAAACAGAAACAAACTACACTCACGTTCTAACTAGAATCGTGGTAACAAACTTGACTAAATCAAATGGCAACAGTCCCTAAAGACTAGGACTTATTAACAAACTAAATCTTATCAGATTTAGGGCAGGCGCTAACGTATGGGAAATTCAATGAGGGTGAGTTCGGTAGTGGTTTGGTTGATTATAAGCTGAAGCATGAGGTGGTGTTTTCTGACCATGGATCAAAATCCTACTCTTTATCTGAGTCTTTGAAATATGCTTGTGAAAATGACTCTGATGATGTTGAGTTTACCATGATTGACTGGAATTGAGGTTGCCACAAAGGATCTGGTGAAAGAAGAAGAAGATGACAAGGATGCCGGTGATATTCCTGTGGTAGGAAATATTAAAATTGATGAATCCAGCAAGAGGGAAGGTGCCACAGGCTTAGATGTTGTGAAGCTTAATCAACAAGATGAAGCCTATAGAAGTAATGTGGAGGAGTTTCCAATTGTTGGTTGGGACTCCCAGGAGGACAGCCTGTTCACAGAAGAATTGATCATGAAAGAACTAGACTCCGCCCTTTGTGATCCTTCAATTCTTAAGGCAGAGAAATCAGGTTCTTCCCATTCTCAAAGTGAGGACCCTGGGCAGTTGATTCAGAGAGAGGTGAAATCAATCTATAAAAAGGGTAAGGTGGGAAAGTCACTCAGCTTGGATGATGCTACAGCATCTGTTGCAAGTGAGTTTTAAAGTATGCTCGGTATTGAGCACAGTCCATTTGGCTTGAGTTCTGATAGTGATACTGATTCTCCGAGAGAATGCCTTTTGAAACAGTTTGAGAGAGATTCTCTAGCTTGTGGAAGTGGCATCTTTGGTATTGACATTGGAAAGGAAATGGACATGGAATTGGTCAATGATTCTGTTCAGTTAGATCCCAAAAACTTGTCGGAGGAATTTGAGCTATCATCATTCGTGCATACTGCTGAAGCTGAACATCAGAAAGCAGCTCAGGCAATGAAAAGTAAAACAAGGGCCAAAATGCTTGAAGACACAGAGGCAGAAACTTTAATGCAAGAGTGGGGTTTGAATGAGAATTCATTTCAGAGCAGTGCACCTGGCAGTGCTGATAGATTTTGTAGCCCAATTGATCTACCTCCTGAGGAGCCATTCTTACCTCCTCTAGGGTCCACTTGTTCAGACAAAGGATGGAGGATTCTTGCGGTCAATGAATCCGTCTCTTTTCATGAATGCTAAAAACAATGGAAGTTTGATCATGAATGTTTCTAGTCCAATCGTGGTCCCAGCAGAAATGGGTTCTGGTATCATGGCAATACTACAGAGTCTGGCTTCTATTGGGATTGAAAAGCTCTCAATGCAGGCGAGTAAGTTGATGCCTTTAGAAGATGTTATAGGAAAGACAATGCAACAAGTGGCATGGGAAACTGCTCCTGCTTTTGAGGCATGCAAGAGGTTCGTTCATTCTCTTTTATAAGTGCTTCCCTTTTCCTTGTCATGTTAGTTGTGTTTCCGTGACAGACCATTTTCTTTCTACAGGGAGGATACATTGCAGCATCTTAAACCAGAATGGAGATCAGAGGTCAGACATGATGCATTTGGTGGGAGAAAGAAAGGCAAAAATCCTTCCACTTTGACTTCTTCAGTTGGTCAAGATCTAGATTCTGAATATGTTTCACTGGAAGACCTTGCTCCATTGGCAATGGATAAAATTGAAGCCCTGTCAATAGAGGGCTTGAGAATACAGTCTGGCATGTCAGATGATGAGGCACCATCAAATGTCAGTCATTACCAAACCTCTGTGTTCACCTCCTTAGGCTCCATTTTGTCCTCAAAATCAACAACTGAAGTTTCATTTGAACGATTTGCAGTGTTAACCAGATTGGCCTCGACACCGTTGCTTTCAACCTTCACATCTGGGATTCGACGAATTTGTCCGATGGCAGGATGTTCATCGGACTGAATCTCACCATGATTGTTTGTTCCAACGTCAATATCATCAATAACAATATCTTGTCCTGCCGCCTGATGTGGACTGCATTCATTACGCACGGAAGGGAAATGCATGTCATTGTCTTCATGGAGATCAATGGTAGGTAGCTCTTGAGCGGGCGTTGGCTCTATGGCTTGTTTTCTTGTACAAGTTTTTGACGAGGTCATCACTTTTTCTACACAGTTGTGAACTCGAACATTTCTTTCATACCTACAATGCATCAACAAAGGACAATAAGCAAGTAGGAAGACATAGTTAGTCTTTGGTAATCTATTGATTTAGCCATACAAGCTTTGCACATACCTCCATTGTTCTCCTCCTATACATTGCTGATTCTTCGGACCATTGAAGACATATAAATATATCTCATTCACATCATTCCCTGATGCTTTGAACATTATCTTCACATCATTGTCGTTGTCAATGCTTGCCATTGAAAATGTCCGTCCATTGTGATGAAGGTATTGTATGCTTATTCTTTGGATGGATGAGTCCCAATTAGATGCTTCAGTTGCTTTGTTAACCAATGAGTCATATGTTATGTCCGTCGGTAAATATCTCATCTTTTGATTTCCTCCATTGTACACCGGACGGATTATATCGAATTGGAAGTCACCATCATACTGGAATATGACCAACACCTCGCTAACTGACGTGCTATCATCAAATCACAAGAACATAATTTAGAGAAATATGAAAGATACATACATTTTGAAAGACAAAGCAAGTGTATATTTCTAAACCATTAGCCACTGTTAAAATGCCCATGCTGGGATATGTTTGATCATAAAATAATGTTAATAGTCATATTAGTGTTATAAAAGAGAGAGACCAAGAGAAAGAAGATTAGAGGGAGAAGAGAGAGCCTTTCTGATATCTCATTAACTGTGTCTAAATACATAGGGAGAGAGCCTATTTATAGGCAAAGTAAACTAAAAAGGAGGAACCCTAATTCTAACCCTATCTTATCACAAGTGGGCATCCACCCAAGATCCATATCTTATAACACTCCCCCTTGGATGACCACCATTTAATGACAGTTGCCTCATTAAAAACCTTGCTAAGGAAAACCCAGTGGGAAAAACCAAAGCGAAGGGAAAAAGAGTACAACATTCTTCAAGATCATTGAAATGGTGTTGGACGTGCATAATGCTGCCTCGTTAAAACCTTAACTAGGAAAACCCAGTGGGATAAAACCTAGGAAAGGAAAAAGAGTACAGCGCACAAATGTCCTGGGAAGCATACTTCAGGATGCTCCCTGATAAACTGCTCCCCCTGATGATTGCAACCATTTACATAGTTTGATGATGAACTCTTCGCATGCCAATCTTATATACAAACTTCTGGAATACTGATTTTGGCAAAGATTTGGTAAATAGATCAGCCAGGTTGTTACTCGAACAAACTTGTTTGACTTCAATTTCATTGTTCTTCTGAAGTTCATGAGTGAAGAAGAACTTTGGTGCTATATGCTTAGTCTTGTCTCCTTTAATAAAACCTTCTCGAATTTGTTTTATGCATGCTTCATTATCTTCATAGATAACATTTGGGATACCTGCAATAGAAGGTAATTGACAAGAACTACGAACATGCTGAATCAAGGATCTTAGCCATACACATTCCCTACTGGCTTCATAAAGAGCCAAAATCTCAGCATGGTTAGAGGAGGTAGCTACCAGAGTCTGTTTAGTAGAACGCCAAGAAATGGCGGCATTACCATTTAGAAACACATAACCTGTCTGTGATCGACCCTTATGAGGATCAGAGAGATAACCTGAATCTGCATATCCTGTAAAACTGGAATCTATAGGATTATAAGAATAAAATATTCCTAAATCAGTTGTTCCACGCAAATATCGTAGGATATGTTTAATACCAACCCAGTGCCTTTGAGTTGGTGCGGAGCTATATCTGGCAAGTAGATTCACAGAAAATGCAATATCCGGTCTAGTGCATTGTGCTAAGTACATCAGGGCTCCAATAGCACTTAAGTATGGTACTTCTTGACCCAAAACTTTTTCATTTTTTTTAATAGGACGGTATGGATCTTTCTGTGTATCAAGAGACCGGACGACCATGGGTGTGCTTAATGGGTGTGCTTTGTCCATACCAAATCGTTTTAAAACCTTCTCGGTATAATTAGATTGATGGACCAACATCCCATTAGAATTTCTCTCGATTTGCAACCCGAGACAGAATCTTGTTTTTCCAAGGTCTTTCATTTCAAATTCTTTCTTTAAACAATCAGCAGTTTCTTCGAGCTCTTCTGGAGTCCCTACCAAATTGATATCATCCACATAAACTGCTAATATTGCAAATCCCTTCATGAATTTCTTTATAAATAGACACGGGCAAATAGGATCGTTTGCATACCCATTTTTAGACAAGTATTCACTAAGACGATTGTACCACATTCTTCCGGATTGCTTCAGGCCGTACAATGATCGCCTCAATTGGATTGAGTATGTACTCCTTGGCTTTGCTTCAGGCAAAGGAAATCCTTCCGGGATTTTCATGTGAATTCTAGTGTCTAAGTCCCCATATAAGTAAGCAGTTACAACATCCATGAGTCGCATTTCTAGATTTTGAGAAACTGCTAAACTTATCAGATATCTGAAAGTTGTTGTATCTATGACAGGGGAGTATGTTTCCTCATAATCAATCCCAGGTTTCTGCAGGAAACCTTGTGCCACTAATCGTGCCTTATATCTGGTAATTTCATTCATTTCATTCCGTTTTCTTACAAACACCCACTTGTAACCTACATGGTTAACATCTTTTGGGGTTTGTACTATAGGTCCGAACACACCATGTTTATTGAGAGACTCTAACTCTGCTTTGATGGCACTTTCCCATTTTGGCCAATCATTCTTTGTCGACATTCATTTATAGAACGTGGTTCTGTGTCCCAATCATCATCATCATTTACCTTTGATATTTGTGTAGCTATCGCATATGCAAATGCGTCATCGATGACAATATCATTTCTATTCCATCTCTCTTTTGAATAATTGTAAAATATAGAGATCTCTTCATTATCCGGTACCGGTGCCTCTTCAGGGGCTTCCAAAGTCTCACCAGGGACTTCCATTATTCTAGAGAGAACGGATTTTGTCATAACCTCTTCAGGAGCGTTACGTGCCTCTTCGGGAGGAACCTCTTCAAGAGTGTTACGTGCCTCTTCGGGAGGACATGATGATGATTGCTCATTTCTCCTTTTCCGCGGAGCTGAGTCCTTTGAACCTATAGGTCTGCCACGCTTCTGGCGTATTGCAGATTCTTTTGCGGTTGTATTTTGACTTTATCCTACAGGGACATTAATCCTGGCAGGTGTATTCATAGCGGGCACATGTGATTTTGTCACCTTTGCTGCATCGTTAAATGCATCAGGTAATCTGTTTGCAATTTCTTGTAAGTGCACAATTCTCCAGACTTCATTTTCACATTGTGAAGTTCGTGGATCCAAATGAGACAGAGTGGAAGTATTCCATGTTAATTCTCGCCGTTCTTCAGGAACAGGTCGTTCTACAGGAACTATGTTATCTCCCCCTAACGGCGGGAATATTGTCTCATCGAATTGACAATCTGGAAAACGAGCAGTGAAGACATCTCCTGTCATTGGTTCTAGATATCGAATAATTGAGGGAGAGTCATAACCTACATAGATTCCCAATCTACGTTGTGGTCCCATCTTAGTACGCTTAGGAGGTGGGATTGGGACTTGAACTGCACAACCAAACTTGCGCAAGTGAGAGATATTGGGTTGATGTCCGGATGTAAGTTGTGCAGGAGAAAATTGATGATAGGCTGTGGGTCGAAGTCGAATTAACATTGAAGCATGCAACACAGCATGTCCCCATGCACTAACTGACAATTTGGATTGCATCAGCAGAGTCCTATAAATGAGTTGGATGCGCTTAATCATGGATTCAGCTAAGCCATTCTGGGTGTGGACATGGGGGACAGGATGTTCGACAACAATTCCTATAGATGAACAAAAATCATCAAAAACCTGTGATGTAAATTCTCCTGCATTGTCAAGTCTTATAGACTTAATGGGAGAATCAGGGAAATGAGCCCTAAGTTTGATTATTTGAGTTAATAGACGGGCAAATGCTATGTTCCTAGTTGAAAGTAGGCAAACATCAGACCAACGGGTGGAGGCATCAATCAAAACCATAAAATATCTAAAAGGTCCACTAGGGGGATTTATGGGTCCACAAATGTCACCTTGTATCCTTTGCAGAAAGGATGGGGATTCGTATGCAACTTTAGCAAAAGAAGGTCGGGTGATCAATTTTCCTTGTGAACACGGTGTACATAAGTACCCACTAGGTAGGATCAATTGATGGTTCTCTAAAGAATGCCCAAAGGAGTTATCTACAATTTTTCTCAACATAGTAGCCCCAGGGTGACCTAACCTATCATGCCAGAGCTGTAAAGTCTTCGGATCACTAAGCTTCGGGCTTAGTTTAAGCTTCGGGCTTAACTTTGTTGTTTTGCTCATAACCGAATGTGATTCAACATTTAAGATTGTCATGTAATATAACCCTGAGGAGAGTGCACTTAATTTTTCTAGTATTTGCTTCTGGCTTCCAATACTAGTAACAATGCATAAGAATTCCTTGTTACCTTCACTTACAGTCTCAATGTGGTACCCATTCATTCTGATGTCTTTGAAACTAATCAAGTTTCTTCGGGAACTATTTGAGAACAAAGCATCTTTAATGAATAAGTGGGTACCATTAGGTAACATTATGTGGGCTCTTCCGGAGCCTTCAATTATTTGTACAGGCCCAGCTATGGTTGATACCTTTCGTGGAATAAACATCAATTCTGAGAAAAATTTCTGATTTTTCAGAATGGTGTGTGTTGTGGCACTATCTACCAAACAAAGATTGTCCTCAGTTCCATGATCCTTACCTTAAACAAAATAATAAAACAATATAACTATGCAATCATATGATAAAATTGAAATAATTAAACCATTCATTAGGACATGTAATAAATAAATAAAAAGAAGTTTAAGCAACATGCATCTCAAAAGAATAAATAAAAATTTAAGTTTGTAAAGTTTATTGGCCTTCTAGACCATGCCAGGGGGTGATCCCAAGTGAGTGTTAAAAGCCTCATTATTCAAAGGTTGGCTATCCTCATCCTCAAAAAAATCTCGAGTCTCCAAGTTTGTAATGTCAATTGGAGGTATCTCTGGTGTCATTGCATTCCAATTCCATCCTTCCAGATCATTTGTCTCTGCTAAATGAACAGAGGCCTTGTATGCTTTGTATTGTTTGGCCACTTCCTTTGGTGCACGGCAAGTGCGTGACCAATGCCCACTTTTTCCACATCTGTGGCACGTGTCATCAGGACGGTGGGTAGGATTAGCTGGTGGATTATGGTTGCTCTTAGGCTGAGGGGCAGACCACTTCTGGTGATTTTTGAATTTTGGAGGGGGACCTTTAAAACCACCTCGTTTGGAGGAGTTATGTCTTCCTCTCCCCCTTCCTCTCCCCCTTCCTCTGCCTCTGTTTGAGCTAAAACTGGCATTTGCTTCAGGAACTGCCAAAGATCCAGTTGGTCTGGAGTTATGATTTTTCATCAGTACTATGCAATTTTGTTCAGCAACTAGGAGACAGGAAATAAGTTCTGAATATTTGGAGAAACGTCTTTCTCGATACTGCTGCTGCAGGAGCACGTTCGAGGCATGAAAAGTTGATAACGTTTTCTCCAACATCTGCTCTTCTGAAACCTTTTCACCACAAAGTCTTAATCGGGAAACAATATTGAAAAGAGCAGAGTTGTATTCAGATACGGTTTTATAATCCTGCAACCTCAGATTTAACCAGTCATTCTGGGCAGCTGGTAGTATGACCATCTTCTGGTGATCATATCTATCCTTCAGGGATTTCCATAGGCCTGCTGGGTCTTCTTCAGTAAGGTATTCATGTTTGAGATCTTCATGTATGTGATGACGCAGGAAGATGAGGGCTAATGCCTTTTCCTCTGGGGACATCTTGTTACCTTCCTTTATAGTCTCTCCTAGTTTCTTGGATTGCAAGTGGATTTTAGCATCCAATTGCCAAGATAAATAATTGTCCCCATTTATGTTAAGTGCTTTAAAGTCAATTTTAGCCAAATTTGACATCTTGCAAGAACTGTAATATGAAATATATATGAAGTTATCAGTGTGCATATAATGATAAAAAAAATATTAACATCAAAAGTAATTAAGAAAGGAATTTAAACATGGAAAAAATAAAAATTTAACATGTTCTCATATTTGAGAATCAGAACTGCTGGTTCTGTCAAGACTTCAGGCTTGATTTAGAACTTCAGGTTCATAATACATGAAATTAGAACTTCAGGTTCTGTCAAATCTTCAGGTTTGGGGTAGAACGTCTGGTTCTAACAAGTGATCAGAACTTCTAGTTCTATCAAAAACTTCAGGTTTAATTTCATGGCTTTATAATTTATATGGATTGTTGAATCAAAAACTTCAGGTTTTGATTGATTGATACGAATCTTCAGGTTCATATCATTATTCCAACTTCTACTGGTCCATGAATATGTGAACTTCAGGTTCACTTTTAGAACTTCTGGTTCTCTTTCTTTTTTCTTTTTCTTTTTTTTTTTTTATAATCAATTTATAGCATTAATAAAATTAAAATAAAAAATCGTGCAAGATAATGAATAGTAACCAAACACTATAATGACAGTAAAATAAATATCATAAATTAATTTTATGTATTCTAATATGTTGGATTTGAACTATGGTTTGGATACTACTTACTGTATTTAAAGAAAAATATTACTCTTTTCTGAAATCCACGCTGGGAAGGATTTTGCGATGGAATCCGCGCTGGGAAGGAATCCGCCCAGGGAATCTGCGATGGAAATCCACACTGGGAAGGAATCTGGGATGGGAATCCGCGCTAGGAAGGAATCTGCACAGGGAATCCGCGATGAAAATCCGCGCAGGGAAGGAGTTTGCGATGAAAATCCACGCAGGGAATGATTTCTTCTCTTTGGGCAAGAAGACCTGGTTTTCTTCCTTCTCTTAGAGCTTCGTGCTGATAACGTGTTATAAAAGAGAGAGACCAAGAGAAAGAAGATTAGAGGGAGAAGAGAGAGCCTTTCTGATATCTCATTAACTGTGTCTAAATACATAGGGAGAGAGCCTATTTATAGGCAAAGTAAACTAAAAAGGAGGAACCCTAATTCTAACCCTATCTTATCACAAGTGGGCATCCACCCAAGATCCATATCTTATAACAATTAGAGTAATGTAACGTGGTAATAAAAAAACTATACTAAGTGCCACTTATAGAAATAATGTAATAGAGAAAAATAGTGCCTACAACCTCTTTTCAAACCCTAAAATCCAAAACGAAAATGATATTAACCAAGCCCAAAATGAAAATGATATTTACTACACAAATGCTAGTCTTTACGCAAAGCTACATACATATATGCGTTTACATTGGACAACTGGTACAGTTTCAAAAGGTCACTTTTAGGGTTCAAACCACAGTTCTAGGGTAGTGAAAGAAGTCAGTACTGAAAAGGAATCAAGCTGATGATATTTTAGGGTAGATGATGCAATATAAGAAGGTGTTTATTGTGTGTACCAACCTTTTAATAGAATCCAACTACCATTTTGACTAATTTTTGAGGTGTTTTCTGAGAAGGAAAATCGCCAGAGCACATGTTGCAGTCGATAAAATAAGTCTGACAAAGAAATGTAGACACGAGGTGATGTATAAACGGTTTACGCATAATGGTCGATATCGACAATATCGCTAAACGATAAAAAAAAAAAATACAGAAACCCAACCAAAGGACCCCTCCCGTCTCTAAACTCCTGCTGGGTCCTCTCCTTACTTATGGCCTGCTATTGGGACTTTTTCCGTAGTTTTCCCTAAAAAATTGCAACATATTTGGGAAAAAAATTTAAAAGGATCTTTTTTGTGGTTAAAAGGCAACTTATAATTGTCATGAAAGTTTTCATAGCTAACTTTTAATACCAATTCATACTTGTTGTATTGAGGAGCATTTCGAATTTAAATAAATGCATTTTCTCAATTTTATTTTTGTGGGGAGACCCTTTGCTGAGCTCTAGCGATCAGCTTATCGTGAGTGGCAGGGCAACAATGTATATAATTTCTTTAAAGCAGATGATTTTCGTCCATTTTCAAAATCCTAATGTCTATTATTTTATTTGGATTGGTCTTAATATCAATTATATCACATGCTTACAACAATGTAAATATAAACGGTATAATATTTCTCTAATCAAGGTTATTGGAAAATTAAAATACTTGAGAATTTATAAATTCAAATATATTTGTCGCTTATATAATTTAATAGAACTTTTAATTTTTTTATTAAGCTGTCATATATAGAATGGAGAATATTTTATTGTGCCTTTTGTATATACCTCCCTAAAGGTTTTGAGGATTTGTAAATAGGATCAGTTGTTTTGGTATTTTTAAATTGGTCCCTGCCGTTTCATCTTAATATCTTCCATGTCCCCAAAATCGGTAGAAAGTTTTTAGAGTGAAATGACATTTTTGCCCATCTCATAATTTCAAAAGGTTGGACTTATTTTCCTCTACTGCTTCTAACATTAACTGGTACTATAGCTTGTTTAGGACAGAATAACCCAACCTGAATCTATTTTGATCAATAGACGGCTCATCTCATTAAATCCAACTCGATCGTAATGACAAGCATCTTGTACTTATAACTACTTTTAATTGATCCAATTCATGCACGACCATTGGATTGATGAAAACTTTAAAATATAGGATTAGGCTGCATGTGCATGAGAGATAGATCGAGAGAGAGACCTTTGGGACTCAGGACAAAATAACGATATTTTTGTCAATAATGACATTCTTTTTTATTTACCGGATATAAGGGCAAAGTTATCATTTTTTTTATAAAAAAACTCATTGCAAACCTTATGGTGGCTGCCCCATTCTCATTAGGACTATTGATTTTGGGATATGTATGAAAGGTATTAAAACAAAAAAAGAAGGATCTCTTTTGTAAATGCTAAAAATACAGGGCCCTATTCAAAAATCCTACAAACCTCATACGGACACAAAAAAACAAGAAGTCTACGAACTCTATATTATTTTTTATTTTTTTGGCCCGGTTGAGCAGGAGGGGGTCCTTTTTGCGAGTTTTCACATATATGCCTCCTCCTTTTCTCTTGTGCAGTCGTCTCTCTAGTTGCAGCGCTCGTTGCCCCTACTTCCCCTCTTTCAGTGACCGGAGAGAGAAAATGGGCTCCCCCTCTCAGAGAATGAATGCACAAAACGACCCCAAAGACGATAAAGACGTCTCCAAAAACACCCCTTTCTTCGATATCTACGGACCCGACGTACTTTCTCTCTCTCTGTTCTCTTTTTTGTTTTCTTTCCTGCTGCGTGAATCTTCATGGGTTTTCTATTTGGATTTGGTTCTTGTATTTTTGATCTCTGGGTTCGTTTCCTTTTGCTTTTTGATTGCTGCCGTTCTGTTTCTATACTATGTTCTAAAGATTTTAATTTCCTTCATCTTCTGTTTCTATATTCTATGGTTTTCAGTTTTATATTGTTTGGTGAGGACAACATTTTCTGAAGTGAAACTTGTTTGGTGCCTCTTGTGTAGGAGTGGAGAATGTGGTTTTCTACTTCTTGGGTCGGAATCTACTTTCTTTAGGGCACGTTTGTGCAGTGTTGAAATGTGGAACTTTCAGTGTTGCGGAAAAGCGTTTTCTCCTGCTTGCCCTTGAAGTTGTGAAAAATGCGTTCGCTGCATCGATAAATAAAAGTGCAGAATGTATTAGCACGATTTTTATTCATTCACTATCTAGAGCTAGGGTTTTAGGGTTTAAGCTACTTTATTCTGGATGGCATGGCCTGTCATTGACAAATCCAATCACCTAACCTCCCATGAAGTGGCACTCACCCTGATTTTAGAGTTTACACTGATCCTACCAATAATGAACGTTGGGCTCCTCAATTACGAAAAATAATGGCACTTAGACAATCATAAATTTTGAGGGTTCATAATTGAGTGTTAGGATTAAGTAAATGCGAGAGGTAACCTCGGTGTCATTTACACGTGCAATTGGGTGCATCCTAGGTGGGCCCATCTCATCATCATCATCATCATCAAAGCCTCGTCCCAATTATATTGGAGTTAGCTTTGTGATCATGATCATGATCATGTTGTAGTTGTGAGAAAAGTTTTACACCAGCTGTCAAACCTACCTGATGCAATCCTCCTCCTTTAAACTGACATTTACAACAAACTCACGGAGTTTGTGGGATTAGATCGCACAAAGAAAGGTACTTAGGAAGCCATTAAATTATGAGGGTTCAAAATTGAGTGACAGGTATCTGATTATGGTGATATTGATATTTGGCCTGCCACTTATCCTCAATGTCTCTAGACATGCAACCTGCCTTCATGAATTGGATGTGTCTCATGGGGAGCACTTGAAAGTGCACGAGGGCAGCTGTAATACTTGGATACTTCAAAATAGGCTATGTTGTGTCGTGTCACATCGTATCTTATCTGATGCTTCATGTCTTGTGTAAAATCCATGTCCCTGCCATATCCATGGCATGTTCCTGCAGCAGCCATGTAGTGCCTGGGCATCATAGTAGGGATGATAGAAGAAAACAATCCTTAGCAATGTAGATATATTCTTGTCTTCTGGTTTGATCATTATGCATTTTAGCAGTTTTCACAGGATATTGATTTAATATATCTTTTGTTGCATTTACTGTAGGCAAAGGCAAATGCTGTTTTGAAGACTCCTGCAGCTGGTTCAACATTGAATCTGCTGGTATGAATGCGTTCTTGCATGTTCATAGAAATCAAATACACTTGTGTTTAATTTAAGCATCTAAGTTGAGTTGTTCTTGTGAAACAGGATGTTCAAGGGCTTGTCATGTGGGTTCTTGGCAATGGACTCATGCCATCTTGGGTTTTTATCAAAGTACGTAGTCTTCTTTTCCTTCTATCATTTTCAAGCAGCCTGATATGTGGAATTTCAAAGTTTAAGGAATTTGTTGCTGCTAAACTACTGCCTTATTCAAAGTTTATCTCACATTGACTGCACTCCTGTACAATTGCGTAGAAAGATAGGTTTTGTTTTCTTATATCTCTTGATTGGAACAAATTAAGCTGACAAGAAATTATTCCCAAATTGATAGGTAAAATTAAGATGATGATTGACTGAATAGGCTTCTTGAAAATTATGTTTTGGTCATATATTTTGTTTGATAAGAGAAACTCATTCGTTTATCAAAATGAAATTTACATTGGAATCAAGTCGATAGCACTATTATTGTAATTATATTAAAAAAAACATCTTTTATTGCAGGAAAAGAAGTGTTAAAAGTGAAAAACACCAAAAAACTGGAAATAATCTTCCCAACTCCGAAATAAACTTAGATTACAGTAATACTCATAACCTCTCTATCTCTCTCTAGTTTATAAAAGAGATTAGCTGCTTTATTTGCTTTTTGTGCCCTTTGTTTCTCTCTTCTGATGGGATCTTCCAACCTAAAGTAGTGGTTGGTTCATCTACACCAACAGTATCTATGAGCAAATATTGCCTGGAGAAAAGACTTGTTAACATTTAGACTAGACCACTTCCTTACATGTACTCTCACCTGGGCTGTTGTCTGCCATTACTTGTTGGCCATCTTCTGCCATGCACATATGGGTAAAGTCAGACAGAGAGCCGAAGAGAGACTTTTGTACTTATTGAACTAGTTGCACACAAGGAACTTAAATCCTTGATTGTTTTATGCTATTAACTGTTGTAGAAGAGAACCTAACAAAACTTGAACCATATAAGCTTGTGGTTCCTGGGAAAGTTCTCATGGATGAGCATTTCCATTTAAATTACACATGAAAAACATTTTTCTGTACAAGATGTTTCATCTGTTGTCCTTGTCAGTTGTCAACTTAAAATTTTAATATTTTTTTCCTTTATGTTATACTTCCCAGAATATGATCTTAGTTTTTATATGATTATTACATTCTCTAAACTAATTCTTTCAAAAAGATGTATTATTTGTCGCATCTTGATTCTTTATATGTCTTTGCTGTTTAGCTTTATGCTGATTTATACCAGAAGACACTTTTTTTTTTTCCTAATCACAATGGAGACATCGCGTTTTGTTATTATCAAAACTGAGTAGATTGTTTCTTACCTGCAGAACAAGCCTCTTATACCGAAAGTCGTTCTGCTTTATGTTCCAGGCCTTGATGCAGCACTATATATGTCTCAGTCGAGCCTCCTTACTGGTCTTAAGGCTATTTGTGGTAACCCGAGGGCAGTTTTAGCTCTAAGGTTGGTATAAAACTTTAGTGTTTGTTACCAACAGTCATGTACATTTTGTTGGTTTTGTTAGCTCATATCCATTAATAAATAAAATATTAGAGGTATCCTGTTAACTAAATTCTGATTCCACCATGTTCTATTCATGATTTTCGAAGCGGGCAAATTTCTATTTGTTCATTTTTGTCAGCAAATTTCTCATACCCCATACTGATGTTTTCTTTGCCGTGTTTTTCTTATTCTATATAATGCATGTGCATGCAAATGTGTACGTGCATGTCCATGTATATGTATTTGTATAAGCATAAGTTGCCTATGCATAGTTTTCTTGATGTATCTTCTATGTCAGCTGTGTATCAGATGGAATGCAAACGATAGATGCTCTGCTAACATGCAAAATCAAGAGAAAGAGGGAAGAGAATAGTTCAGATTTCAAGAGGTCTGATCCAATAATGGAACATGGTTTGTACTAGCATACTTATCTTGCTATTAAAGAATGATTTGAAATTGGTGAAATAATATTTGTTCAGTCACAGTATGAGTTGAACTGGGATGAGGATCATCAGCTGGGGATGCGGGATTTAAATGAGTACAATAAGCGCGAACTGCTTAATAAAGTTTTAGGTCATATTGGTGATATAATACTGATCTATTTGATGAATGAGAAGCTCTGTTTTTTTTTTTTTTTTTTGTGTTGTGTTGTGTGTGTGTGTGTGCCCGCGCGCGTGTGCGTGCCGTTGTGTGCCTAATTTTTTTTTTTAATTATTGGCCTAATTTAGGCTTCCTTTTGGAAGTTTGGTAGATGAAAAACATTTTGGTTTCCATAATCCCTTTTTTTGTGAAGTGGGATAGTACACAATGGAGGTAAAATTCCTCACATGTTGGTGGTTTCTATCTTTAGAAGAGGAATTTCTGTTTTGTGTGAAATATTGCATCACTCAAAAAATATTAAGGTCCAATTGTGGCACAGTCTTGGGTTCATTAAAACCTTATCTTGCTACTGTGCAGAGTAGGTCATTCAAATCACCACCTTTTCATGTTTAAGAATTTGATGGAGGTTTACTTTGTAGTTTGTAATGAATAATCATTCCTGTGATAGGTTTACCTTTTTTTTCATGCTTATTATGTTATGGTGCCCAGACGGGAATAGATACGGCAAGGACAACATGGATATGGTAGGGACATGTATTTTGGATATAACATGTGAAGTATTGGATGTGATATGACATGATATATTGCCTAATTTGAAGTATCTGGGTATCATAGTTATTTTGTTACTCGTTTATCCAAAGAGGAACTAAATGGTACTCTAATTTGCACTCTGTTCAGATGAGCAACCCACTGTGGATAAATTGAAGGATATACCATTTCCAATTTCATATTACACACTTACTGCAAAGCAGCTGGAAGATAATGGATATTGTTGTCGTCAAACAGGTAATACGAACATCATTTGTTGTGTGACAAACGTCAATTATCTGTTATTTTGTTGTGATTACTGTGAAGTCCTTATACTACCTCTTTGTTGTAGGTTTTACCTCAACTGTTCCTTCTCCTCCTGGATCTTCACCCTATGAGATGTTGGCGCTTGACTGTGAGATGGCAAGTTTGAATTTTTTCAATTTTGATTCTTTAGATCATTCTTAAAACAAAAAAAAAAAAAGAAAGAAGATTCTTTAGCATGCAAATGGTATATTGCACTGGACTGTTGACTGACAAAGGAAAGTGCCATTGTTGGACTATGATTGCTGGAGAAAAACTTGTAGAGACTAGAGATACAGTAATCAAGATTTGTTTTAAATCCTTTATGTGAAACTTCAGTTGTGGTAAAATGGTACTTGGGAGTCTTCCAAATATGTTGCCTACAGTGTTGAAAGCGTACAGTTTAATTTGAAGGGAATATCTTTAATGTGAACGATAATGATGTTGGTCTATTTATTAAAAGAACACCATTATTTAACTGCATGTGAGAAAGGCTGTCAACCAAAAATCTCATAGCAGCTAAAATTAGCATGCAAGAAAACTAATAATGTGTACAACTATTTTATATAATTTAGGGAGAGTACCGGTAGAACACTTATTAGAAAGAAATGATCACATCTTGACATCCAGCTAGACTGTTAGCATTTGGGTCATCCCAGCGTGGGCCCTAGTAATCAAGTGGTTTCTTGCCAAACAAAGATTATATGATCTCTTATTAGTTGGCATGTTTGGCAAGATATATGGACTCTCCAAATAAATATTACATAAGATCTACCAAGTAAAGATCTTTTTAATCAGGGACTGGATAAAGATCTTTTTAATCAGGGATTGGATTACTTAGTCAAGATAATTTTGGCTTATGTTAATTTCTATTTTCTTGCTAATTTTTGATTTTTGAATCCTATTTTGGAATTTTGAATTGAATCATTGTATAAAAGGGTAGGAATCAATGAATAGATCCTACGAAATTTCCCCAAAATTACAATGCTTGCACTGAGATTTGACTCTCCGTGGATTGACTCAGTTATCCTTATGATCTGAATCAATTGATATTCAGAGCACGATTTTTCTGGCAACTACACGCGCGGAGGTGATGAACAACAAAATCGATAAGATGAAAGACGACATGCAACAATGCATGGAGTCATTGCGCGATATCAGGGAGATCCTAGTAGCCTTTATTTCAAAAGAAGATCACCTTATCTCATCCATATCAAAGAAGGGATAAATTGGTCAGCTGTCATGGAAATGGTGGTCTGAAGAATAGGGTAAAACTATCCAGTTTTATGAGACAGGATTTTCTAAAATTCACAGGAGAAGATCCAACCAATTGGGTCTTTTATGCCAACCAATTCTTTGCTCACTAAAGCATGACAGAGGACCAACTGGTATTGATGGAGTGATGTTTGCATTCCATTTGTTTTGGTGGCATGAGCGCGCCCAACTGGACCTCAATTTGGACACTTTGTGAACAATTTGGCCCATTGAGTGCGAAGATTTTGATGAAGCCCTTCCTCGGTTACGTTAAACTGGAACAGTACATGAGTATCAAACCTAGTTTGAAGTGTTAGCAGACTAGGTCAATGGGAGGAGTGAAAACGCCTTGGCGGGGTGTTTCATTAAAGGATTGAAGGGAGAGGCTGCCCTCAAAGTTAAGATGTAATGGTGTGCGTTGTTGTAGGACTTGCTCGCATGCAAGAGGAGAAAGTACAAATGGCTAGCTGATCTACCAATCATTCCATTAGTGGACGCGTCAACCCGTCTACACGCCTGATGTGAGAAAACATAACTAGGCATAAATGCAAGATTGATGAGAACAAGGGCTTTGTTATTTTTGCCACGAGAAGTCTTCGCAACGCTGCCAGAAACCCTGATTGTTCTTGATCCAAGCTGGAAGCCAAGTAGATTAAGAGAAGGAAGCATCACCTACGGATGGAAAAGAAGCACATGAGATCACTATTGGGACCGTTTGTTTAGCACAAGTAGTAGTATAAGTGGAGTTAACCATGTTTGGGTGAAAAAAGTGGAGTGGAGAAGTGAACTTATGATGTGACACCACTTCTCTTTTACTTTTCCTTAGACCTCTTTATTTTTATCACAAAAAAGTGTGATAAATTGAGCATCATCATCATCAAAGCCTTGTCCCAACTATGTTGGGGTCGGTTACATGAATTCTATTTCTCCATTCCGATCTATTCTGAGCCAAATTCTCAGATAAGTTGCACTTTAAATCTAATTTTTCTACCTCCATCCATGTCTTTTTTTGAAAATGAAAGACGTGGATGGAGGTAGAAAAATTAGATTTAAAGAAGTGCTACCCCTTCTCCTTGGTGGGCCATCAACTTGTGTACCCAACCTTTTCCTTATCGGCACCATTGCCGGCCTGCGTTGGATATGCCCAGACCATCTCAAACAAGTTTTTCTAATTTTATCCCCTATTGATGCTACCCCTAAATGCTCCAGGAAGTGATCATTTCTAATTTTATCTTTCCTAGTTTTACCACACATCCACTACACCATTCTCATCTTTGCTACATCCATTTTATGCACATGTTGCTTATTGAGTGACCAACATTCTGCTCTATAAGTCATAGCTGGTCTAATCACTATCCTGTAAAGTTTCCCCTTTAATCTTGTTGGGACTCGTCGGTTATAAAGCACTACAGAAGCAAGTCTCCAATTCAACCATCCGACTTTTATCCTATGTTCAACATCTTCATCAATGGTTTTAGATCTTTGAAAGACGGTCCGAAATGCATATATTTAATTTGAGTCACTTGACCTTATCGATAATGTCAAACAAATATTGCTATTCAGCTGCACATGAAATGGAAGGTTTAGATCCCTAAAAGGTGTAACAATTGTATGAAAAATTGTGATTTATTGAATATGATTATTTATTTTTAGTTTGGCCATCCTTTTCTTAATCTGACGAAGAATGTTGCTCCTATGAAAGGATCTTGGGTCACTAGGGTAGAAATAGGTTGAAGTATATAACATGAATCGTTTAGATCTATGAAAGGTAGTCCAACATGCACATATTTAATTTGAATCACTTGACTTTGTCGATAAGGTTAACCTTATGTTACCATTCCCCATATATAAATGCCACATGAAGATTTTCATGAAAAATATTGGTTAAATTTGAGATGATTGTCTTTGGAAAAGGCTATGGTGACAAATAGTCTGCTTGGTTGTAACTAATCACTTTTGCTGGACAGTTGTCTTATAATTTTTTTTCTCTATGTCAGTGCATCACACACGAAGGCTTTGAGCTTACAAGGGTGACATTGGTTGATGTAGATGGACAGGTATTCTTTTACCTTCTTGATATTAAGCTTGTACATTAGGGCCCATTTGTCAATTTACTTGTAAAATAAAGGCATAGTAAAGCCTCCATTTTCCAGACATGAAAAGACCCATGGATACCAAAAGTACACAAATTCAAAACTCTCCCCTACTTTTTAAAAAAAAAGTAAAAAATCTAACTCTTCAAACCATTAAAAGACAAAAAAATAATTCACTTTTTACACAAAAAGTAAAAAAGATTCCTTACTAATCCACTAAAAACAAAAGACCATCATAACCCCCTTGTATTTTATTCTCTCTTGATTTGATGCTCTACTTTACTTTTATGTTACGATAAAATTACCAAACGGGCCCTTAGGGTTGGAATGGATTCGGGCTTAGACCCAGATGGACCTCGGGTGTTCCATATGGGTTTCGGGGACTGAAGCTGAGCCTGAGCCCTAGACAGTCCCTGGGATCTGAACCCATTCGATAAAGCTTGAACCTGATAAGGACTAGTCTGTTGTAGACCTGAGTGCGTTCAGGATCGAACTTAGGCCTGGGTCCGGCCGACATCGGCTCCAAACCCACAGTTTAGTCTGATTCTGGTCTGTTATGCCTCTCAAGCAGTTCAGATTTGGTACTAATTCGAGCTCAGATGGGACTGCACTGCACTTAGTCTGTTGACAACCCTCACCATTCCCCAAGTAGGGTTTTTCCCTTAGGATCATATCTTGAATTTGATTTCCAAACTTAAAACAGTTCTGCTTGTGTTATGGTATAAATTAGGAAAGCTAAGTACTTTGATCGAATTCATAAATCACATTTGACTAACATAAAACCGATAAGGTGTTTTAGACCTTTATTCATAAATAACTAGTTTTGTTAGCATGCTAACTGATTTTTGAATTTAAGTGGCCTGTCAATCTTGAAAAACAAATCATATCATCATCATGAGAAGGAGAATAATACTCCAAAAATCCAAAAAGAAAAAAGGAAAAAGAAAACTAACAACACTAAACGTACTTAGAAACGATGAACAATAATTTAAGGTATCTTCTTCTCTCTCTCTCGCGCGCACACACATGCACACATGAGAATTCCCTCTACCTAGTATATTATAAATGATGTAGATTGTCACCCTCTGACTAACTACAACTAGTTGGTTACACATTCCCCCACCCCAGTTCGTACTGACAGGAAGGAATTTCTTGCAGTGGATTGATCCCTTGAATTGGTGAGCGAATGTAGCGTGCCCTTGGTTTGAGTGAAAATTTTGTTTTGTGGTATTGGATTCAGAAGATGGGACGTAAATCCAAAGGGCGAATGGATGGACTTATTCGTCTGAGGAGTGGACTATCCACTAGCTGGGGGTTGGGGTCGGTGCTTGTTTCATTTTGGGGGGGGGGGGGGGGGGGGGGGCGCTGGGCTTGAACCCTTTAATAATGGATGAGGATTCCAAGGTGGTGGATCTGTTCCTAGAATACACCTATTTGAAATAAATTTAAGCAAATGTTTTTAAGTAAAATTAGGGTTAACACCAATAGGCGTAGCAGACAAATCGTACACAGTCAAGTGACAAATGTTTCTGTGTTTTATATATATATATATATATCAAAGAAGAAAAGGCATAATGTTTTTTCAGTTGCAAAACAATGTGTCATGTCTGATTTGAGTCTGAAATTGGCATGTTGCTATTTTCGAAGAATTCATGCGACATGGTTCACTACCCAATGAACTTTTAGTTGCTCATGAATTCTTGCATTCCACATTTGTTTAGTTTGTTCCTGCTTGCACTCTTTGAAGTTGCTTTTGGTACTTCCTCCAAGTTCATCACAAATGTAATAATTTGGTGGGGACCTTTTCATATTCTACATCATAGTTTTTGCTTCCAAGCATGAAATAATGCACTCTCATTTTTTCTCAGGTGGTGCTTGATGAACTGGTTAAACCTTCGAACGCCATTCTTGATTACAATACCAGGTAACTCAATTATGGATTATTTACTTATAAGAAGATGATTCTGTGGTGAAAATAGTAGTCCTTTGCTTAGAGACTTTAATAGGGAGAAGGGTTCTAAGAACACCACCAAAATGCATTGTTCTTGGTGCATGTGTAAATTAACTAAGCCTACAGCATATTCCAAATCAGGATGTGTAATGGTTAGATAGACAAACTTTCCAACCAACCTCAGGACCCAGTATAATTAAGCAGTTCAAAAGTCATGGATAGTTCTTCTTTTCTGTTTAAAAGCTGTATCAACACTTCGTGCACCAAGATTTCCTATTTCCTTAAGCAAATCTTAACATTCTTCCATTGAGAAAGCAGTAATACTTTTTTAGGTCGATAGACTCAGTTGTAGCTTCTGAAGAGCATCAATAGCCACTGTGTCGTGATCTCCTGTAATGTTATCATCAAAATAGACAACTAAAAATAATGAGCCCTTGTAAACATCACTTGGCAAACACTGAATGGTCAAATGCACATCATTTTTTTTTTGAATGGCTGCACATCATTTGAATCAACAATCTATATGTCTAAACTTCTCAGACCACTATTATATTAAAGACGCTGATTTTGACCGCCTGATATCAATTTTGACTGCTCAATTTTGATTTGACCATTTATTAATTTTGATGACGTGGAATCCCAATTTTGGTGTCATTCTTATACCTTAAAGCTGGGAAACAGTTGTAACAAAAGAGCCATTCTCTATCCTCCACAGGCCACGTCAGCCTCCTCAGCCACAAGCCAAGCGATACTTTCATCTTCCTGTCCCACTCATAAGAAACGCCCCCTCTTAAGGGAAATGACTTTCCTCTTTCAACTTCCATTGAAAACTCCAAGATCTTCATGTACCTTTAAATTAGTTTTTCTGCAGGAAAAAGGTTTGGTATAAACCAGAATATAAGGTACAAAGACAGATTGATATTGATTTTGGAAGACGGGAGGTTTCAACTCTCCCAATATGGGCTTTACCCAGTTAGTCTGACTGGTCTCGATGGGCTTTGATGTCCATTGCTTAGTCCACCACTGAAGTCTTCCTTCTCTGTTCTCTTGGCTGAGTCCTGCCTTTTAATTCTTCCCCTTATTAGTGGATCACATGTTAAAAATCCTTACCATCTACCAGGGTGCAATGGACTCATGCTAATAAAAAATCCTTTTTGGGGGTTTTCTGTGGGTTGTGTCTTATTTTGAGATTTTAACCATCTCACATGACTAATGATATTTTAGGCCGTATTTATATAATTTACAGTCAAGCAATCATTAGAAGAAATTGAGAGTTTTTTTTTTTTTTTTTTTAATTTTATCTTGACTAAGCTTTTTACCAATATAATATCCTAATTTCTCCTAGGGTTATGATTGTAAGCATATTAATTTCTCATAGAATATCCTAATTTCTCCAAGGGTTACTAATATAGGCACATTATTATTTGGATGATATTTAACCCTCCCTGCATTGCAGGGGCTTTCATGCTAGTATGCAATTATAGATGAGGGGAGGGCCGTAGACACATTGGAGCTTGAGGCTATACAAAGATGAATGATTCGAGAATTTCTCATGATTGTGTGGCCCACTTGATGAATGGATGAGATCGGTTTTTGATCCATGGAGTATAGCTCTACCTTTTTGTTATACATTTGGGCCGCACAGTTTCATCTCAATTTTAAGTGCCCACTCTCCAATTATATGTACACATTGAGATATAATTGATATTTTTAATTTGAGTATATAGATATCCATAATAATAATCCATGTATGGAGATCTTTCCAAATTGATCAGATTACGGATTACCCATTACTATAATATTAAAGTTGTTTATTTTGACAGATCCAATTTCAATCCTACCAATTTCGACCATCTCAGTCAACTCCGACCTAAATTTTCTATCAATTGTGATTTCATTAGAGTCCACTATCAACTTAAGACTCAAGCTAAACCCGACACACCCTATTAAAGATTTAAAATAAATAAAATACAAAGATTGAAGCTCACAATCTCTCTTTCCTTAAGTTTCTAACTCTACCCACTGCACCGCATAAATTTTTTGTATAAATCTCAATAGAAAAGGTCAAAAGTAGCGCAAGGATTCGAAAGCTGGACTTGGGACCCTGGACTTGGGAACCAACTCGGCCATGATTGAGTCCCACAAAAGGCATTTGAAAATGTAAAGAAAAAGAAAAAAATAAAATAATAAAGAAGAAGATCCTAGGAGGCTCTCCATCAATCTAGATTTATTGTATTTTTATGTAACGATACATTTTTAATGAATAGAGTCCTTTCTCTTTCCTAACTTGCAATTACTTAGGTGTCTTAAGTTTTCACTTTTCTTTAAACATTTTAAGGCTTTTAAAATCACTTATTAAGTCTAGTAGTTTGAGTATCTACTATATATGTACCCACAACTACATGAATCAATCATTCATGATAAATTAACTATTAACTATTGAGAGACATAAATCATTCAATTGCAAATAAAATATTAAATGACAAATCAAGATTCAAGTATGAAGGCATGAACTATGAATAGACAAGTAGCAACTAGCAACCATACCTTAACTCATTTTAAATTTTAATACCATAATGAATGCATTCCTGGTTGGAAGCTGCTCTCGTCGTCGATACCTGCCCCCAACCCCCCACCCCCGCGGTTGACCTCATCTGTATCCATGACCTGTAGCATGAGGTGTTCTTGTCCTAACCATAAACCGCTGGTGGTGTTCGTTGCATTTGCACGGGTATCCAAACCTTGTTGCTGCCCATACCCCCAAGAAGGATCACGGTACTGCTGCCACCCCAGTTGTTGCCCATACCTGCATGTAGTATCATAAACTGTGGTCCAAGAACTTAACGCCATTTGTTGCGTGATGGTTCTCCTTCATTTTTGCCTTAACCACCACCAGGCTCTTGTGGATCACCATGTAAGGGGTCATAGATGCGAACACTCTGCTCATACTCTCCATCACCACCACTGCCTCCACCTTTTTGTACTTGCTCATTCCCATTATGATCTTGTGGCGAGCCGCTATTGTTAGAAGACAATGTCTTGTGCTGCTGTTATTGTTCGTCGTCGTCTTCATATGTAGCCAACCTCTGACTTTGAGTTTGAGTGCTTTTGCCACCTTTTGTCTTCCTTTTGTAGTGGACAATTGGGCAATTAAGCCATTGCTTTCCTTTAGAGAGGGTTAAATGTGAACTCTATTGCTTGTTACCCCCCATCACACGTTCCAATCTAGAATGTGTCATCTTTGGCTCATGGCTACGTGCACCCTAACGTTGCGAGTCTTGCGCCGACGATGCTGCTACACACTCTTGCCCTTTTCCGTCGTAGTGGCAGATCTACAAAGGGGATGTGGGGAATAGGGAAGCACGTTCTGGGATCGACTGCCGTATTACTTCGTTATCAGCACCGTCACCATCACTATGATTATTATCTTGACCGAACTCATCAATGTCATGCATTTCTACATTGAGGAAAATCTGCATTGGGCAATACTGGATCCTCCCTCCCAGCGAACTATTCATCCAAAGGGTCATCTTCTTCGAATAGATAATCCAAATTTATTGGATCATACTCTCCATTCTCTTTTCTTTGCAGGTTTCTTTCTCTTCACTTCAAATTATAATGCACAAAGACCAACTTTTCCAACTTCTTCATTGTCAGACGATTTCGGCTTTGTGTGGATCAAGCTAAATGTACTCCAGTTTCTTTCACATCTGGACAATGATTCTGTTTGTCTCAAAATTTTCCTTGCCAAATCTGTAAGATCGGGATTTTCATTGCCAAAGTTGTTCCACCATTCAGATGTATTAAAAAAAAATAGTACAAAGCTATAAATACTTGTATAAAGTTGTATTTCAACTTTTCACATAAGTAATGGTTATAAGAAAGAAATAAATGATAATAGAAATTTACTTGGGTCCATATTCGTACGAGCTAATCTACAAATGTCGGACCCAAACTCCCAAGATCACCTTTATATGACCTCAACTATAAAATTTAAAATTGACAAATTTAGTAACTAATAACCAATACCTCATAAACTAAGATTATGGTAATCAATTAAACTGAACCTACCTGATTAAGAATATCAATTTGTTTATACTTGCTTTAATCATTATCTCCAAAGTTTTTTTGAAGCGTACTTTTTCATGGTTAGGGAAGTTCTTGCTATAGTAGCATGATGGGTTCAAGTATGTTGCAAGATGGTTCGTGGGCCATAAACCTTTATAACCAAACTTTTCCTTACCGGTGCCGTTGCTAGCCATCATTGTACATGCCCAAACCATCTCAATCAAGTTTCTTTAATTTTAACCCCTATTGATGCTACCGTAATTGACCTCGAAAGCGCTCATTTCTAATTTTATCTTTCCTAATTTTATCACACATCCACCTCTACATTCTCATCTTTGCTACATCCATTTTGTGCATGTGTTGCTTTTTGATTGACCAACATTCTGCTTCATTGATCATAACTGTAAAATTTTTCCTTCAATCTTGTGGCATTCATCGGTCACAAAGCACTCTAGAAGCAAGTCTCCACTTCAATCATTCACTAGAACATTTTGGTCATTGCTCTTAATACATTTGACATGATCTAAGTACCTACTTTTCCTTTCTCCTACTTTTACAAGCTTAAAAATATCCCTCTCTCATTCTCTTGTTCTCAACCTATTATATCGGTCATTATATGCTTTGAACTTTGCATCAGTTAATACTATCTTAGCTTCTTTATTTGCCTTATTATACATCTCATAGTTTTCCTAAATCCTAGTCCCCTGCCAAAGTTTGTGACAATTAACAATGTTTCTTCTTTCGAACAGCTTTTTGAACATCTATACTCCACCACCAGGTTTCTTTATTATAATCTCTTTTCCCATTTGACTTTTCAAGCACCGTCCTAATACAGTTAGCCATTTGTTTCCACATCGTTGTTGTTTCTCCCTCAAAATTCCAACCTCCCACCTCAATCACTTTACCCTTAAATATTGTTGCTCTTTCTCCTTCCAAATCCCTCCACCGTAGAGTATAATTTATTTACTACTATTCCTTTTCTAATGTAAGTATATCTAAAACTACTAATTTATGTTGCGTGCTCAAACTCACTCCTGGAATAACCTTACATTCTTTACAAGCCAATCGATCATGTTTTCTAACTAGAAAAAAGTCTATTTGGCTCCTTCTAGTTCCACTTATATAAGTAATTAAATGCTCCACTCTCTTTTTAAAGTAGGTCTTTGCTATTACAAGGTCAAATGCTAATGCGGACTCCAAGATAGTGTCTCCTAACTCATTCTTTTCTCCAAATCCGCGTCCTCCATGCACTCTCTCACATCCTATATTATCCTTTTCTACATACCCATTTAAGTCCCCTCCTATGAAAATTTTTTCACTAGTTAAAATTTCTCGTAGTAAACCATCCATTTCCTCCCAAAATTGGCTCTTGACGGTTTCATCTAATTCTGCTTGGGGTGCTTATGCACTTAATTGCTATAATTCTATCACCTCTCTTTACCTCCACAATTTTCTCTTGGTAATCCTTATCTATTAGTATATCCGCTCCATTTCTTGTATTGTTCTTTCCTGCATATAAAAGTTTATAACCATCAGTGAGCTCCTTAGCTTTATCCCCTTTATACTTTGTCTCTTGTAGACAGGCTATACTAAATATTATTCTTTCATTACTTCGACTAACTCCATGCTCTTTTGCTTGTCAGAGTATTGCAAGTCATAAGTCGAATCTTCCTCTTCTTCTTCTGCTGCTGAACCAACTTCTTTAGCCGCACTCGTCCAGAATGGTGCACTAGCCCTTGCCCACTTTCCACTGCAAGCCAGCGCTGCAATGCGTCGCTTAAAGTGGGGAACGCCCTTGGCATGATCTCGGACCGCTGTTAGCTCAGAATTCATGTTTGGGATGTGATAAAATTTTACGCTGGCTGTCAACCTACCTGAAGCAACCGTCCTCCTTTACGTGGGCTTGGGACTGACAGAGTTAATTATTCCATCTATGGTTAATAGTTTTCCACAACTTATAATAAGCCCCATATTTTATTTTAGACCTTTGCTCTATAGCAAGTTTTTCTCGGTCCAGGGCATCATACAAAATGCCCATTCTGGGGCTTCGTATCAACATCTACTAATTTCAACACCTTCATAAGAGGCTTGAGTATGTAATTCTTTCACCCCTATACCAGAAACCTATACACCAAAAATAATTTGTATCCTACACCAAGAATAATGTGTGATACATGTCGCGACATAGGCAGGTGGGAAAAGTTTGAGTTCACATATACAATACTCGTGAAAACTTGTATTAGATTTGCCTTGTAATGACATAGGCTCTCTAGGGTGACAAAATGTGTAGCAAACGTTGTAATACCCAGTCTCAGAAGCTCACGACCTTGATTGTGTTCTCTTAGAAGATCGGTCATAAACTGAAGGTTATATATCATGCTCATAATCGTCTTTCCCTCAATTGTTTTTTAGATACCTTCCAGTTTACCAATGTCCTCGAACATAAGATCAATACATTGAGCCGCACATGGCACCCAAACAATATGTGGCTTCTTCTCATGTAATATCTTTTCTGCCGCCTTAAAGTTTGCCGCATTGTCTGTCACAACTTGGACAACAACATCTTCCCATCCATCAATTACCGTATCGTTTCTTCTAACATGTATAAGTATTGGGCATCCTGGTGATGTCCGGATGTATCGATTGACCTAATTAAAACAGTTCCCGTGACACAATAAGCCATGAAGTTAATTATGTGCCGCCTATTACTGCTTATCCATCATAATCCCCATATTCCAAGTCAAGGTATTTTCTGCTTATTTCATAAGCGGAAGGAGGTTTAATTCCTGGGCCTGCCTCGACTATAGTATCAATGATGGCCCTATAATATGGTGAATTCACCACATTTGGTGGAATTCGATTATAGTGAAAGAACTTAGAAATTGCACGGCTCATTTTCAAAGCTCTATTCTTCATATCACCCATTAAAGAAATCTTGGGTTGTTTCATTCTTTGGGTCCTATACAAGAAAGGATCCTTGGATCCTCGAGTAGCTGGGTCCCACGATTTGTGGTCCGTAGGCTGGGAAGAACCAACTCCATCCCGTAGCTCATCCATATGAGCCTACTCAGTTGCATAGGCATCATGGCTAGCTTTCAACCCCCTCCTTAATTCCTTAACATCATCATCCTCCTCATCCTCATCAGCATAAACCGGTCCTCACTTCAGTGGGGGCATTTGGACATCCTTTTGCATCCCCTGATACCTGTTCAAGATGATGTTTAAATCTATGAATGCTTCCACTCATTATTTTTTGACACTAGTTACATTTCACCATATGACGGTTGCCATCGACCATCTCTCCATGTTCCCATCCGGGATCAACTTCTTGTCTTTTTTTGGTGCCATTGGGATCTAAGCAATAAAAATAAGCAAAATTAGATAGCAGAAGAATAAAAAAAGCTATTTAACATGCTTATGAGTGAGTTTAATGACGCAAATCTCTCTACTTCATCATGTATTCAACTTACCTAGACATATGTAACTCTAAAATCCTTTCTAATCATACTTTACTACAAATAATTAATAAATAAAAAAGAAATTAGTAATTTACATGCTTATAAGTAAGTGAAAAGATTGATTTTTACATGCAAATGTATAGATCAACATGAGTAAACTTAGATCTACACTCTACATCACTTATTTATGTTACTAAACTGAAAAAAAAAACTTTAATAAGATTTTTTTTTACACATTTTAAATAAGAAATTACTATTTGTGAGTGTACATGCATAGATTTTGGCTTAAAACCATAGATCTAAGTGATAGATACCTCAACATTTAAATATCTTAAAGATAAAAAAAATAAAAAATATTTTTTTACATATTATATGTATTAGTAAATAAAAAAATTACTATTTTTGGTTGTAGATGCATAGATCTAGGCATAGAACCATATATATATATATATATATATATGTAGGACACACTAGAGAATCTTGTCCTTCAAAAAGAAAAAAAAGAAAGAAAAAAACTTGATTTTCCTTATTTTTCATAAAAAAAAAACAAAAAAAAAAAATGAAAGAGATTTGATTTTTTCCAACAAATCAAGGGTGTGGAAAAATCATCTCTAAGAAAAACATACTTCCTGTCCTCTATTTTAAACAATCTAAGCAAGTAGAAACAAGAAAACATATCTCAATCTCCAAGCAGAATAAACTCCTCTTTTGGATGAACAGTAGGTTTGATCTTTGGTTGGCTAAATCTCACAAAATGCAAAGATTTGATCTCCAATCTTGCTAGAAATGGCCTTAGCACACTTGAAAACCCTTGCAGGAAGTGTTTTCAACAAGTGAAATGGGAGAAAACCCCATTTCATAGGTTTTATAGTCGGCCGAATCCGTCACTGTGCAGACTCGGCCCTGTGAGTCCCATGGTTTTAGGACTCGGACTCAGCCGATTTTTTTAAACCATGAAAAGTAGTTATAAATGGGGCCGGTGGCCTTGGACACATGGGAGATGGAAGATTCAATTTATGTCATGATTGTTACAGGGAAATATGCGCCATATCATTTGCATGATTTTTTATATGAGACTATTGATATATACTTAAGGCTGTTTATGTTTACAATATTTACGGATTCAAATGATTGAGAATACTAATGCAAAAAACAATCAAGACATGTGATTGGATTTTATTTTTGAATTTTTTTTCACTCATTGGAGTTGGCTTTAGGTTTATCTGTTCTATTTTTCATTGTATTTGTATTTTAATCACAATTTTTACAGGAAATTAATTTAATGATGGGCCCAACATGAACTGAAGGTAAATTTCTCTTAGATAATCAATCTTCTGCGAAAGTTGCACAGATTTGCCTTTTAGTGTTTAAGTTATAGACGTACATTAGTAACGATAGAGATCTATTTTAGTCATATGGCACATATGGAAGGAGAGAAACACGAGGTGTTTCGAAGGAAAAAAGAACTACGGAAGAAATCTTATGTGATAAGATTAAATTCTCAGTAGCACAATCGGTGCAGATGAATCCTATTTTCACATACTACCCCACTGATCGAATTATGTTCAATTGGAAGGAGCTAGCTTTCTCATAAACAGGGGTCAAGGTGGTCGTAGTATCCTCAGTCTTATGGTTTCCATGTAGCTGAGTAGCTTGTTATGTTTGGGGATTAAGAATTGTACTTTTGCTTGTTTTTACCTATGTCCCTCTCAGTATAATCCTTTTGTACTGATTTCTTTTCTGCTTTTAATGAAAGTTACCATTTCAAAAAAAAAAAAAAAAAAAAAAAGAAAAAAGAAAAGAAAAGAAAAACAAAAAGATAGAGATCTATTTTAATTATATTACATGGTTTTTTTATTTTTTTCTCTCCATATTTTGGATATCTGTCATTATTGGAGTTGCAAAGGAAGAAAGAGGATTTTACCAGAAAAAACAGTTTATGTGGCCATAGGACTGAACTAGACAAATTAGCGAACTATGCACCAAATATGACATTTCACCCAAAAACACTTTTTGTTTTACTATTTTTTTCAAGGGTTGATATCGACCCTCATTTTATGTGTTGAGGGTCGACGTCGACCCTGAGCAGGCATGTTTCCTCATCTTCATCCTTCTTCCTCTCTTCCCCAAACCCAATCCAATGATGGAGAAACTCACATGAACACCTCAAATACATTAATCCAAACTCATGTTTGACTTTTATTACTCCACATAGATGGAAACCATGTCCTCACCAAACCAAAATTTTGAATTAGGCTTCATGTTCAAATCTACCATTTCCACTTCTATCATCTGGTACTTGGGAATATGGCAGCCCCTCTACTCACAACGAAAGGTTGTTTGGATTGCCAGCAGAAAAGATTTTATTTCCAACCCCTCACCTTCCCTCAAAACCAACCACTGTGGAAACCTGATTATTTCATCTGCTAAAGGAACGGAAATCCCCATCACTTTTGTCACACCGATCTCTACAAATATAAGTGCTAAGCTTTTCAATAGTGGGAACTCAGTACTACTCGAACAACCCAGCGGGTCATGTTCTGTGGCAAAGCTTCAATCATTGAACTGATACATTGCTGCCCAGCATGAAACGCCGTTAAAACCTATTTTTCACCCCCTGGTTGACCGATGAAATCCCTTACCCAGGACCATTTACTCTCAGCATCAATCCAAACGGCGCCAACCGATTTGTAATATGGTATAGGGGTCTTGTTTATTGGAAGAGTAGCCTTTGGAATAGTTCAGGCTCCATCTCGAATTTCTTTGGCATCAATATCCATTTCAGCTTTGAGTCTGATGAAGATGGTAAGTATTTCAACTTCGCCTACAATGAGACAGGGGATGATAGTCTATTCTCACTGGGGTTACAGATAACTTCGTTGGGGCAAATCTATTGGCTTGGTATAGACGTGTGGTGGTGGGAGGACATTTGAGAATGATAATGAATTAATGTATTTGAGCCTTTTTGTTTGCCAGGTGATCATGGATTAATGTATTTGAGGATTGGATTAATATATTTGAGGTGTTCATGTAAATTTTTCCGTCATTGAATTGGGTTTGGGGAAGAGAGGAATAAAGAAGATGAGGAAACATGCCTACTCAGGGTCGACGTTGACCCGCAACACGTAAAAGGAGGGTCGATATCGGCCCTCGAAAAAAATGGTTAAACAAATGAGTTTTTGGGAAAAATGCCTATTTGGGGCATAGTTCGCTAATTTATTTGTTTCAGTCCTATGGCCACAAAGTGTTTTTTCGGGTAAAGTCCTCAAAAAAAAAAAAAAAACTCTTCTGAATTCTAGTACCTAATTCTTAAATGCATAAATAATACCTTTTCTTTTAATTTTGATGACTTTCACCTTGAATCTCCATCAATTTCTTAGTTCATGTAAAACTTCACATTGTTTTATTTCCTTTGTTTTTTTTCTAGTTTTTTAAGACGTCAATAAAATTTTAATTACAACAGATTCATAATAATAAGGGAAAATCTCAAACAGTGAAAATTTTGGTTCATTTTCAAAAACGGACATGAAGAGTTAAATATTGCAAAAAAGTGTAGAAGTTCTCCACAATTCTTTTAGTCAAGTCCTCTCCATCAGTTTTTTTTGAGAAATGACAAAAATACCCTTCCCTTGTGACATTTTTTTTCTTTTCTTTACCTCTTTCCTCCCCAAATGTGGCCACTTTGATTTTGATGATCATAAGCATTTAATGAAGTTAGTTTTTTAGTAATTTGGAATCCCCTTTTTAAACCATCCATGCATAAAGGTAGTTGAAGTGGGCCTCACTAGGTCATTTGGGTTATTAAATGATTTATTAAAGGGAAAATTTGATAAAAGCCATAAGGGTATTTTTTTCATTTGTCAATTTTTATTTATTTATGGAGTGAACTTGATTGAAAGAATTGTGGAATACTTTTACATGTTTTTGAAATATTCAAATCTTCATATACTTTTTTTTGAATGAGCCAGAAGTTTTATACCTTGTTGAATTTTTTAATTTTTTTTTTGACCCCAATCATTACTGTAATGACCTTTTTTTTTTAAAATGCATGTAGTTAAGCTAGTGTTCAATGAGACTACTTCAACTCATGCATCTTTCTTCAAGCAACAGAGTTTCTTTTTCTCCCCTTTAAGCACAACTGTGACATATATTTCCTCCTTCAAATCTCATGGAAGAAGGCATTCTTTACATCCAACCTATGTAAATTGTAAAGGCTATCTCAAGTTAACTGCTAAAGATTTTATTTCCTAAAACAGAGTTGAGCTTGTTACTGGAGAAAATTTCTCCAAATAGTCAACTTCATACTTCTATGTTCAACCTTTCACAACCAACTGAGCCTTATAACAAGCAATAATGCTATCAGGATCTTGTTTCACTGTGAAAACCACCAACAACCACATCCACATGAGCGGCCATTTCCTTTGTTCCCTTATTCCAAGGAGGATGTGACAATGCTTCTCTGAAGTTATTGCGAATTTGAACTGAGCTGCAGGGAGCAATATATAACTGGTGCTTGGGAGACAGAATGAAATGCTCAAAGGATGAGTGGTACAAGCTTGTTTTGTTATTGCTATGGGAAGATCAACATTAAGAGGAGGTAGAATAGGAATCACTTTCAGGAGGTATTTTAGGCTATGATACCCAGATACTTGTTCAATCCTCGTGTATCCTGGTCAGACTGATATGATAATTATATTGGTACCAAATACTGCACTTTCACTTCTAGGGTACAGGTTTAGCATATCTTACTTATGAAGTCTATTATTTCAAATAGTTATTTTGATTTTCGTACTTACTAACCATAAAAAATGTAAGAAATGAACATAAACAATGATAATTTTATTAGTTCTAAAGTGTTTTAAAGAAGAAATTGGGACAGCCATATCTGTATGTGTCCTAGATTTTTGAAACTGCAGTGTCGTATCCCGATCCCTGTGTGTCCATACTCGTATCTGTTTCTGTGCATTGTAGATTGGGATAAAGGAAAGTAAACTGAAGGTGTCTGACTCGAGTAGTACAAGCTTGTTTTGTTATTTCCATAGGACGATCCACATTAGGAGGTAGAATAGGAAAATCACTTTCAGGAGTCATTGTGGGTTAAGGAATGTAACCTGAAGACATCAGATTTAGAGGATTCCTGATTGGCAGGCATGACAAACAGTCGTTTGTACCTGTCCCTTTTCAAAAACCAACAGCTTCTAACTATTGTCATTGTTATGAATTGCTTTTGGTATTTATGATGAGCTCAAGATAAGAAGAACACCAAAAGAACTGAAACTGGAACTACATCTCATCCAATTTTTTATTTAAATATTTTCGAGGATGTTTTAAACAAAAATAAACCCATAGAATCTTATACAATGGGCTGAAAATATGACTAGTTACTGTTCCTATGGAAACCATTTTGAACAAAAATTGGTGATAGTCACCTCGAAAACCGGTACATAACTGGCCAAACCATTACCAAGTTTCTGTTATTCTAAACCATGATCACATGGCCGTGAAAAGAGGAAAAAAAATGTTTCTCAGTTCTCAAAAACCTTTATTTATTTATTATTTATTATTTTTATGTTTAACAGTTAATTGTGCCTCATTAACAGCACAGATATGGTTTTAAGTGCGAACTTGTAATGCCAAATATTACTGAGCAGATATGCTTATCTTTCTGTCATCATCATTACCCATAGACATGCGGAAAGTGAACAAAAATGGTTAAAACTGTGAAGAAACATAACCTGCGAGGAGGGCACAGAAACATGAATATCTATCATGAAATGGATAAATGAGGAAGAAGGGTAAAGCCAGAGTGATAGAAAAAAATGTTTTCTTGTCTAGATTTCTTATTTTTCAGCATAAAATGTTAGAGAGGAATATGAGAAATGGCATTTTCATTAATTCAGAAATGTTCCAAGGGAAAAAAAAAAGGACAGTCATATCCGTATCAGTGTCCTATATTACTAAACGTGTAGAGACATTTCCCTGATTTCCATATCCGTATCTTGGCATCATAGTTAACAACATGGACATGGTTTAGAGTCATCATCATCATCAAAGCCTTGTCCCAACCATGTTTGGGTCGGCTACAGGTATTTTGTTTCTCCATTCTGATCTATCCTGAGCAAAAGCTGTTGATAAGTTGCACTTCAAATTTAGTTTTGCTACCTCCATCCACGTCCTCTTCGGCCCACCCTTTCATCTTGGTGGGCCATCAATCTACATAGCGAAACTTTTCCTTATTGGTGCCATTGTCAGCCTACGTTGGACATGGCCAAACCATCTCAAACAGGTTTCTCTAATTTTATCCCCCTATTGATGCTACCTTTAAATGCTCTCGAAATCATTTATTTCTAATTTTTTCTTTCCTAGTTTTGCCACACATCCACCTCAACATTCACATCTGTGACATTAGATGGTTTTGAGTATCAACTTGTATTCCCAAGAAATTAAGCAAAAGGAGAATATGCCACATGGATAAATTCAAACCAATCTATGGAGTGTTATGAGTGTAGATCAGTCTCTGTTAAGCTCATAAAACCCCATGGATACTTGTGGGACTTCTAAAACCCGTGAGTAGGCATTCAAGAAGTTTTAAGATTTGAAGAAGTTATTATGCTTAGTTGTTTTAGGAGCGTATTTATTGAAAGAATCTCTAATAAGAAGCGAATTTGCATTCTGATTTTTACTCGAAATGTTCTTCCTGATTTGTAATCTTTCGTTATTTATTTATTTGAATGATTTCTTTTGTACTCTTTCAATTTTATTGGTGTCTGTGGAGAGAATTTTTTTTGTGCTTCTCCCATGGTGCCATCGAAGGTTTTACAATGCAGATTCTCATTACTACAACTCAGTTACACTCGGAGTTGTAATCGTCATTTCTGATAAGAGTAAGCCAAGATGGAACAAGACACCCAAAAGCCTAAAAATATGACTCAGCTGTCTAACCAAGTCTCACCCAAAACTGGGCTTGGTTTCGAGTCAGACCAAAAGGCACCTGAAAACCTTAAGCTTTGGCTACTCTCCTCATTTGAGTTGGCACAATGCCAACTCATCCAATACCTAAAAGACTTACCGAAGTCATATAAATGTGCCTATCAGGAGGGGAAGGAGGGTAGGAACTTAACTCGTATTTGGTCATGTTCTGTGTTGATTTGCTAGATGGACCCCTCCATGATGAGAATGGTGGTTCCCTTGGTTCATTGCTCCTGTACTTGCGACTATCCATCACGTTCATAGCTTTTCCATCAAAAAAAGAGATAGCATGATCATAATAATTTATATGGAAAAAAGGCACTCTTTATTATTATTATTATTATTATTATTTTTGGGTGCTGTGAGATTTATATGAGCTTTGCATAATAGTAGCTGAAAGTCTTCTCAACCATGCAGGTATAGTGGAATCACATGTGAGATGCTAAATGATGTGACCACCTCTCTTAAAGATATTCAGGTTCACACTTGTTGCTTTCTGTCCCATAACATCCTTGTAGCAGTCTAAAATGGTTTTTCTCTTTTGCTCTAGGATATATCTCTGGTATACTTTTATCTTCTCCCTTGACAATATTTTATTTATTTATTTATTTATTTATTTAACTCAGGAGAAATTTCTAAAGATAGTTCATAAAGAGACCATCCTAGTTGGTCACTCTTTGGAAAATGATCTTTCAGCCTTGAAGATCTCCCATGATTTGGTAATTGATACTGCTGTGTTGTACAAACATCCTCGTGGTTCAACTTACAAGACCGCTCTGCGAGTGCTTGCAAGGAAATTTCTTTCTCGTGAGATTCAGATGTCGGGATATGGACATGACAGTGTTGAAGATGCCAGAGCTGCTTTGGAACTGGCACTGTTGAAAATTAGACATGGTAAAGATCTCGGTGCTCATTAAGATTACATTTTTATATCATTTGTACTATAATTGATAAAGCTAGTAGATAGATTACAGAGGCTGAATCATGGTCGCAAGGTGCTCATTGTCGGGACATGGGGTTGTATGTTTGGGTCATGTTTTTTATTAAATTGAAGTATAAAGAAACCCTCTCTTTTTTAATCCTTTGTTCTCTACCATTTTCTTCTGATGTAGCTTGTATGATCTTGCTTTGCTTTATAAATTATATCTTGAATTCCTCTTTATCCGCATTGTTACTTCTATTGGCTACTTTACTATTATTGATTTTCTAACTACTTTATGAATTGATTCTGATCTATAAGCTATGTGCTCTCCTGTTACATTAGGCCCTGACTTTGGTACACCTCCATCGTTCATGCGGAAGAGACTGGTTTCAGTTTTGGGTGAAAACGGCAAAACCTGCTGTTTGATTGATGATGTTTCTATAGTGAAGCGATATGCCACTGAAGCATGCCATGCTATCCCAGTATATTCTGATGATGGAGCTCTTTTGAAGGCTAAAAAGGAGGTTGAAAATATAGTAAACATTTTATTGTAAATTTCTATCTAAAATTGATTTTAACATGGTAATAACTTTATAACTATTTATTTTGTTGCTTTAGGTAAAAAGTGGCAAAGCAAACTTCATTTGGACCCAATTTTCAGAGTTGCATTCCTATTTTAAGCAGCAGGCTGAGGACGAGGAGAAGTTGAATAGTAAAGTGGCAGAGATGATCTCACTGCTCACATGTCATAAGAAGTCAACAAGAAGGAAAGACATCAGATATGGTCTAACATCAGAATTAACAGGAATTCTAACTCGCATGGATGCTAAAATTCAGAGCCTTTACAATGAATTACCTACCAATGCCATGTTAATCGTCTGTACTGGTCATGGAGATACAGCTATGGTGCAAAGGTACATACTAATCCTTAGTATATTTGACATTTTTTGTGTTTGTCTGTCGTGTACTATTTCCTATTTTGTTTCTTTTATCATTGTTGAAGTCATTACCTTCCTCAAGCCAACTGTTGTTTTGGAGCTACTGTTGCCAATGATATGTGGCAGCTGGATTATGGTATCATGGGAGTTTGCCTTTTGCTTCGTTTTGTTAGTTCATCAGTACTTCTGAAGTGCCCGCAGGCATTTAAAATATGTAAACAAAGATGTAGGAGAAGCTGCTGGTATTTCTTCTCCTACATCATTTCTCTTTTCTATCCGGAATGTTGCGAGGCCAGTGTTAATCATGAATGCAAAAGTATTCCTTCTCTGTAAAATGTAGCAATCGGGCTTTATCCAAGATTTGCATTTCATTTGTTATACATCCCAGCGTAAGTGAGATGGGTCTTTTATTCATTTTTTTTAACCTCTTCAAAATTTTCTTTTTTACTGTTTTCAGAAAATAAAAAATGGATGTTTTAACCATGACTATTTTGGATATTTGGTATTTATGTAACTCCAGATCAAAAACCCTTTCTTCTCCCCCAAGAGCTTTTCAAATAACAATATTGCCTCCTGGAAATGAAAGGATACGGAAAATGGTTAAACCTCATGTCATAAGAGAAGCAGGTGGAATCGTTTATAAATTCCTTCTTACCAATCACTGGTTACATAATTACTGTCGTCAAATCGAATTGCTTGATAAGTTTATTTTTGTTCTCTCTTTCATGTTGACTGATGAGTAGCCTGAGGAAAATGCTTTCTAAGGGCAGTCACGCTACAATTTGTCGAGAGAAGCTCCTGCAGGTCCTGGGAGAACTTCAAGCCCAAGCTGAGGTTGCTCTTTGCTTTGTTCGTGTCAAGAATTGAGTATGTATTTTTTCACCTCCGTTTTCTGATTTTTTTCGGCCTGCAATTTTTCAATACCCATTGTATATATGTACGGCCATTTTTCAGTTTTTAAAATTCTTACTAACAAAACGCTTCTTGTACCGTAGTTAATGTTATGCAGTCCAGAATGCCCACATAAAGTCTCGGGCGAAAGTAAAATTTTTTGATCTCTAGATCAGCGTCGATTACCATATTCATGATTATTTGTTTGTATCTCTGGTGGTGGTTCTCAAGGCTCTCAAACCTGAAGATTCATTGAATGAACTTGTGTGGCAATTGTTTTTATGGAAGCTTGGTATGTAGTACTTTACTACCAGTCGGCTGATTTCTAAGGGCGTATACCCTACAATTAGGGGTGTAAAAGAGCCGAGCTGAGTCAAACTTGGCGGAGCTCGAGCTCGAACTTGACTGCCTGATCCACATCTTGCTAGCCGCACTACACCGCCCCACCATTATAAGATTGATTCAACCTCAAGTCTGTGGAGCCGCCCCACCTAACCCTCATATACGAAATCCACCATCTTGCAAAATGTGTTCGTATTAACAAGATTGTAATCGGATTTCAGGCTAAGCTCATTACAAAACCATAGCACAAATCAATGAAATTCGTCCAAACAATTATTTCCTTGCAATAGATGCATATTGTTTGACCTTATTAACCATCTGAAATGTATGTATCCTTTCTGCTAATGAGTCCCATGTGGTGGCAAAAACAGTTGTCTCCTCACTGATAATAAATAAATAAATGAGAAACCTCTCGCGCGCCCGGATGTCTCTTGTGCTGCAAGACAAGCCTACCTAAGGCCCCAAATGATCAATCCAAGTTCACATGAGAACTGTTGTATCAAAATAAAACTAAAATAAAATTGTGCATTTTAATGCAATGAGATTTTAGGGCTGCTGGTCAAATGGATATGGTTGACTTATAATTTTATACATGGGGTGGTTCTATCTAGATCTTTCGATTTCCTACCTCAGCATTATTGGTTGGGCCTTAGATAGAGAGAACCACGGTCTCTTGATGAGCAAAAGGGCATAGATTTGCCCATGGCATGAAGTACTAGGTATTGTGATTCAGCAATGCTTTGGTCTACTTATAATTTCAAATGCCCAACATTTTTCGGGAGATGTTCAGAAAACTCTGCTGCCAAATTCTTTCCCAGTGGCTGATTAAAAGCAACACCTTCTTTAATATAGGAATTGAATATATAGGAATTCAAGAAGAGTTCCGCAGAATGATTATTAAGGAGGTAGGGGTGAAATCTAAGGTAGTGATGTTAATGAGACCTCGACTTTCTGAGGACTTGATTTCCCATTTTCTCTAATTCAATTTTCACTAAAAGGAAGGTTATTTGAGGTTTGTTTTTTGATATTCACCTTTTATTTTTCATTTTTAACTTCTTAAAGAAATACTTAGTCTTAGAATTCCTATGATCCAATTACAAGAAACAGATACACCCTTAACATTATTAGGGAAAAAACTCGTCTGTGATGGCTAATATTGATAAATATCATTTTAACACTTAATGGTCTGAATAAGTAATATTAACAACATATTTTTTATGTATACCTATTGATATTTGCGCGAATACTATGCTATGAAGATAAAAATGTAAAAGTTAAAAGTAGTTTCATTCCATTCAGTAGCATGGATACATCTCGTCCATCTGAGCAGAGTTTTATGTTATATATTGGAACGAGTGCTCATGGTCCAAGCCAGCTCAGTCCTACATAGACTTACATACATTGGAAGAGATCAGATTGATCTGTGATTCATATCTGATATCATGCTTGGTACACCACTCCCTTGCAAATGAGGCATTAGCAAAAAAAAATTGAAGTTAGATCCATGACATTAACCTTTTGTATATTTTTTTTGGATCCATGACATGAACTTCCATTCAGATTGCCACTAGATTGACTCATGCTATCATCCATGAACTGTGGAAATTTGGCCGAAAACCTGAACACGGACTTAAGGCTAAGCTCAGATTAGCAGTGCCCCTGTACAAACGTGCAAGAGACAATTAGACAAACCGATACCACACTCTTTGCCAACATAATCATGGTTGAGTAGTTGTTGGCACCTTTATTTCACTTTCATGCCCTGTGATTGATCCTGGATAGTTTGAAGTATCACTCCCAACCGGTTGCCCAACAAAGAAGGGACTTGAGAAAAAAACACTCTTTACCAAAACCAGCAGCAGGTATCAGGCGCCACTGGAGCTATAAGCTGCGCTAAAGCTTGGCTCGTGCTCCAGATTCAAGCCTTCCTACAACAATGCTCAGACTATGTTCACCTCAAAGAAGAATTATTAATTAAGAACAATTCAGTTTTTTTTTTTTTTTTGTTAGTTGGCCCCGATCTGATCATCCTAACACTTTAATAAATGGCTCAAGTTTTGATCGTCTAAAATGGGTGCATAGTCAATCCAATGGTCCAGTCCATTCGAGTCACAGAGAGTAGACCATTCGGATGAACAAGTGGGGGCCCCCGGCCCCAAATAATCAATCGGTCATTCCAAACACATTATCTCCAACGCCCCACCCACTCACACACAAACATGTCACGGATCCCATAATTTATAACTAATTCAAATGGATTGGACCATTGGATTAAAACAAACTAAAATCGTACATTTTAACATCATTAAATTTGAGAGCCACTGATCAAGGGATTAGAATGATAGAATTGACTCAAAAGAGTTTTATATATGGATTCCCATCTAGATCTTTTTGTCTCCTGTTTATTTATGGGCCCCCATTTGGATCTTTGGATCTCCCACCTCTGCCATTTTTTCGTAGGGCCCCAACAACCAGTGTCTCCGGACAAACAGAAGGGCATGCATTCTAGTGATATGGTGATTCTGCAGCATGTATAAAAATCTATGGATTGGAAAAAAAAAATCTGGTTACACAAGTGGCTTGCCATCTTGAATCAAATTGGCGAACAGGCTATTTTTTAACCCAAATCGTGACATCAACAGTGAGGTAGCTGATTTTATTTTGCAAGGGGATTGGGTTTGCGATTCAATCAAAAGTCTTAAGTATCCCAAATATTGAAGATGAACTCAAGAGTACTCATTGGTTTCTTGAAGGGACGACAAAAAGGGCAGATTTAATTCAAATGCAAGAAAGGCTTGTCTATGATTGGGTATATTGTTAGTCATTTTCTGTGGGAGGTGAAATGCCAATGCGGAAACTTTGACCAGCATCTAACTCAGGTGAGGCTAATTTCTCAAGTTGGTCAAGAAATATGGGGTTCTAGGCAAGGTTGAAAAACTCATGACTAAGACTCGACTCAACTCATCTATTGTAAAGAAATTTGACTCATGACTAAGACTCGACTCATCTAATGTAAAGAAATTTGACTTGGATAGAGTCAACGCGGAGACTCGGAAGAGTTATGTTTTGAAAAAAATTAAAAAAATAAATCCATCACTTATAAAATATAAAAATATTTATTTATTTACATGCATTCATGATAATCAATTCAAGTTAATAAATTTAAATATGTAAAAAAAATTCTACAATAAGGAAAATAAAATAAAGAATAATGTATGCAGAATTTGTTAGTCTAAATATTGAATGTAAAAGATCAAACATAAGTTTCAAATTACATTCTAGTAATCATTTTTAAATTATTGACTCCATATCTCATTCATAATTACTTATAAATAAACCTCAATTATTTAAAATTATATCTTCCTATTAAATGGTTCGAAATGCAAATAACTTCTTAAAAGGAGATGACTAGGCTGAGTCTCCCTTTTTTTCTTCTTTTTTTTGGAATGGTAAATTGTATTGAACAAAATGGCTAGTACAAAAGGGATGTACTGAAAAGTGAAAAAGAAAATAAAGAAACCAAAAGGCAACAACGAAGAGGGAAATATAGACCCCCAAAGCCCCCCTCAAAAGGAAGACCGGGTCCCTCCAATTAAGCAAAATGGTCTCTAAAGCCACGTGCCAAAAGTCTAGGAGAATAGAAAGCCAAGAAGCCGCTTGAAATCTAGCACTTGCGAGAACTACAGACATAGAAGAACACTTCGCCTCAAAACATCTATGGTTTTTCTCCTTCCAAAGAGCCCAAATGATGGCTAGGAATGATGAATGCCACAGAAGTCTCCCTTTAGCTGAAGAAAATCCAAACTTCCAATTGTCATAAAAGTCAGAAATGGATTTAGGGAGAACCCATGTGCAGTAAAAATCAGAAAAAAAAATTGAGTTCCATATGATGGGCCATCAAACGATTAAAAAGAAGGTGATCCACAGATTCTTCAGCTGAAAGACAGAGAGCATGGCATTAATAAGGATCATTTTGCAACGACGAAGGTTGTCCATGGTTAAGATGCTACCTCGAAGCACTAGCCAGCCAAAATGAAGAACTCTAGGAGGCACCTTAGATTTCGAAAGAAAGTTGTATGTTCTCTGGAGCATCCGGATCTGTCAAGGCCCAAAAAAAAGAAGCCACCGAGAAGACACCATTCTGAGAAGGATTCCACACTTTGCTATATCTCCCATTCTTTGGAATGAAGATAAGGGGGCTCTATTGGCACCACGAAAATCTCTCTTCCCACCGAAGAAAAGAAAAAAAAAAAAAAGGTTTTCCTAAACTACCCCTCCCCCCTCCTCCCCCGAGGGGGAGGGGGAGTGGGGGAGTAGGGGAGGGAGGGAGGGAGAGAGAGAAAGAAAATGGAAGGGGAGGGAGGAAGAAAGAGGGGGAGGGGGAGGGAGACCGGCCAGCCGACCGGGGCTCCCTCCCCGCCGGAGACTTGGGGGGGAGGAGGAAAGAGGGAGAGGGAGCCCGCTGCGGGCTACCGGCCGGGGCTCCCTCCCCGCCGGAGACTGGGGGGTTGGGAGAGGAAGGGAAGAGGGTGGAGGGTGGGAGAGGAAGGGAAGAGGGTGGAGGGTGGGAGAGGAAGGGAAGAGGAGGGAGGGAGGAGGGAGGAGGGGAGGGGTAGTTTAGGAAAAAATATTTTTTTTTTCTCTTCTAGTGCGGTGGGGAGAGAAAAGTATGCGGTGCCAATAGCACTCCCCATGAAGATATGACCTAACAAGTCCAAAAGAGTAAGAGATTTCTCTCCTCTGACTCATGCAAGTTCCTTCTGAAAATCAGACCTCAGGAAATTCACAGGCCATCCCTTTCCATGTAGTCCTTTACTTTCGCCTGGTTGTCCCTGGCACATCTAAAGAGATCTAGATACTGCACCACAAGAGGCCTATCCCCCAATCAAGTATCGAGCCAAAAGAAAACATGATGCCCATAACCAATCTGGAATCTTATGTGAGAGCGGAACTCTTCATAAATAGAAACAATGCTTTTCCACAAACCAGAAAACTTGTAACTCGGGCTAGAGATTTCCCAACCATTTCTCCTAACCCCATATTTAGACAAGATAATGCACCTCCACAAAGATGTCTGAGTCCTCCCCTAGCCTCCATAGCCACTTACCCAAGAGAGTTGCTTAAGAGGCCTGAAACCAAGGCTACGCTCCTTCGGTTTGCAAACAGAGATCCAATCAACAAGATGAGATTTCTTCTTCGCACCCTTACCCATCCACAAGAAGTCCATTTGAAGCTTCTCTAAGTGCTTAATGATTGAAATCGGGCACTTTAAAGGTAGATATAAAAAATATGGGGAGGTTGGCAAGAACTGACTTAATCAAAGTAATTCTCCTTCCAAAAGACAAGTACTTCGCTTTCTAAGGAGCCAATCTTTGCTCAACCCTCTCCACGACTGGATTCCATGTTGTCAAAAGAACACCGCCAACGCACAAAGGGTGTCCGAGGCAAGAAGTCGTGAGAGAGATAACCTTAGAACCCATAATAATCACAAGATCCTGTAGAATCTGCCCGGCACACAAAGATACCGGCTATTTCACTCTTAAAGAAATTCACTTTAAGACCCAAGACTACTTCTAAACACATGAGGATGGCTATAACGTTCTTTACTTAATCTTCCTTCGCATCGTAGAAGATCAAGGTATCATCTGCATATTGAAGAGCCTATGGGTGCCGGCTTGAAATTGCTAACCAGATTAGCCTCCAACATTACAGAAAATCATACAACCGAGGGCCTCCCCAACTATGGCAAAAAGGAAAGGAGAGAGAGGATTGCCTTGACGGAGGCCTCTATGAAAAGGGAAAAAACCTTTTGGAGAACCAGATCAGAATGGAGAATCTTACAGAAGAAACACATTCCAAAATCCAACCGCACCACTTGGGTCCAAAACCCAATCTACACATCATATAAAGGAGGAATCCCCAGTCAACTCTATTGTAAGCTTTTTCCATGTCTAGCTTGCACATGATACCTGGTTGTTTATCCTTATGTCTGGTATGAAGGCACTCATTAGCAATAAGAACCCCATCCAAAGTTTGCCTACCATGCACAAAGACTTCTATACTGGGAAATGATGGAGGGCATCACCTTTTGCAATCTCCCTGCCAAAACCTAAGACAAGATTTTATAGATGCTGCCAATTAAACCAATCGGTCTAGAATCTTTCAAGCAATATGCTCCATCCTTATTCGGGCTTACGGCAATGAAGGAAGCACCAAAATTATTAGGCAAATTACTTCTCGTGCGAAACTCTCTAAGAAAATCCAAGATGTCAGCCTTTGTAATGTCCAAGAAGTACAAAAAAAGAATGCAATTGGAAAGCCATCCGAACTCGGAACTTTATCCCCGAAGAAGAGCAAAAACGGCTGCCCGCACTTCATCTTCATCAAACTCTCTTTCTAGCCAAGCAACGCTTTCCCCACTATAAGTTGCAAAAGAAAGGTTATCCAAAAAAGGCCAATCCCACTCCTCTTTTGCATACAACGTGAAGAAGTCGTTAACGTGATTAATGATGTCCTCCCGATCCTCCAGTCTAGAGTCTTCGACCATCAAAGAATTAATTATGTTCCTCCTCAGCCTAGCCGATGCCATCCCACGAAAGAATTTGGTGTTAACGGACCCAAGGTTGACCCATTTCTAAGACTCCAACCAACAACTCATCTTTCGCCAAAATGACATCTATGTGCTAAAAGGCACTAAACTAGGTTCAAATGTTGTTAAAACTTTCTAAAGCTTCTCAAACACTAATTAACCTATAAACTTAGTGGATCACTCTCTAAACAGACTTACTTAACTAATAGTTAATTTGTATTAGTAGTCATAATTAGGGGTCGTCATCATTTACAGAAGGGTTGGGAACCCTCCGATAGCAGGAAGAAAAAAAAAAAAAAAAAACCACTTCTAGAAATACAACTTCTTAGAATTCCAAGTAGCCAAGTACATGAAACAACGGGCCCTTAAGGGATCCTGCCGAGCCAGCCTTCCAGATTTGGTTTGGGTCGATCATTTCAACCTGATCAACAGATGTCCTGGGTTAGTATTAAGCCTATACATGTTACCTGAGTTGTTCGACCTGACCCGAATTCATTCAACCCAACCCATTTCCACCCACATAACGGTCTCAATTGGTGCCAAAATCTTCATATACTTAGGAAACGGGTATTTGTATTATTATTTTCATCTCTGAAAATCTCTCCTTAACCATGGCAGATGCAAGTTGAGGCTTGTGACCAGTGACCACCATTCATGAAATATTACATAAATGCCACTCGCACACAATCACTCGATTAGCCAAGGGCAGAGGGATTGATTGCATAATTGCAGGGGCCCCGCAGTCCCATAATGAAATAAGGCTACCCTGAATGGCCTACATTAAACCAGGCTTTACTAGTAAAATAGACTGAAGCATTTTACTGTTGAAATGCCTAAATTCATGGAAATGAACACGTTCTGAAAAATATTTACCATCAGGAAAGAGGAAAGAACAGACCCTAGTTAAAAAAAGAAAGAAAAAATCTCCAGAGCCCGGGTTTTGTGCCCGGGCTCTGGCACGGCTCCCAAATTCAAATGGGATCCAACGGCCCCCCTGGGAGCCGTGCTACAGAGCCCGGATTTGCACAAAAATCCGGGCTCTGTAGCACGGCTCAAAAAGAAAAGGGGGAAACAAAAAGGTATCTAGAATGATTTGCTTATTCAATTTCACTGAAATGCAGCACATTTTCTTCCATGTCAGGGCAGACAACATTCTGGAGTATGCTTATGAATTAGTATTTAGTGGTACTGGTAGCGGCAGAGAAATCATAATTACGGAAACAAATCGAAGTCTTCAGGATCATGTAAAAAGGTCTTGCGTCTTTAATTCTTAAACGTTGCAATCAAGAGATTAAATGGATAGATACACTGTTGCAGAACTGGTGTGTTGCTTTGACATGCACATAATATCATCATAACTCGTAACCAAATGCAAGTTTCACCATTCATCATGTCATTGAAAGCAGTGATCAACCAGGGCAACAAAGGTGAAACTCATGATGCAAGTTTCACCATCCATCATGTCATCCAAAGCAGCAATGAGCCAGGGCAACAAAGGTGAAACCCATGTGTAAAAACTGTACAAACGGTTTGACTCAATGGCACACCAAACTGCAGAATATTTTGCATCGCTTTGGATTTCGTATAAAATGTACATTATGGTTCAGTCTAATTGACCTTAGCAGAGTCGCAGTTGTTCGCAAGAGAATCCACAGTGGATTTGTCTGGCTGCACTGGTAAAGACTTCATCTCGAATTCGACCTCCATTGTGTTGCAGCTGTTTGTTAAAGGAGCGTCCTCAGCGGACTGGTCTGGCTGCACAGAGATGGGCTTCATCTCAAGTTTCCTCTTCTCCTTTTGAACCACCTGCCTAGGCATCACCTCAAGAAGGAAGCTTCCACCATTCCATATAGATGCAGAGACCTTGAGTACTTGGAAAATGAAATGCATCTTGTATGACAAAAAGATGGGAACGGTGAGTGCCATGGTTGCGACGGTGAAGGCAGCTTGGAGCAAGATATACATGACCATGCGGTTCTGGTCCCCAATCAATCCACTCAAACGCCACCAGATGCTATTTGCCTTTTGTGCTTTCTTTGACAATTCCCTGTTACAAACCACCATAAAATTGCATTTAAAATATGAGGTGGGGGTCCTTACTTGGTAGATGGGAAGGCCCATTGGCTGGATGGTGCCCACCAGCCATTTCAGTTGAGAACCCACAAAACCAATGAACATGGGCAGCTTCTACAACTTATGACTAGTTGGCAGAGGGGGAGAGAGAAACCTGTAAGAGGTCATGACTTCAGGATCCCTCAACAGCCTTTGTCGGCGTAGAACATTAACGATGAGGAAATAAAGAAGCTGCCATAGAGTGTACGCAGCCAACGGGACAGCAAACAACCACATCCACAGGTAAGACTTATCCTCTACATAAGGCCATGGAGCTCTGCCACTTGCTTTCCCCACTGGATGCATGTCTGCAGAGGTTGCTGGATCCCACCACCGAATAGTAAAGAAAACTATCCCTGCAACAAATCACATTTTAGTAAATTGTGAAAACTAAGATCTAATGGAATAAAAAGGAAATGCATAGAGCTTCACAGATAAAAAAAAGTCCAAAATGAAGTTGACACAGGAGCATGGTTCAAATTATTGGCCGATATTGGTTCGTATCTGCCGATACGTACTGGTATTGGCCTATACCGGTCCGATATTAGCATGCGAATCGGCCGCGGTCTCATCTCGCTAAAAAAACCCCCAAATTATCGGAATTTATTGGCCCATACTTCAAAATATCGGTCTTGACCGATATATCGGCCGATATTTTGAAAATATCAGCCAACAATATTTAAACCCTTTTTTTTTTCATTTCCCCTTTTGCACTTATTTTTTCCTCCTTCCAAACATATTAGATGCTACCCTTCTTCTTTCCCAACACCTATTTCACTTTAAAGCCATCAAAAAGTTTTATTTTCATTCGGGAAAATCATATACAACTCTACAAAGGTGAGTATTATGCGGTTTTTTTTTTCTTTTTTTTTTTGCAATTTCTTATAAAGATTTATTTAGAAATGGCTTAGAAATGAGGATTGCATACTCTTTTAGTTGTGTCTACATTTTATTCTCTTTTATTTACACATTTTGAAGCTAGATCTACTAATTGGGGTTTTGAAAATTGGGTTTTTTGTTGAAATCTTATAGATATTTGCAAAATAGTTACTGAAATTTGTTTGAAGTATGTTTAAAATGCCTGTAGCTTCTTAGTTTGGCATATATCTATAGATAATAAGCTTTAGTTTCTTAAATTTAACGCGAAAAGATAGCTCGTAAGTTATAAATATGATTGCATCTCATAAAATTTGTGATATTTCAAATTATTTAAGTATATACATGTAAATCTATTTAATTGTAAATAAAGTTTTTACAATTTCAGATATGACGGCAATATCGGATGTTATGACTTAGAGGGGCAGATATTTTGATTTATAGTTACTAATGAAAAAAAAAATATTTTCTAGCATTTTACAATATTTTGGATTTTTTGAAAAAATCTTCAAAATTTCTAGGGGTAAAAAAAAAAATTCACACAGCAACGACTGCAATAGGCTGCCAATACCGATACTGTATCGGTTTTTGGGGTTGGCTGATACTGCGATTTTAAACCATACACAGGAGTGTTTGGGAGGAGAGCAAGCATTTGTATTCTTTAAAGAGGGAACACATCCATATCTGAATGTGTTAACACATACACATTCCATCTAGGCTCCAATATCTGCCATCATTTTTCGAATTTTTCAGATTTCAATGCCTACATGGAGTAACTGTATTTTGATCCCTTTTAGACAACGAGACACCAAATTTCTAACTGGCCTCATCAGACACACTCTGTGTATGTCTATCATAGTACCACCCTCCTTGCCTCTCCTCACTGAAGAAGTCGTGCACCGACCACCGTTACAAGGTGACAAAAGTCCCTTGGGGGGCAACACCAACCCCCCCCCCCCCCCCCCCCCCCCCCCAAGGCCTTCTCCTTCTGTCTCCATGGCTTAGACGCGAAAAGACAAAGCCGAGCCAAGCGAATCAAGAGCATCCTCTGTTTTCATCTGAAGGATGATGGCGAAGTCCACATACGACTTGCGACCGTCAATCTGAACGAATCCCCACAATCTCATGAGAAGTTAGATCTCCCTTTTCTTGCTTTTCATTGTATTTTGTATTGTTTAAAGAGACAGAAAAATCACAACTCTTGTCTTTCACTATTGATAAGAGTCCCACAGATCCTATTGGAAACATCAAGTCCCAAGACAATGATCCTTCAAAACCTTCTCAAATGACACAATGAAGCACAACTGCATGGCTCTTTGTTGCAAAAATGGAAAGGGGAAGCTAGCCCTTGAGCAATGAGCATCCATTGGTTGAAAGACTAGGACCTACTGTTGTTAAGTAGTTGTTTGTGCAGTTTCCTATAACCAATTGGTTTTGGGATTACTGGCTAGCAACTTTGACATGGTATCAGAGCCTGAGGTCTCGTTCGAAACCACGCAGGGCATAAATGCCCCATGCCGCGTTGTGTGTTTGTGCGGGCGCAAAATGCGCAGGGCAAAAAGGCCCCATGCCGCGTTATAGTCTTGGCGGGCGTGTGCTTCGGATCCGGGCTGGTCCCGCCCGAGGGGGGGTGTTAAGTAGTTGTTTGTGCAGTTTCCTATAACCTGTGTCATGATGAAACCTACTTGGGTATGGTTCTAAAATACAGGATTTTGAGTCGACTTGGATGGACTTGGTACTTGTGGAGTAAAGTCAACAACCCGAGTCTCCTTTCCACCGATTCCTATAAAAAAGGACTTGAACACATCATTACTCCCTATTTTCTTGTTGGAAGAAGCTCTAAGAGGCTTTTGTACATCTTTTTCACTGATTTAGAAAGATTAAAACCATATTTTGTGGAAGATCTAAACATTCAATGATCACATGCACTGCTCATTCCATTGAGTGAAAAATCCATTCATACTAAGCTATGAAGCACGGACACGGATACGAAACGATACGGATACGCAGATACGTCATTTCTCAAAAAAGTAGGATACGATATGTCGGGGATACGTTGAATATTTTTTTTAAAAATATTTTTTATATGACTATGTAATAAAAATCTAACATTATTTCAATCAAAATAGCCATAAAATATGCACTTTCATTGATTTAATCATCATTAAACATGACATTCGATACTTCCAAGCTCAAAATCCAAGTTTCACCATTGATAGTTTGATACAATCCAACATCAGGAATCAACAAACAGATCGTTTCATGACCAAATCCAGTCATGAAAAATAAACACCCACCCCGCCCCCCCTCACCCCACACACACACACAGAATCAACAAACAAATCGTTTCATGACCAAATCCTCACAAATCCAGTCATGAAAAATAAACCCCCCCCCCCCCCCCCCCCCCCCACACACACACACACACACACACACACAAAGCCGATTTCAGACCGTTAATCATTTCCATAAAAATTGGACAATCTGAGGAACTACTGCAACTATAATCAACAAAACACACTTGTTATCATTAAAACCATTTCAATCAATCAAAACCCTACCTTCCCCTCCATAAATCATCCATTTCTTCCAAAAACCAAATCAAACAACAAAATCGAATCTTAAAAAAAAAAAAAAAAAAAAAAACTGCAAAACCACTCATTCACAACAACATCTCGATACAAACAAACCCAATACAAACCCTAGATCTACACATCATCTCAAAAGAAAAAAAAAAGGTAAGAAAGAAGAGAAGAGAACCTGTCGAATATCTCTGAGATGACGAAGGGAAGAATCTGACAAAGATTGAGTTTATGGTGCGTACCTCCGATCAGACCTTGCCGCGCGATCTCAAACTTTGCCACAAAATCAACCTCGACTAGACCCTGCAACTCTGCCAGAGCCGACTCTACCAGAGCTCTCCCACCTCATCTTGCAAATCCCTAAGCCCCGGTGCAAGGTATTTTCTCTCCTTTTTTTTTTCACTTCTTTTCTTCTCTCCCACCTCGTCTTTTTTTTTTTTTCTTTTGATTCAAGCCCACCACGATGGGTTTCTTTGTTTTTAAAACATGTCCCGCACGTGTCCCTTAAAACGTGTCCCTCGCGTGTCCCGCACGTGTCCGAAATTCCAAAAGAAATAAAATAAATCAGATACGTTTTTGGGCGTATCCCGGACGTATCCAGGGTGTATCCGGGCCTGATACGCCCGGGATACGGATTCGTCCACCCATTTTACGTATCCGCGCTTTGCCAATTTTAACATTTTTTACCGTTTGCACTGAGCGACAATATCGTCGCTCGTTTCAATTGAGCAGCGATGATATCGTCGCTCGTGTCTTCTTTTTCCTCTTTCTCCATCTCCCCCACTCCATTTCTTGCCCAACCCACCACCCACAACACCTACCTGATCCTCAACACCTCCATCCCAACCAGCTGCTTTTGCATTTGCTGCAATGGATGACATGACAAGGCTATGCAGTGGATTCAACGACGAGAAACTTGCTTCTCAAGAACTCGAAGTTGTTTGGTCGAAAACTTATAGCAGAGATCTTATCTAAACAACAAGCCATGTCAAAAGAAGTTGAAAACTAAAGATGAATGAAGGATGAATGATCCTCAAAAAGAGAAAAGGCCATCTGAAGCATGAATGCAAAATTATAAAAAAAATCATGGTTTTGATGTTCATGTGACCACCGAAGAACCCATGTGGAAAATTCATGGTTAATTCCTTGGAAAACGGTAATTTATCAAAGCACGGCTCTAAGAGTGAAGGATCAATTATGGTGATCATTGAGAGGCCATCGAAACCTCTTCCCTTTATTAGGTCATGTTATTGAATCCTGAGAATGTGATGTCCCTTTCTGTGTCTGCCCATGACCATTCACTCTTCCTTTCCTTGATATAAGGCCCTAAGTAGGATGTTAATGGTCTGTCTAGGTGGAAGCTTGCCCAATTCTGGCCTGTTCAGTTCTCATTCCTAATATTTAGGCCATGAGGCTTGGAACTTATGGGAGGGCCTTTTTTGCGCAGAAGAAACTATGAGGTCCTTTTCGTGCACAGGCCATCTAAGGGTTTTTCTTTTTTTTTTTTTATATACCGTAAAACCCTCTTTCTTAACTAATTCATACATTTTTTGTTCATAGCAGCATTAATACGGTCACAATTAAGACTACAATACAATCTTATAAAGAACATCAATGACATTAATATATAATAAATCATATATGTATGAATAATTTAATATGTTTAATATAACAATGTCACTAGCATAATAGGCAAGTTTTTGTATCCTTAAATCAAAAAATAAAAATAAAATCTAAATCATTAGTGTTACACGGTGAGGATGTCTCATGAAGTTAAAGAAGTGTGTTACTGAAGAAAAATTGAAAGAAAAAAAGTAAAAAAGGAATCTAGAACGAAACACATGTGTAAAATCAAATACTTTAGTCACATGCCTATTCCTTATTTATCTTTAAAACCTTTACAAAATCCCACAATTTTTTTAGTTTCGCTAATCACTAGATAATCTCTTAAAAATAGTAACACCAGGAAAAAAATATATATTCAAAGTAGCCACTTGGTGATGGTTGTTCACAACCAGACGAATCATGAGATTCGATCAGGCATGTATCAAATAGTAAGATTCATGCCTGGACCCTAAGATTCAACTATAATTAAGGACCTTATTCCTGTACCTTTTTTAGACTTTTATCAATATCTCAATATTTTTTAAGGTTTTAAGCTCTTAAGGTGAGATTCGGCTTAACTCGATAGGGAACAAGTCACCCCCGGAGTCCAATTTTTAAAACCTTGGCTTCAGCAGGTGGGAGTTCGCCGACTACTTTTCCTTGGGCTTGAGGAGAAATGATTACGGATTGTGAAATCATGGTCACAGATTCATGGTTAGGTTCCTTCTCATTACATAAACTGGAGAGAGCGGGATCACGCATGGTGCTGATGCCATCATTATTCCGTAACTTTTTTCACAAATTTAGTAACAACGTAACAACACAGACCAGCCAGTTCAAGCAGGCAGGTAAACTGGAAAATACTTAGATCAGCAAATCTTCTGTTTGACCTTTTGGCATACTTTCTAAAACAAATGAAGATGATATTAAAATATAATCAAAATTAGTTGTGCAAGCATCCCAGAATTTAAATGGGAAACAGCTAACAAAAATTCAGAGTTATTTCCTAAAGGCCATCAAACAGAAAACTAAAGAGGAATAGATTTGCCTATATTCGATTGTACTACTGCAGGCATTGCAAAGAGGACAATCACTCTCACCTGGTAAAAGATGTATCAGGACAGACACGATTTTGTCAACAGAGCTGAAAACCAGGCTACAGCGCCAAACAATCAGTGCCCAAGCCAGTGGTCCCTGCATCGATCCAAAAGTCAGATGAGAGAAATCAACTGCAAACTCAATCATATATAAGCAGAAATGAATAAACAGTGTGCTTACTTCTGCAAATGAAAAGCAAACCAGGAAAAGCTTTTCATTTCTTGGATAAAAGAGAAGCATGACTATGAAAATTGTATTGGCATAGTAGCAGAAATCCTGTAAAGCCCCAAGAATTATTAGACCAGAGTGGATGAAACTGCACCAAAGCAATACTGTACCAAACCAAATAACAATGAAGAAGAAAATAAGATCTAACAAAACAATGAAGTTATCATAGGAGAAGAATATTTTCGATAATAACCATATTTAGCCTCATCTGATTTCTTGATACTTTCTTGTTACAAAGATCCTAGGACTTGGACCAGTACAGTCCATCCTGGCGCAACCACACAGTAGTAATTCAAGTTTGGATTCACAAATTTCATATTCAAATTAGCATAGATACAACATCTGATGTTACAATTTATAGATTATACTTTTTACTTATAACTGAAATCTTGAAAATGAAAAAAATAGACTTGAGAAGAAAAGCTTTCACGTTTAAGATAAACATTTGGTGATTGAGAAATCAGGAATTTGAATGCTTTGGCAGGAATAGTTACTGTTATGCCATGCATGGGGATGATGCAAAAGTCTAAAAGAGCATTCATGTGCTCACTGTTAACACCAGTGACACCAGGCCCACCAGGTCCATTAAGTGTAACAAACCAACCCACCACGTGGGATAAGTTAGGATAAAGTCAAATCACTGTAAATCAATTAACAGTTTTACTTTCCATAACAGATAGATTGTATTAGCTTTAAATTGCCTTGATTAAGGCTAAATTAGATTATAAAAAGGAGGAAGGATCGTCCATCGAAGGGATCCAAGTATTACACAAATATCAGTCTCTCCATCATCGTGACATGGTATCAGAGCTTCAAATGGTTCCTGCGTGTATCTTCTTTAATAGTGAGCACTAAATCTCACTCATAGCTTAATCAATACAGATCCAGATCTGTATTCCTGGAGTTCTTTTCGTCATCAGCAAGGCACAACCTTCAGATCAGCCTAGTTACAACGGTGGCCCACCTGCGATGATCAAGAGATCACCAACAATCATACTAGTGTTGGTCGACTGGGTTTTCTAGGAATTCTGGTGATTTTTCCAGATTTTTTTCGCAGCCTCGAGGTAGGTTTCTGAACACTTTCGTGGATCTCCAGTTTATTGCACTAGTTTTCATCTTCACCGTCCAACTTCTTGGTTTCTCATCCAATCGGGGTGAGACTTTGTTCATTGGAAGCAGAAAACTTTCTTCTTCCATCTAGGAGAATCTGATTGCTCCACTGATCATTCTGAGGGTCCCTCAATCAAATCCAGAGAAGGAAAACAAGGTCGCCAGGCTGCATCTGACGTTAGGATCATCACTGGCCCACCTGTGATCATCAAAACTCTTTCATATTTTGGTTCCCTCATGGTCGATTACTATTTACAAGAATTATAACAGTTTTTCCAGATTTTTTTGTGCACTCCACATCTGCTTTCTAGCTATTTTTGCAAGACGACACATTCTTGGCACAGTTTCACTCAGCACCATCCAATTTCCTGGATATAAGTTAGATAATCTTCAAATTTTGTCTGGAGTTACTTGATTACTTATAGTATCTGGGATTAATCTCTGATCAGGGATCAGATCATCAGGTGTCGACAGTCTGAAACTTTGACGTCTACACTGTTCCTGTTCCAAACTGTTGCAGCTAGCTGCTGTTACCTACTGGGGTAGCATTACAGTCAACGAGTCTCTCTATTTTATTCTTTATTTGCTTGATTGTCATGGAAAAAGGTGAGCTCTCTCTCATTAAATTTACTCTAGAGCTAATTACACATCATGGGCATTCCAGTTTCAGATATACCTTAAGGGAAAAGAATTATGGGGTCTTGTAGATGGGACTGATACGAAACCTTTAGAGGATGTAAAGTCCGCCTCCAAATGGGACAAATGACTTGGCTTCTGGGGTCAGTGGATCCACAATACATTCTGAATCTTAGACCCTATAAAACAACAAAAGGAATGTGGGACTATCTAAAACAGGTTTATCAATAGGATAACTCCGCCCGACGGTTTCATTTGGAACATGAGCTTTCTCAGTTTAATCAAGGGACAATGTCAATTCAAGAATATTACTCTCATTTTATTCGTTTATGGATGGATTATACTGAGATTATTTACTCCAGTCTCCTTGATGCTTCGATTGCGGTGGTTCAAAGCATTCATTCCACTAGTCAACGGGATCAATTCTTGATGAAACTTAGATCGGAACTTGAACAAGTACGTTCGAATCTGATGAGCAGGTTGCCCCCCCCCCAATTGATTCTTGCTTGGGAGAGGTCCTCCGTGAGGAACGTCTTACAACCCATGCTGCTCTTCAACAAGCAATTTCTACCGGTCCAATGACTGCTGCCTATCTTACACGCCCCAACCAGCAAAACAGAGATGACAAAGATATGAGCAAAGTGCTGTCAGAAGTGTGGACATGTTGCCACTCAATGCAATAAAAAATATTGCTCTTATTGCAAACGCAATTCTTCCTGAATGGCGGCGCCACGCTCAGACTTCATCTCAGAAGGCCATTCTGGCAACCCTGGATGCGTCTTCTTCTGCCTTGAGTCCTGCTGCCAATACAACGATGCCTTTTCTGCTCTTGGCCTCTCAGGTAAACCCAAAAATTCGAGCTCTACTTGGTATATGGATTCGGGGGCTTCTAATCATATGATCCACTCTTCTGGTATTTTATCTCAATTAAAGGCTTATGATGGAAATCTCCAAATCAATACAGCAGATGGAGGCAGTATACCCATTACCGCCATCGGTGAGATCTCACATCCCTTACCTTTGAGTCATGTCTTTCTTTCTCCTCAGTTATCTACAAATTTACTATATGTTGGACAACTCATTGATAACCATTGTTCTGTCTCTTTTTTGCGTTCGGGTTGTGTGATACATGATCAAGCATCGAGGGAGGTGATAGTGAAGGGACCTAAGTGTGGCCGTCTTTTTCTGCTACAACTTCCTACACGAGATAGGAATTTGGTTGCCTCTGCTTTCTTTCCTGCTTTTAGTTCAAATAAGAGCCAATTATGGCACAATAGATTAGGCTATCGTCATTCTCGTACTTTGTTGTCTTCATTTCAATTTGGTTTGCTTCATGATAATAAAACTTCTCTTAAAGATGTTTCTTTTGATTGTTCTAGTTGTAAAATGAGCAAGAGTTAAGACTCTTCCTTTTCCCATCAGTACCTCATTATCATTGAAATGCTTTGATCTTGTTCATAGTGATGTATGGGGTATAGCACTTGTCATTCCATTCTCATTTTAAATATTTTATTACATTTATTGATGATTATAGTCACTTTACATGGATTTATTTCTTACATTCAAAATCTGAGGTGTTTGTTACGTTCAAAATTTTCTTAGCTTATGTGGAAAATCACTTCTCCACATCCATTAAAACACTTCGCACAGATTCTGGTGGTGAATATGTTTCTAATGAGTTTCAAAATTTTTTGCAAAACGAAGGGATCACTTCCCAAAAATCATGTCCTTATACACCACAACAAAATGGTGTGTCTGAGAGGAAAAAAAGACACATTTTGGACATTGTTAGGTCACTTCTCTTAGAATCATCCGTTCCACCAAAATTTTGGCCCAAAGCTCTGTCCACAGTAGTTCATGTTATAAATAGACTACCATCCTCTCGTATAGAGAATGAAACACCTTATTTTCATCTATTTCATAAGCATCCTACTTATGATCATCGCCATACTTTTAGGTGTGTATGTTTTGTTCTTCTTCCCCCAGTTGAACGAACAAAACTATCTGCTCAATCTTCTAAGTGCGCTTTTCTAGGCTATGCGACCGACCAAAAAGGATTTTTCTGTTATGATCCTAAGGTAAAACGTATCAGGACCTCTCGTAATGTCGTGTTTTTTGAAAATTAGCATTTTTTCCAACATCATTTAGATCATAATAAACCTACTGTGCTTTCGCTTGTTCCTGACTTCTGTGATAATCCCGTTCCTTCTACGGAATCTATCAAGCCTTACTTGTGTATGAAAGGCGTCGGGGGGAAAATACGATTGCACCTGAGCCTCCTGATCTGTTAGCTTCCTCGGCACTTGACCCAACTCCTGCTTCAGACATCTCCCAATCAGTTCCTCTTCGTCGATCATCTAGGATTTTCCGCCCCTTGATCGGTTTGGTTTTACCCATACATCCTTATTTGCTACCTTGTCTTCTGTTCATATTCCTAATCATTTTTCCCAAGCAGTGCAACATGAGTGTTGGCGGCAGGCCATGTAGGAAGAACTTGACGCACTCAAAGTGAATCACACATGGATGTTGTTCAATGTCCTTCGTCCATCAAACTAATTGGCTGTAAGTGGGTTTACTCTATCAAGCTACATTCTTATGGTACTCTGGCACATTATAAGGCTCGGTTAGTGGCACTTGGCAACCGTCAGGAGTATGGTATTGACTATGATGAGACATTTGCTTCGGTGGCCAAGATGACAACGGTGCGTACTATTCTTGCTATTGCAGCATCACGCTCGTGGCCTCTTTATCAGATGGATGTGAAGAATGCCTTCCTCCACGGAGATCTTAAAGAGGAAGTGTACATGCGTCTTCCTCAAGGATATGATTCTACTTCTAAAAATGAGGTGGCACGGCTCCGTCGCTCGCTGTATGGACTCAAACAAGCACCCAGAGCTTGGTTTGAGAAACTTCATTATACTCTGCTTCATCTTGGATTTGCTCAAACTCCCTATGATCCTTCATTGTTCCTGAATAACACTGCTCAAGCTCCCACCTTACTTCTCGTATATGTGGATGATATCATCATCACAGGCACTCAGTAAAATGATCCATAGTCTTCAATCCTCACTTCAAGCTGCATTTCATATGAAAGACCTGGGTCCATTAACATATTTCTTGGGTCTTGAGGTACAACAGTCTAGGAAGGGCCTATTTTTACATCAACATAAGTATGCTATTGATCTCATTGATCTTGCTGGCCAAAAGGATGCAACACCTGTGGACACTCCATTAGAAGTCAATGTGAAACTCCGAAAAGATTATGGGGACCTCCTCTCCGACCCCACCACCTACAGACGCTTAGTCGGGAGTCTGGTCTACTTGACCATCACTCGGCCCGACATCTCATATGCTGTGAATGTTGTTAGTCAATTCATGTCAGCATGCAGCATCACCATCTGGTTGTTGTCAAAAGGATCATTCAGTACATTCTTGGTTCTCCGACACGAGGCTTGGTTTTTCCAGTTGGCACACCACTTACACTAAATGCTTATTCTGATGCGGACTGGGCCAGATGCCTGGATACTCACCGATCTACAACAGGCTGGTGTATGTATTTGGATGAATCGCTCATTTCTTGGAAATGCAAAAAGCAAGGGTCTCCAAATCTTCCATTGAATCTGAATATCGTGCCATGTCCTTTGCATGTTCCGAGATCCTTTGGCTTCGTGGATTACTTGCAGATCTTGGTTTTCCTCAGACCTCAACTACTCCACTTCATGCGGAAAATACTAGTTCCGTCCGTATTACTGAGAATCCAGTCTTCCATGAACGTACAAAACATATTGAGGTGGATTGTTATTTTATTCGAGATGAATATGATCACAAGGTCATTAGTCTCCACATGTTTCCAGTGAACTCCATCTTGCGGACATCTTCACCAAAGGATTGCATAGGCCACGCCATGAGTTCTTGATTCGCAAATTGCTGTTGTTTGACCATCATCAATTTGAGAGGGGGTGTTAACACGAGTGACACCAGGCCCATTAAGTGTAACAAACCAACCCACCACGTGGGATAAGTTAGGATAAATTCAAATCACTGTAAATCAATAAACAGTTTTACTTTCCATAACAGATAGATTGTATTAGCTTTGAATTGCCTTGATTAAGGCTAAATGAGATTATAAAAAGGAGGAAGGATCGTCCATTGAAGGGATCCAAGTATTCCACAAATATCAGTGTCTCTCCATCGTGACAGTCACGTCTCCCTATTCACATGAAATCATGAACAAGGTTTATAGGACAATCAGCAGAATTCTGTACATTATTCTCCCTTCCCTAATATGAGTTAAGTTACGGTACTGCCCCAAATGGACAAATATTGTTTTCACCCGTCCACATGAAAGATATTCATGCTACTCCAAATTGGTTAAATATATCAGCGGAAGGGTTACTTAGTAAACAAGGCCTTGGGAATTATTACGAAATCTATAATTGAAAGAAGGAAACGATAATATCTAAGAAACAAGGGCGATATTGACCTCAGTCATTTACCTAATTACCCATATACGTTCCTAGAGAAGTATGAATTTCCAAATGCAGATTCATATGACTTTCTTAGACAATGATGCATTTGACAACAAACCAACAGGTTTAGCTAATAAGAAATAAGCTGAGTTCAACTCAACTTTTTTTTCCTTTCCTTCTCTACTTTTTGTTGGGGGTGGGGGATAGCAAAATAGCAGCCAAATTTCTTGAATAATGGAACATCGACATAAGGTGTCTGATTGGACTCTAATGTGCCTTTTTTTTTTTTTTCTGTTGGGGCTACCCTTAGTCGAGCTGACTCAGTCTTGTTGCATCAGACTGAGTAGAGCAGAAAAACAACTAAGAAACATGAGAAATCTTATAAAAAAACTAATTTTTTTTTACAAAAAACTAGTTTTCTAGATTCTAGAATTCTAGAAATTTAAGACTAATTGTCTTTTAGTTATAATTATTCTGAACTTAAGTAGTTACAGGCTCCCAAGCTTATTGTTTGCAAGTTGATTTGAGTTCAGTCAACGGTTTATTTGGGTTTAGTGTATCCAAGCTGGACATCTTTCTATTATTTAACTATCATGGGTTGGATTTTACTTGAATCTACTCGAAAGGCCACAACTTAATCAACTTATCATGATCATGAAACCAAAAGCAGAAGCATTTAGTCGAACGTGTACACAAATCAATCTTACACATTCATTTTGTGTCTCCCAAATCAGAGGATGATAATAAAGAAATTAAGTCGATGGTCTAAATTCAAATCCTGTTGACAAAGGGATGCTTGCAATCGGCTCCATCTACAGTATGCCCCATCACCACATGCTTTCACTGGTGTGCACATATCCCTTATTATAAGTGCAATAGCAACTCAAAGCTTCCCAAAGCAGTTCATATTAAAATATAACTCTAACTGCATGGAATTGACTATTCATAAGCCAGAAAAGGATTTGAAAAGCTTCAGCTTAATGTTCAGGTAGGACCCTGCCAAATCTTATAATAAAATCTCATTTTAGAGTGACTCAACTAGGCAGTTGCTAAGTCCAAGTCAAGTTGGCAGATGATTTTTAAAAAATGGTGTTACAGTATTCCTATTGAGGTCAGATGGTATCCCTATTGAGGTCTGGAGGTGCTTGGGGGAGGATGGCATTAGTTGGTTGACAAAGCTTTTTAATGTAGTGCTAAAGAGCAAGAAGATGCCTAATGCATGGAGGAAAAGTACACTTATACCCATATACAAGAACAAAGGAGATATTCAGAATTGTGCGAACTACCGCGGGATTAAATTGTTGAGCCATACGATGAAATTATGGAAGAGAGTTATTGAGAGAAGACTAAGAAGAACAACAAACGTTTCAGAGAATCAATTTGGTTTCATGCCTGGGAGATCAACCATGGAGGCTATCTTTCTCCTGAGGAGGTTAATGGAACAGTATAGAGAAGGTCAGAGAGATTTACATATGGTGTTCATTGACTTGGAGAATGCCTATGACCGGGTTCCTAGGGAGATTCTTTGGAGAGTTCTGGACAAGAAAAGAGTGTGTCGCATATATTGAGGCGATAAAGGATATGTATGATAGAGTCGTGACATCTATAAGGACGACTGGCGGCGAAACTAAGGAGTTTCCTATCACGATTGGTCTACACCAAGGCTCAGCGTTAAGCCCGTACTTGTTTGCCCTAGTTATGGATGAGATTACAAGACATATCCAGGATGAGGTGCCGTGGTGTATGCTATTTGCTGATGACATTGTTTTAGTGGATGAGACGAGAGAAGGAGTGAATGCTAAACTAGAATTGTGGCGGAAAACATTAGAGACAAAAGGGTTTAGGCTAAGTCGATGCAAAACGGAATATATGGAATGCAAGTTTAGTCAAAGTAGGACACCTGGTAACATAGAAGTAAGTTTGGGCACACAAAAGATTGTAGAGAAAGAAAACTTTAGGTACCTTGGATCTATAGTGCAACAGGATGGAAGGATTGATACTGATGTAAGTCACAGGATTCAGGCCAGGTGGGCCAAATGGAGGAGTGCTTCGGGGGTCTTCTGTGATCGGAAAGTCCCCCTCAAGGTTAAAGGAAAGTATTATAAGGTGGCGGTACGACCAGTGTTGTTATATGGATCAGAGTGTTGGGCAGTAAAGCATAATCATGTCAAGAAGATGGAAGTTGCGGAGATGAGAATGCTAAGATGGATGTACGGGATCACAAGGAGAGATATGATTAGGAATGAGGAGATTAGGGGCAAAGTAGGAATAGCACCGATTGGAGATAAAATGAGAGAAAATCGACTGAGATGGTTCGGCCATGTTAGAAGGCGTCCAACGGAGGCACCTGTTAAAAGGTGTGAAAGCATGGAGATTGCCAGGAGTAGGAGAGGGAGAGGATGACCCAAGAGAAGTTGGAAAAAAACTATTAAACATGACCTTGCCTACATGGATCTAACGAAGGACATGGCCCTAAACAAATTTGATTGGCATCGTCAAATCCATGTAGCCGACCCCACCTAGTGGGAAAAGGCTTGGTTTGGTTTGGTGTTACAGTATTCCTACATCTTGAACAATATTTTGGTTATAATGAGCAAACATGCAACCTTATTTGATTGCATTTGCATCCCAAGAAGGCAATACATTGAAGATGATTCTTAATTTTAGGTGCTCTATCAAGGTTCAAACATGTGGTTGCAGTGGATATTGTAGTCAAACTTGAAACCGATTTGATGCCTCTCCGTCTATAACCGCATCATTAGGAGGGTGTGATTGTTCATATTAAATATAACCCTTTTGATCTCTGTTGATGTCTTTACCAAAATACCCGTTGTGCTTTGCTGGTGGTAGTCATAGACGCATTCCACAAATCCAGTGGCCCACTAGATCAATCTGTCACGATCTCTTCCAGAAGCATAGGGATCATGCGGCTTTACAAAAGGGGCGAGATTGACAGACTTCGATGAATGCGTAAATGGTTGTAAAGAGAACCCTTTGAAATTGGATTGTCCTAGTTGTCCTTTCAATTGCATAGATCTCAACTTCACGAGCGTGCAAGCTAAAATCGATCGCCAATCGAAGTTCGGGAGTGTTAAGAAACCTGAAAACAATATTGATCATTGATTCTGGTTGAAGTCAAGATCTGACTTTGTTCACATGGCAGTGTGGTTGATATGGTCCTCCTCTACTTGATGACGTGGAACCCTTAAATGGTTCAGATCTTGGCCTTAGTGATGCGGAGCAAGTATGGGAAGAGTAGGGAGAAGCTACTCTCCAAGCCAAAGCTTAGGGATAGATCACATGTCTATGCTTCACACCCTAGGCAGTCTTGGTCTCATGCCAAAGACAGACGACCGACAGAAAACTCAAGGAGAAATTTTTTTATTAATCAATCAACTGGATCCCAAAGGAGGGATTACAACCTTTATATATACTGTAGAGTTCTAATCCTAATTTGGAAACAATTCCAATCAAAATATACTTCTGAATCAAATAAAATTCACTACCTAAAATCATGTTGAAATTAATCCAAATCAAACTAATTTAAAGATTCCCATTTTTTTTCATAATAGAGGGTGTACTCCCAGTCCTTTGGGCCGGACTAATCCCTACGGGCCCAGGGGGAGCCGGGTAAATCCCTTGTCGCCCTAGTGTGGTAGCGCAGTAAGATTCCCACTTATTTCAAACTCCTAATCAAGTAGTTGTACCATTGGGCCAATGGGCTAGGCCCAAAGGGCAGGTTGACCAATGGATCATGGGTCCATCCTGCATCAGTTCTCCTTCTTGAAGAGAACTCGACCTCGAGTTCTATAGATGTCCTTCTGGATCGAAAGTCCAACGCACAAATCTTTGATGTTTGTGTTAATCTTCATACGCTTCACATGACTTAGACTTCACTCGATCTTTTATTCCAAGAAGACTTTAGGCATTACTTCTTTTGATGTCCAGATTTTATTAGATGCGTGCTCGGACGCATTGATGCTTCACTTCTTGAATTTGTACCATCTGCACACAATCTTCTAATATCAATGGTAGATCCCCGAAGATGAAATCAATGTGGGAAACCTTAACAACTTAATCTTCTTTCGAAACCAATTGAACAATGTAATTGTCTTCAATGTTCTGCGGGGCGCTTTTGTAACTACCGTTAGATCTATTTGATGATTTGGCTTATTTCCCATTAGATCTACATCTTCATTGTTTGCTTTTGTTTGTTCTTCCTCTGCCTCTGTCATCTTTTGATTGACATTTTTAGTTCCTTTATCTTCTAATTCTTCCTAAGTATGATCTTCTTCATGAGTTTTGCATGCTACTTTATCCGAGGTTGTCATGAATCTTCTGTTTCTTGTTCTTGCTTCTCAATGTTAGTCTTGATATCCTCTGCCATGGGTTCCACGTTTGTCAATGCAATCACAACTTTTGTTTCTTCTTGAGAGTTAAGGTTGTCACATGCAAGACGATCTAAGCATGTACTCAGCACGAACTGCTTCTCTATATGCTTGAATCGTTTTGTAGGAATTCATATTCTCCAATATGTTTGGTCTCAAACCTCTTATACAATGGACCAAATCATGAATTCACATAAATATTGAAGCTCTTGAAATTGACGGGTATATACATCAACTAGAAAGTCGTGTTGCTTCAAACTAAGGAATTGCTCAAAGTAGACTACATTCTCAAAATACTAATCTCCATAGTTATGCTCATAAAATTTCTTTGAAGGTCATTAGAGAATCCAAAGATTTTCATATTCTTGACTTGGATACAAGAAAAACAAAAAATATAGTGTTCTTGAAAGAATGATCGACCTTCTATATAAATCTGAACTCAGGCTCAATAGGGTTCGGCTCAGCACAACACGTGTCAGAGGGGCACGTGTGGAGAGGAAAAATCTTCCTTTTGTTCTTGTCTCGTGCTTCGTGCAGGAAAGAAAGAAAAAGGAGGGGGCTACAACCTTTATGCTACAACGTTGTTCGAAAAGGGAAGCGTCTCTCACCTTGATTGCTATTGGGAGAGAGATAAAGATGATGGTGAAGGGCTTGGCAGGCAGGCTCGACGGCCAATGCTAGGTATGCACCACTTATCAATGTCTTTTCTTCTTCGTTTCTTCTCCTTCTCTCGCTTCCCTTTTTTTCATTTTTTCAATGGGTCTGGGAGTGGGATTTTGGGTTCGATCAAGAGGGTTTTGGGTTCTTAGGGTTTCAGGTGAATGAGATTTAAGGGATGGGGTCTCGGGGTCAATGGTGTGTTTGGGATTAGGGTTTTTTGAGGTGGATTAGGGTTCGAAGGTGTTTGAGGCAAGGGTTAGCTTTAGGGTTTTGAGAACAAAAGGGACTTTGGGGATTTGGAGTTTAGAGTAGGGATGAAAATATCGGCCGTGGCGGCCAGCACAGCCACGCTACTTCTAAAATAGCGGGTATCGCACCGTTACGGCCGCCACGCGTATCAAGGGTGTATTTAAACACCCCTCCCCCACAGCCGGCCCTAGCTCATTTTTTTTTTTTTTGCACTTTTGTCCAAAGTAGAACTCCTTCACTGCTGTGAAAGTCTCCCAACTCCAAACTTTCAACTCATTTACAAAAATTTACAAGTGAGTAACATCAAATTGGAAGGAATCAAACACAAACAACTACAAGATCCAAGGCCCAAGCTTCCATTCCATCTAGGTATGTTTTTCTTTTGAACTTTATTCTAGTCTTTTAACTTATGAGATCATCTATTAATGTCTTTCTAAGAGTCTAAGTACTATAAAATGCTTCCTTGTCGTCTTGAAATATGATGAGATCCATGTTTCCCTTTCATCATGCACACATATTTTTATTTTATTTTATTTTATTTTTATTTTTTATTTTATTTTTTGCTATTTTTTATTTTCGGAATTTTTTTTTATTTTTTGAAAAAATTTGATAACTCATGGACAACCTATGAAACCACTTGGAAATGCATTCTAAATGATAGATCTATGTTTCCCATAGATCAATCCATCATATTTTGAATGTTTATTGATTTTTCTCTATTTTTTATTTTCGGATTTATTTATTTTTTGAAAAAAAAAAGTGAATACTCATGGATAACCAATGAAACCACTTGGAAATGCATTCTAAATGATAGATCTATGTTTCCCATAGATCAATCCATCATATTTTGAATGTTTATTGATTTTTCTCTATTTTTTGTTTTCGGATTTACTTGTTTTTTGAAAAAAAAATTGTGAATACTCATGGACAACCAATGAAACAAATTGGAAATTGGTTCTAAATGATAGATCTATGTTTTCCAAGGATCAATCCATCACATTTTGAATGTTTATTGATTTTTCTCTATTTTTTATTTTAGGATTTAGTTATTTTTTGAAAAAAGAATGTGAATACTCATGGACAACCCATGAAACCACTTGGAAATGCATTCTAAATGATAGATCTATGTTTCCCATAGATCAATCCATCACATTTTGAATGTTTATTGATTTTTCTCTATTTTTTATTTTCGGATTTATTTATTTTTTGAAAAAAAAAATGTGAATACTCATGGACAACCCATGAAACCACTTGAAAATGCATTCCAAATAATAGATCTATATATTCCAAAATATATTACTTGTTTATTTACTTTTTTAATTTTTTAATTTCGGATTTTTGTTATTTTTTGGAAAAAAAATATTTTTAATAATGGAATGCCAATCAAATGTATTGAAAAATGCTCCTAAATGTTATATCTATGTTTGGCATAGATCAATCCAACATATTTTTGTCTTTTCCTAATTCAAATTTATTTTCTTATTTTCGGATTTTTTAAATTTTTGAAAAAAAATTATACTTCAAGGAATGAAATACCAATTAAATGTCAAGACAATGATTCCTAAGCGTTAGATATAATATTCCTCTAACATGTTTCTTTGTTTTTTTTTTTAATTTTTAACATACTACTTGTTCATATTTAATTATTTATAGCCAGGTATTCAGTCTTCTATTGATAAGTTAAAATGCCTCGTGATATTGATCCCGCATGGAACTTTGTTGAGGCAGTTGAGAATAACAGGTTGAAAATCAAATGTAAGTTTTGTGGGAAAGTGACCAATGGGGGCATTACAAGATTCAAGCACCACTTGGGCCACATTTCTGGCAATGTTGCTGGCTGTACCGAAGTACCAAGGGAAGTCAGGGAACAAATGAAAGCTTTGGTTGGCCAAAACAAAGCTAGAAAAGTAGAGATAAAAGAAAAGAGGCGGCAAGATGTTGATGCTGCCCGTTATGAGGTATTTGGGGATGAATACTTTGATGAGGAGGAAGATGCACAGATGGAGGCTGCACGCCGAGAGTCCATCATGAGTCAACAAGAAGAATATGAACGTCGTACATTTGCTGGAAGTAAATTTTATGATGCAGGGGGCTCATCATCTACTGTGCCAAGCAGGGGCAAGGGCATTGGGGGGGCCATGCGTAGGGCAATTAGCACCTGGGAACGAAATGTTGATGTAGAAATTCTCTCTACTAGAAGAGCAGTTCCTCCTCCTGTTAATCCTCTAGCACATAGAAAAGAGGGAGCTAAACAACCAAAAATATTGAGTGTTATGAAAGGGGCAATGAAGGCTGCAAGAGATAGGTTAGCCAAAGCGACAACAAAATGGCTAATTTACAAGAACATACCACCTACAGCAGTAGATTCCCCATATTTTCAGACTATTCTTAATGTTGCCGACAAAACTGGCTTCATTGATCAAGGCATGTAGAGGAATTACAAGATTTATATATGATCATTCATGGGTGTTAAGCTTGATGCAAAGATAAACAAATTACCATGCCTTGCTGCGTTCAGGATTAACTAGGTTTGCAACCCATTTTCTGGCTATGGAAAGCCTTGTAAGGTTTAGAAACAGAGCTGATTCAGATGTTTGCATCGAAAGAATGGCTTTGTTCGAAATGGGGCAATGCAACTCATGGTCCGGAGTTTGAAGTCCCAAACCTGATGAGGGACAATAAATTTTGGAAGAAAGTGAGGAAAGTATTAAAGGTTTTTGAGCCTTTAGTTAAAGTGTTGCGTCTTGCAGATGGTGATGACAAGCCGACAATGGGCCTTATATATAAAGCAATGGATCGGGCAAAGCGAGCCATTATGGAGGATGTTAGATATCACCAGAAATATATAGACATTATTGATGCCCGTTGGAATGATCAGTTGCACCATCCATTGCATGCTGCAGGTAATTAATATATATCTTTGATATTCTTTTGTTTTCCTAACTAATGTATTTATTATATTGTTTGCTCAAAGTACATTCTACATATTTTTAATGTAGGTTATTTTTTGAATCCCGAATTTTATTACCAAAATGTCGAACTACACACCGAAGCAATGGATACGGACTTGCGAGTAGGATTATGGGAGGTATTGAAGAGATTGTTAAGCCCAGATGATGCGGTTGATGCCATACAAGAGGTGAGTGGGTGGTTACTTAAGAGAATTTAATTATGCTGCCAAGTGCCAATTGCCATACATGCTTTAGGGGTTTACTGACTTATTTCTAATTTTCACATTGTAGATATCTATGTATACACAAAGGAAAGGAACCTTTGCTGACCCTCTTATGATACGATTGATTGGAAGGATCCCACCTGGTATGATTATGAACAAAAGACCCCACACAATAGTATGACTAAGATTTGTCTTAATTGATTATAAGGACTTGAGGGTTACGAAAATCTAATTTTTATTTATTTTTTGCACTTCAACTGATTGGTGGATGAATTATGGAGAGAGTGCTCCACATCTAAGGAGAGCGGTTGTTCGCATCCTTAGTCAAACTACAACATCTTCCAACTGTGAGAGAAATTGGAGCACTTCCTCTTTGATCCACACGAAGGTCAGAATCAGCTTACCATGCAGAAACTAAACAAGCTTGTATACTGTCATTACAATCTGAAGTTGAGAAACAGAACTAGGGAGAGAAGGGCAAGGGATGATCCTGCTTATTGTCCTATTCATTTGGATAACATATTCAAAGATGACGATCCCTACTCCCATGGCTAGCCAAGATAGAGGATCTACTGCTATTTTTAAATCCGGGGTTTCAGGGAACGATTCAAGAGTTGATAGATGAGGATATGGGTGATGCACCTGCAGAAGGTCAGCCACCTCAAGGAGAAGGTACTAGTACCAGTAGGACTAAGAGGAGTGGGAAAGAACCTGCTCATATTGGATCTTCTGATAAAGCTAGTTCCACCATCATCTCTTCGAGTAGCCATGGTGGAGGAGATGTAGGAGGAGACAGTGGGACAGGTGGTACAAGTGAATATTACCAACATGATGAAGATGATGCCGTTCCTATAGAGGAAGTACAACAGTTACCTCCATCTAGAAGATTTGATCCAAGCCGTGGTTATCAACGACGCCGAAGAGACTCACCACCTGGGGTTGGAGGTAGTAATGAGCAAGGAAATATGGGTGGAGATGTTGGAGGACAACAAGCGGCATCATGGACTGATTCGTGGAACCCTAGTTACAGTGGACAAGGACCCTCACATTATTTTCCATATGGTCAAGTACAAGAACAAGAACAGTCTTCAACTTCAGGGTCCTACTCATATGGTGACTATGGTGAAACGCAATATGGTAGATATCCACCTCAACCTCCTCCAATTTCCTATGATGATCCGGATGCCTTCTTTGGATTTGTGGATACCAATGCTCATCAATATCAAATTCAATATGGTGACAATAGAAATGAAAACACCGATGAAGATGAGGATAACCATGTCGCCTTGAATCTTGGTAGACATTCCTTTTGGTGGTGATTAAGGTATTCCTATTTCCTAATCCTATTTCCTGCACTAACTCTCTACTCTGTCATTTCTAAATTGGTGTTGAATGTTGATAGTTGATCACTTCATAGTTCATTCACTTGATTGAATTAGAACCTTGAGATATTTGATTGTTCAATGTTCAATAATAACTGAGTAATGACATAACTCTTAAGTCTTATGCCTTTATTTCATGTTCTAGTTTTTTTCTTTTTATGAGTTTTCCATTACTTTCTAAATTAGTATGACTAAGAAACATGAATACATGTGAAAAAACTAATCATTACTATTATTTTCTATTTATACAGCGATACAGGACTTCATATATTGAGGGCACCGCTACGCTCCCTTTTCTTACTCACTTTTGCAAAAGAACGACATATTCTTTTATTTTACAATTTTCTGAATTTTCTGGAATTTTTTCAAATTTTTTGGGCAATTTTTTCAAATCGCACCGCTACACCGCTACTACGCTACGTATCACTCGCTTCGTAGCGGTTTGGTGGCGGGCCGCTACGCCCGCCGCTACGCCCGCCGCTACCACTATTTTCATCCTTGGTTTAGAGGGCTTTTAGGGGATTTTGGGGAATTTATGGATATGGGTTTAGGTCTTTGGAATATTTGGGGGTTTTGGAATTTTAAGGGTTAGAATGGTCTAAATAGGTTCAGTTGTGCTGGATTTGGGTTCAGGATTGAAGGAGTTTCAAATGGGATCAAGGAATTGGGATTCATGGGTATGACTGAGATGGGATGTGGCTTCAAATTTTGGGGATTATGGGGTTCGGTGGAAGATGGGTTTGGCTGGAGGTAGGGATGGTGAATAGGGTTTGGTTGGTTGCTCTAAGGTGGGATGGGTGATGACCTGATGAGGTTGTGGTTATGGGTTGGATGGATGGTCTGATGCTATGATGCCCAAATATGATATGAATATGACAGGGATACTCCATGGACACAGGCAAGGACATGGATTTTACACAGAAAAAGCGAAGTATCACATACGATCCGACATGATACAGTGCCCCATTTTGAAGTATTCGTACATCATAGGTCTAATTAGGATGGAGATGAATATGACGATGATGAGATCAATCGAAAATAATTTCAGAAAAAGGGATCACATGCACAAGTCACCTCAATCGGTGTTCGGAGCAACAGATCTTTGCTCTGATACCAATTGATACGAAGCGAGTAGGGGAAGAGTAGCCATAAGCTACTCTCCAAGTTGAAGCTTAGGGATAGATCACATGTCTAAGCTTTCACACCACAAACAATCTTGGTCTCACCAAAGATAAACAACCGAGAGAAAAATTCAAGGAGAATTTTTTTTATTAATCAATCAACTGATCACTAAGGAGGGATTACAACCTTTATATAGACTTTAGAGTCCTAATCCTAATTTGGAAACAATTCCAACCAAAATCTACTTTTAAATCAAATAAAACCCACTTACTAATTAATCTGCTAAAATCATGTTGAAATTCATTCAAATCAAACTGATTTAAAGATTCCCAATTATTTCAATCTCCTAATCAAGCAGTCGTAACTGTTGGGCCAATGGACTCGGCCCAAACGACTAGTCAACCCATACATAATGGGTCTGTCCTACATGACTTAGATGTGGGTCAAACGCTAAGCGTTGGCTCGGGTCAATGGACCTAGGGATGTAAACAAATATCTGATGCTCCCATTATCTAGAGGGTCTGTCTCATAAAGATTCATAAATGGGTCTGGTCCAAAACCCAATTTAGGTTCCAAATTATAAATGGGTATGGTTCCTAATCCATATAGGTTCTGACCCGTGGAGCCATGACCCAACATCATCATCATCAAAGCCTTGTCCCAACTATGGTGGGGTCGGCTACATGAATTTTGTTTCTCCATTCCGATCTATCTCGAGCCAAATCCTCATATAAGTTGCACTTCTTCAAATCTATTTTTATTACCTCCATCCACGTCCTCTTCGACCTGACCGTTCCCCTTTGATACATGACAATATGACTCTAACCTAATATGGTGTGATGAGATCAGATTTGGATTTAAAAATTAATGCCGAAAATAAATTCACTATCCACATTTTTTAACATTACAATCAAATGGGAAAATCGATGGTTGATCCAAGACAGATTTCCAGTCATGGAGTAAAATCGTTCTCAAGTGAAGGTAGGATCCCAATGGAAGATAGAATTTCCAAGTGCTTAGGGAATGGCCACTTTTGCAGATCTCGTGTTCCTTCGCGAGGATCTGGGCAATGGTTAGGTGGAATGGGCTATGGGAAGACCAGGTGAAGAGATCTGGTGGCAAGGGTTGTAGATCTGATGGATTGGGGTTTTATCTCTGGAGGAGATGATGTAGATCAAGAATATGGAAACCTAGGGTTTGTGCAAGAAGATTACTCGTAGGAAAAGAAATAGAGAATGAGAAAAGGTCACATTTTCTTGGGCTCTCACCAAACTCCGATCCGGAGGCGTTACGTCCTTTGAGCAAGGGGAAACTCACAGAAGAAGAAGAGAAAAACTCCGTTCTTTCACTGTCAAAGTTTTAATCACATAAGATAGCATGTGCAAGAGATACAATAATGTCTTTTTAAAAGATAACCCTAAAAGATGACATCATCATAACCTCAAAATAAAATAAACTAAAATAAAATAAAGACATGTCAACAATGACTTGGAATGCCGTGTGCATGGGTATGTGCATGCATATAGAGGGGTTTCACTTAAGTTGTGGACCCCCTCTTTATTAGTTCTCCGAAAACACGGGCCCTTTTCTTATTTTTTTTTTAAATTCCATTTGGGCCGTCTTGATTTCGTGTAACTTTTATTTCCTCCCATGTGGCACTTCCCAGTGTCGGGCCCTCAATATGATTGCACACATGGAGCCTTCCATACATCAAAAGCTAGATCCAACGAGATCCAACCGTTGGATGTCATCAACATGGTAAAACGACGGTGGATTCACAAAATCTCGGCACTCAAAGTCAAGTTAGGCATCATCCATACATATCATAGCCTGCCCTACCCTTCCTCCTTTCATGGATTTTGTGTGGAGTGGGGGAATTAGGCATGATGTCCCCATCACCCTTTGGTGGACCATCAACCTGCATAGCCAAACTTTTCCTTACCGATATCGTCGCCGACCTGCGTTGGACATGCCCAAACCATCTCAAATGGGTTTCTCTAATTTTATCCCCTATGGAGTCTACCCCTAAATGCACTTGAAATCGCTCATTTCTAATTTTATTCTTCCTAATTTTACCACACGTCCAACTCAACATGCTCATCTCTCCTACATCCATTATGTGCATATGTTGCTTCTTGATTGGCAAACATTCTGCTTCATAGGTCATAGCTGGTTTAATCACTGCCCTATAAATTTTTCCCTTCAATCTCGTTGGAATTCATTGGTCACAAAGCACTCTAGAAGTAAGTCTCCACTTCAACCATCCCACTTTTATCCTATGTTCGACATCTTCATCAATCTCCCCATCCTTACTAATCATAGAGCCAAGATAACGAAAGGAATCTCTTTTGTGGTATCTCCTGGGCTTCAATTCTAATAGCTTGGACTCTACATATGAGCCTTTAATGTTGTAAATTACAGCACAAAATCCACTTTAGTTGGTCATTTTTACGTTTAATCTTGAAGGCAATAGACTTGATGCATTGTTATACTTATAAGTTTTATTATATCCTTAAATTCTAGCAAAAAAACCAAAAAATAAATGAAATGAAAAGGAAAGTCGGAACTGGTTTTGGAACTGGATCCTAGTCCCCTAGTTGGAACCAGTTCCAGAATCGGATCCGGGTACTCTTATCAAAATCAAGTCTGGAGCCAACAAAACAGGTTCTGAGTTTGAAGTGAATCCAAAACTGGAACCGTCATTTGAAAACGGTTCCGATTCTAGGTCTAGTATGGTTCTAGCCTCAAACTAAACCTGCTTACATATCTAAATAGACCCGAGTCGGATATGCAATAATCTCGATGATGCTGTAGCACCATGGGGGTTTCAATCCCCTTCCAGGACGTGCATAGAAAAGGCCTCTTTCTTCCCTTTTTTGGTTTCTCCCTCTTTGAAACTGACCCCATTGCACCACCTTCTCCTTCTCTTTTGCTCTTCTTTTCTTCTTTACGTGTGGAATGTCACAACGATGGAAGTGTTTGAGAAAATGAGAGGCTGCTCTCTACTGCAAGATGCTAAAGGTGTGGATACCATGAAGAAGAACATTGCAAAGCCAAAGATGGAGGAGAAGGCCTCTTTTGCTCTTGCTTTCTCCCTTCTGTTATAGGAGAGGAGCCACTGAGAGAGAACAAAGGGGAGATAAGGAGATGGGTTTTAGGAGCTTCCTTGAAACGAAGAGGATGAAGGTGACATCACTGGCTAGGCTGTTGAGCTAATATTTCTGCTTGGATTTGCTCTTGATGGTGGTGGATGAGTGATAAGCTGCTGTCACAGATAGAGGATATAGGGGAAGATAGAGGGAAACGGCAGCAGATGACAAGGCATCAAAAGAATAACGTGTAGAAGCCAGAAAACATGGTCATGTAGTCTGACTGCTGGCTATGATACTCATACAATGTATAAATTTAAGGACTGCATTTTGCCAAATTTTGTGTTTTCCATTGAGAATAGCCAATGGTTATTTTATAGAGTACAAGCACGATAGCTAATCTAACCTAATCTAAGATATTTTTCTCACAAATCTAATATATTCTTATCACATCATAAATCTAATCCAACCTAATCATAATCAAATACTCTAATTTAACCTAATCTTAATCACATCATAAACCAAATTTGTAATGACCAAACACCATATACCTTAGAAGTGAAGTGGTTAAATAGTATAAAAAAAAGGGTGAAAATAAGATCTAAAAAGAAAGAAAACAAAAAAGGAGGAAAAAAGAGGGGGGAAAGTTTGATCTTCCTTTAGAAGCAGAATTAGACTAGAAATTGGAAAATAATGCTATCCTGTTTAGAAGCCAAGATATGAGATATTATTACCAGTCTTTTGTGTTTTAGTAATGTTTTGACATAAAAAACTGTATGGGCTTCTAAAATTTGGAAAAGAAAAACCTTGGCATTAGAAAGTTGAAATTTTGGCCAAACCACTAAAAACCAAATTTGAATTTGCTTTGGAAATTCTGAATCTTATTCTTTGGGAATTTGGATTTGGGAGTATTTTTATTGGATTCAAACGAGGGTTATAACCTTGTTTACATTACAAAGGGAAAAAAGGTAAACAGATATAAACCCTAACCGACTTAAGAGTCCAATCATCTCTCTCTCTCTCTCTCTCTCTCTCTCTCTCTCTCTCTCTCTCTCTCTCTCTCTCTCTCTCTCCGGAGAGAGAAGATCACTATGTATTAGTTAAGAAAAATTTACACTATTAGAGATATATACAGTATCATAGGACCTGCAAAAAAAAAAAAAAAAAAAGCAAAACAGCAAAACAGAAAATCATAGTGGCTATCACAAGAATTGAGCTACACTGTATTATCAACAAACAAAAATAGGCTGGGACGATGAACTCCCTCCTTTTGAAACTACAGTCGATGTGGAGAAAGGTAGCTTGTGACCTTTTTTTTTTTTTTTATATTATAACGGAGGGTGTCCTCTGGACTAATCCCTACGGGCCAAGGGGCAGCCAGGCAAATCCGCTATGGCCCCGGTGTGGTAGCGCTATTTCAAACCCTCAACCTCCGGGAGCAAACCGTGGTCCTAGGCCAACTGAGCTACCCCTCAGGGTTGTAGCATGTAACTTCTTAGTGAGATCTATAACCTCATTGCACACATTCTCAAACATTTAGGGACTGTTTGGGTAATTTACTTGTATAGTGTTGTAAAGTGAAGGCTCAAGTCAAGAGAGAATAAAAGAGGGGGTCAAATCAAAAGGTGCTAAATGAAAAAAAAAAGCACATCTTCCCCTAGTTACTGTCTTTTCTCATTTAGTGCCATGAGAGGGCAGTTTTCTTATTATTTTGGTAAAAAGAAGAGGGCTTTTTGTCATTCAGTACCATGAGAGTAGCTTTTTGAATTTTTTGGTAAAAAGAAGAGGTGTTTTTTGTGATTTAGGATTTTTTTATTTGACCACTAAACATTTAGGGACTGTTTGGGTGATTTACTTGTATAGTGTTGTAAAGTGAAGGGTCAAATCAAGAGAGAATAAAAGAGGGGGTCAATCAAAAGGTGCTAAATGACAAAAAAGCACATCTTCAACAAGTTATGGTCTTTTCTCATTATGTGCCATGAGAGAGCAGATTTTTTACTATTTTGGTAAAAAAAAGAGGGCTTTTTATAATTCAGTGCCATGAGAGAGTAGCTTTTTTACTTTTTTAGTAAAAAGAAGCGGTACTTTTTGTGATTTAGGATGTTTTGATTTGACCACCTCTTCTTTTATTCTCTCTTGATTTGACCATTCTCCTTACTTCACTATACAAGTAAATTACCAAACAGGCCCTAGGGCGCATTTGTGCAGGGAGGTTGCTACAGAAACATGCTGGAAAAGGTGCCGGAAAACTACATTGGCTATTTGGTGCATAGATGAAATCCACTGAATCATTCGGTTTTGGCTGAGATTTCCGCACGTAGAGAGGATTTTGGAGTTCCAGCTCATAGGCCAGACTCGTACTGCAACGGAAGAGGAAATGTCCACGGATTGTGCATAAACATACCCTCAAGGACATTTAGCTATGCTTGACACCCATCAAATGGCACAAATGGTGTTCCCTTCCACCTATATTCTAGAGCTTTAACTCGAGTTGAGGCCGATCGTCAAGGCCACAAAATTTACATCTTGGAGTTATTGCTTATAGGCCCGGAAAAAGCCAAGAAGATATGACCAGCATCATTGCGAATTAAACCACCCACACCAGCCTAACCTGAACTATCCAGAATAGATCCTACAAAGTTCAGATTCAAACTTCCACAAGGGAGAGCATACCAGGGAGGCTGGGAATTAAAATCAGTACAGGAGGAGAGAGCCACTTCTTTCAAGTTAGAAATGATTGTAGCAACGGGGATCTCATGAAAATAAGGGAAAGTCCAATCTAACCCTAACCGGCTTAAGAATCCTATCTAACCAAAGCCAAACTTACCCTAACCCTAATCGGCCTAAGAGTCCCATAAATAAGACTGCCCCATTTGTGTGAGAGAGAGAGAGAGAGAGAGAGAGAGAGAGAGAGGTAACCCTGATTCCAAGTCATTTGTCTATATTCATCCTGGGGTCAGGTGCAGCATGATCCATTTATTAACCAGGTCACAAATTTAGCTGATAGAACCTGGATACACCGAAATATTGTTTTCCCTAGGCCTCGCCTATTCATTTTGCAAGCCAAACATAGGGATAACCCGCCCATGACAAACCGCATCCAACAGCTTGTGGGTCCAGCCTTGTCTGTTACCAGCCTTATAGAAAAGGAACTTATGTGCTTTCTAAGTCTAGTACCAAGAAATTTGTTAGTAAAAAAGTAAACTTTTAACCCATTCAAAAAAAAAAAAGGTAAACTCTTGAGACCTGAAAAGATTAACTTAACATGACCAGTGTTTTTTTCTTTTTTTTTTTTGGAGGGGGAAAAGGAAAGAACTAAGCTACCAGGTCCGAGATAAAAGAAAAATGAATTATGGCAAGCAACATGATACAGGTACGTTTTCCATTTTGAAGAATCTGGGCAATGGCTCACCCATTACCAGCATTTAGTCCTTGCCATGCTATAGAAACAATAGTTACTGAAAACAAATTGGCTAAGTGTGATGCCAAGTTCCAAGTTCCAACCACCAAATGACCCATTTTATGTTTCAAAACAAAGAACTTCAAATCATAGTCGGAAACATAAAACTTCATGTGAAAAATTGAAAATAAAGCATTTGATTGTCCTTCCCCAGTCAGAGAACCAGGCTGAGGTTTTCTTCGGTCTTTGAAAACACTTGCCCTTGGGTTCAATGTACTACTGTACTGTATGTTGATAATAATATTGTTAGCTTTAATAAAAAAATAGCAATGGAATGTCATAGTTTTCAATGATGCTCACAGCTCACCAGAAGATAATAGTGCCATTTCTTATATCGATAGTATATCCATCGGAGAGGAACAAATGTCACGTAGAACAAACAATATACATATGGAATATCTTGCGGTCCTGAAAAATGAAGATAAACCATATCCTTAAAACTCATCATTTCAAGGGAGGAAAATTATGCAAAAAATTGTTGTAAGCAACACAGTGACTTACTAGATCCCAAAAGGAAGCAAAATCCACCAAAGCCAAGGACTCCAAGGAGATGGGTCACCTAAATCTCAAAGGAGCAAAAGAACATAAATCAACCAATACAATCACTCAAAAAATTATGAGATGAGAGTAATTAATTCAGGGGAAAAAAATAACCAGAACAAGATTTACATAATGCAATTAAATCAACATAAATGATAAAACAAACGTCCATACATTTCAAGGTGCAAATGGTGTTCATAACTAAATGGCCCAAATTATGCTTTTTGCTGAAAAATATCAACCACCATTGTCTCAAGTGCACAGCTTAAAATATGATTCTTAGGGTGCAATTTTTTGAAAAAGTGATGCAGATCAATTTCTAAGAATTGACAAGGATTAAGAAGATTCATTATTGGACGCTTGTGATCAAGCCTATGAGACATGGCCACACTTGTATATGGGCTCAAGGCACAATTAGGACTGAAACAAACCCTGATATTAAATTAAATATGACAACAGGGCCTGTTTTGTTGAAAGCAGAAAATCCAAGGTCCTTTTTGAAATTTTCAGAAGTTCTGAAGCTCTTGAAAGAGCATAACGTTCAGCCACTTTGGGGATTGATTGGTGGGCCATACTAGACCCGATCCTCTTAAGTCCAGCTCCAATGGTGTCGCCCAAAAGTGGTCTTCCAGATCTGGGTTGTGGAGTCATCATCAAGTGGCCCACATGGCCCCACAAGCCATCTAATGCAGGATATCAATGACGACTGGATCTCAGAAAACTGCTATTTTCCTTATTTCTTTTAGTATTATTTATGGATTTTGATTAAGTATTGTAAGGACTTCTAACCATAGTAGGAGTTTAATTAGTAGGATTTTCCTAGGGATTTGTGTGGTTTTAAGTCTTATATATAGGTGTTATGGTGTCGAAATTACAGTTCATGCTCCAGTACAATTTCAGAATACCATTCAATAAAGCACTGTTTTGCTTTGTTTTTCCTCTCTCCATTATATCATGGGGTGCATGGTGATTGAGAAGGCTTTACAGGTCAGATTTTTGAGTTTTTCCGCATAGTTCCTTGCACTAATTTAATACTACAATTTCATTAATCTACTGCAATCAATTCTGTTTGCTGGGATATTTTTTGGTATTGGTTATTTGGGCACTAGCATTCAGATTTTCTCGAATCAGGACTGCGTCAAAAAGCCATCAGCAATGATGCATTCCCAGGTATCCATACCAGCCCAAGTAACTTCCAGAATGGATGTAAAACTATTTCAGTGCAACACCAATACCCATTCTGCCTGCAAATTATCAGGCATCCAGACATGTCCAAAATGTTTACAGATTGAAAAGGAAACAAGCCAATGACATCAATAATAGAACACTCTGGTTTCTTATGGGAGAATAAAATAAACCTTAGCAGCCAAGAATCTGCAGTATGATTGTATGGTGATCGAAAGCATGGTTGGGACAAAAAAGATCTTACAAATGGACAAGACAAGTAAACTGGTTGTAATGATCCTACACAGGGAATAACTTAAGTAGTGGGGGGCATCCATCCAAGAAAGGTGCACATGCCTCAACTTTCCAAACTTCAGAATGTATCCAACTTGTTGGATTTATCATGCATAGCAATTTTTTAAATTCCAAAATACCATAGACAGTGACGTGGTGTTATTGGCATCGTTCCATTAGCGGGAGACGAGGTATAATGGTATCAGTGGTAAGAAGAAAAAAAAAAAGAAGGAAAAAATAATTGATGCCAAACTATATGTATTTTGATCAAGCGCATTGTGTTCAGTTTCATCCCACCCACAGAGTATGAAGATTTTAATGAGGTACTTTCCAAGCTGCGCAAAGTGGTTTTATGCGGGATTACGAAATGAGGTTTGAACAGTAGGGAAACTTTGAAAGGCATTGACAGAGAAAGCCTTGGTTGGATGCTTTATGAAGAGTTTGAAGGAGAAGACAGCAAATTAGGTCCAGATTTTTTAGCTTACCACATTATTGGCTACAATCCGCTAGGAGCATATGCAAGAAGACAAAGTCTAGAGCTTGTGCTGTAATCTGACAATCAGGTATTCATGTTGCCAAGTAAGTCAAGAATGACTCTTGTTAAGAAACTGTTGCAGGCCAAGAGAGACACACATAGAGACAAGAAGCCTCAGCTATATGTAATGATAAAACTCGTCCGGGTGACAGTTGTAAAGCACAACAATTATTTCTATTAGACGAGGAGATCAATCACGAGTCGGAAGGGGAACAAGTGCATGCAAGTGAACAGGACATGCTAGAGATCTCAATCCACAGATTATCAAGACCATTTCAACTACTAATTGTCCTTAATGTTAAGGAAAATAGAATAAGTAGATTCAGTATTTCATTCCTTAACTGAATTTTTACTTATTCCCATAAGATCAAAGAAAATATTACACAGTTTCCTCAGTTATTTTCAATTTGGAGCTTGCCCTAGGAGAGAAGTTCCTTCTCAGAATAGACCCACAATAGATTATACTCATTTTTTGTGTAGAGATCTTCCAAAAAAAAAAAAAAAAAAACCAAGTAAAGCCCTACAAAATACAATCACCTCACAATTGTATAACCAAAAGAAATGGATGAAACCAATACAGTCACAGTCAGAAAGACAGAACCCATACATTATGCTTCAGACACAGAAACCCAATACCCACTCAAATGATCAGTTAATATTAGAATACTCAAGAACACAGAAAGTGGAAGAATATAAACAATCTATTTTCTGTAATAGTATACCTTGTTGATGAAACGCTCATGTTCTTCGGCTTGTTTTGCAATCTTGACGACTTGCTTTGACAAGATCTTTTTCGTCTGAACCGCTTGTTTGGACAAGATCTCCTTCGTCTGAGCAACTTTCTGCAAAATGAAATCGACCCAGATCCCAAAACGCAACAATCAAACACGAAAAACCAAGTAATCGAAGTTCAAAAGAGAAAAATCAAATGAGAGGCAGAGAGAGACCTTGGTTGGGTCTGACAGCCTCTGCCTAACTCCCTTCCCAAAAATATCGGGTCCGTCATCAGGACTCTCTTCGCTGGAACTGGACATCTCTCTCTCCCTCTCAATTTTCGCTACTTTTTCCAGTCTCTGCTTTGGCTTTGCTGAGGTTGCTTCGGGTAAAAGGTCTGAAAATAGGACCAGAGGAAGAAGGTGAGGTAGCCCGGAAATTCTAATCGACGAATAAGTCGAATTGTGGGGCTCACTCTTCAGTGGTATCTTCTTTCTTGACATCGTGGGCCCTGATGTGGATGATTTTTAATTGGTGACATGAAAGTGGAAGTAATTTTTTTTTTTTGGTGAGGGGCGTGTTTGGCAATTAACTAATTAAATTAAAGTAAATTGAATTGATATGAGAAATGACAAGGGGTCATATTAAAAATATATGATTTTAAAATTGGGATTTGATCCAGTGAGAACTGTTCTCACGGAGTCACTGTGAGAACTTTTTTGTAGGGCCCATTGGGTGTCTCATTTTGGGATGAAACTGGTGGGGATTGAAATATCTATATGGGACCACCATGAATATCAAGTTTGGCACCAATCCCATACTCCTAACCCCTTCATCCATGACCGACAAGCCCAGTTCATTCATATGAGTATATAGTCGATCCAACGGTCCAATTCATTTACATAGGTGCCAAACCTTAGAGCGTGTGACTATCAAGGGGGTCCCTGTCTATTACAATATTTGGATTGGGTGATAGGTGGGCCCCACCTATAGTTCTCACCTGATCATTTCCCTTTAAAATTTTCTTTGAGTTTTTCAAAAAATTAAAAAAAAAGTCAAAAAAGCAACATCCTTTCTCCACTAAAAAAAAAAAAAACTTCACTTTTCTATACAAAAAGCCAAAAAGATTTCATACCGAACAACTAAAAATGAAACACTATCAAAACCCTTTATATTTTATTCTCTCTTGATTTGATGCTTCACCTCACCATACTTCAATTCACCATGCATCCAAACACACCTAGGTGGAGTGAAGTAAAGCCTCTTTTACCGAACAAGAATAAACTACAGGGCCCCTAGTTTATTCCCCCCTTAAATTATAAAATTATATAATTTTAAAATTCCCCCCTTAAATTAAAGTGAAAAAAGCAATATTTTCATAGCCACTAAAAGACAAAAATCCATCTACTTTTTACCCAAAAGGTAAAAAAGATTCCTTATTAAGCTACTAAAAATAAAATTCCATCATACTATTATTAGATCCCCTAATATTTTATTCTCTTCAATATTCACTTTACTTCATTTCACTCTACAAGTATTTTTAGAGTCCGGGGTTTAGGGTTGGGAACTTTACATAGAATGAAGTGGGGGTAATAAAGCCTGTAATAGTAAAAGAATAAAATATAAGTGTGTTATGATGATATCTTGTCCTTTTGTTTTTGTTTTTGTAAAAGATGATATTTTGCCTTTAGTTGTTTGGTAGGAAATTTTTTTCACTTTTTGTATAAAAAGTTGGAGTTTTTTTGTCGTTTAGTGGAGAAAAGATATTGTTTTTTTACTTTAAAAAAAATAAGAAATTTTTTAAAATATGTACTTTTGATGTGACCCTTTGTTTTAAAAATAGAGACTTTACTTCACTCAACTCTACTAGTGACGTTCCCAAAGAGGCCGACAGAACAAAAACCTTTAGAAAGAGTTTAGTGTTAGCCATGTTCAAAATTAATGGATAAAAAATTGAAAGGGGTGGCAAAGGAGTAGGGTTAACTTGGTTGTTTACATGTTTTTTTTTTTCATACATGTATTTTGGTTAGAAGGTTGTCGTAGGGCTGTAAAAAAAAACCGAGAAACCGTCTAACCGAACCGAACCGAACCGAACCGCGGTTAATAACCGTGTTTCACGGTTCGGTTACGGTTACGGTTAATGAAATCCAAAAACCGCATGATTCGGTTCGGTTACGGTTTTTCATAAAAATTCACTGCGGTTAACCGAACCGAACCGTAAAATACGGTTCGGTTAACCGCACACTGTTAACCGTACCGATATATAAATAAAAATAAAAAATAACTAAGAGGCTGTATGAAAATTTATGCAAACTAAACAAACCGTAGCTCATTACTCAATAGCTCTTAACTCCCAGACATTCATTTTGATGTAGAAGTAGAACCTCACAAATCATTTCATGCACCATGTATAGGAAAGAAAAGAGGGGTTACAGTCTTACAAAGAATGAATATGAATAGTTTGATTTTTGTGCTGGAGCTGAATGAAACTCACTGAGTTAACAACCATATAGTCTACCTAATATTACTTTACTAATTGTTACTCATAAGACATATGTGCAACACTGGAATTCCATGTCATGTTGGGTTTTCATTTTCACAGTATAGGAAAAAGGCAGCTCTGACCACAAACCTCTGCTTCATGTCCACCAGTGGAAGCAATTTTCCACGGAGTAGAAACATCAGTTAAAAATTTCTGCACGAAAAAATGATACTTGAATAAAATCAGACCCCTTTTTCCAGCCTCCTCATGTATCATTTGGTCACTAGCAGGGCTGTTAGATTTTTCCACGGTTATTAACCGTAACCGAACCGTCTAATACGGTTAACCGCGGTTCGGTTTTTCACGGTTTTTATGGATACGGTTACGGTTACGGTTTTTAAAGACAAAAAAACCGCGGTTACGGTTCGGTTAACGGTTTCCCCAAAATGACCGGTTAACCGAACCGTTACACCCCTAGGTTGTCGAGGTGTTGAAGTCCAACTTGTATCGACTCATTTTGAATATACGTTAGGTGACCGGGACCCCAATCCAACTGACTGGCTGGCGTCAAATGTTCATTTGTAAATAAAAACTAGAGTATCAAGCACCATAAAATGACCTGCTTTAATATTAATTTTTTCTCTTAGTTTTTTTAGGCTTTCCATTTTGTATTATATGATTCTACTCGAAGGGTATTTGATTCAATGGTTGGCATTACGCATAATTTTTCTTTTTATCGGAGGGTTCCCAATCTTTTGGGCTGGACTAATCCCTCCAGGCCTAGAGGAAAGCCAGGTAAACTCCCCTGTAACCCCAATGCAGTAATGCAGTTTCGAACTTGGTGCAAACCGTGGACCTAAATTGGAATCTAAATTGGGTTACAGACTTAGACCCGTTTATGAATTTGAACCTAAAATAAGTTCCAACCAGATTTTTTGTGGGTGGGAACTTCAAGATAATCAGATAATCAAGAACGTCAAGACCTAGATCCATTTGCAGCCCTACTTGTCAATAGGGGTGTACACGGATCGAATTGGGTCAAATCCATCACCAATCTGTAGCTCTTAAAATCCGATCCAATTCGATCCGTGGAGGACCAAATCGGATCGGATTAATCCATTCAATCTAATTTTAAAAGAAAAATATCAAACAGGTTATAAAAAAATTACATTTTGACCCTTAAAATTTTTTTTTTCTTATTTTAAATTTAGACATCTTAATTTATATTTAGACCCTTTATATTTTTTTATTTATATTTAATGTCAACGGATCGGATCGAATTGAATCCTCCGCCACCTATCCGTTGCTAACGGATTACAAAATTTTCAATCCATCATCAATCCGTTTACCTTCGGATTGGATAAAAATCCACGGATCGGATCGGATCAGATCGGATTTCCGGATCAACGGGTTTTTTGTGCACCCTGTTGTCAGCATGTGATGTGACCTTTCGGGCCCTTATTTGTTTTGTACATAGATCTTATACCGTACAGGTTTTATGTGATATCAATGATCACTGTTGAAAAAAAAAAAACCATTGTCATATTAACAATCATAAAAAATAATAATACCATGACTTGTTGGTACTTTTATTTTTAACAAAATAAGCAATATTTTATAGACTTCGTTTTTCAAAAAGTTATTGCTTCTCTTTTAGCATCTTTTGAAATACTCATAAATGAGGCAGGTTCTCCTAAGCTGCAATGTGTAAACCGCACATGTGTGAACACATGTGTGACCCATTTTTATACTACTGCAGTTTAGGATAATCTTAAGCTGCAGCTTAGGAGAGCCTGGCCCTTTATAAATTGCTAAACACATAACTTTAGAATATGCTAAAATATTATATAGCTCTCAAATACTGAAAGTAAGTCTATTAAATCTGCAAAACTACAAAACAAGTGGCAAAATATTATGTGCCTGCAAAATCTGTCAATATTCAAAATTATATATATTATTCTACATGTATCCAAACACCCTCCTAATCATGTGTGAGCCCAACTTTCAAAGATCCAAACCTCCAAACCATTTTCCACATTTAACACTCTTCGTATTGGCCTCGTATGAAATTTTGACGAATCAGTTTGAGGGCCAGTGTTGGATTTAACAATCTTCATAATTTCATTACAGCATTTAACCCAATTCACCTGTTATTCTCTGAAAGTTTTAACAGTTGCAGAAGCATGCAAACAATCTCTGATGGAGCCTGCTATGCTTGACTTGAATATCTGAAAGTTGTAAATACAATACGCGTTGGATAATGGCACAGATAGTTTGGATTTTTGGAAGGTGGACCAACATGAAATTGGGAGAGGAATGCACTGTAGTTGCTGAATTGTAGTTCCACAACAGCGGAAGGCATTTGTCATGTCTTGGTATGGCATACTTACCAAGAACCAGCCCCTCTAATTACACTTTGAAATCTACCATGTATATATTAAAAGCTAACTCAATTTCTTGTTCCCTGATCTCACAAGATCTTCCCTGATTTTCCATACTTTCATTGGCAAGTTTCACTTTCGACCTCCCAACATCTTCCATGATAATGAGCAATAAAAATATTGGGCATGAACACACCTTTCTCCTGAAAAATAAGAATTCTTTCAGAGGTAGCGATTCTTTGTACTACAAAAAAATACAAATATCCTTGCCTTTGAAGAGAATCTCCCTTTACGCTTCATTTACTCTTGAGCTTCCTGAAATAAATTAATAATATATTCATGCTGTGTTTAGTAATCAATATGGTGTTAGGCTTTTAGAAAGAAGTAATCAGTATTGGTACCCCAATGATATCACTCTGTTTTGAACATTTTTTAGTAAACAATTTTTTTTTTTAATAATCAGAGAAAGAAAAATTGTGAATTTTCATTCCTTCCAATTGTTTTAGACTTTTTTCGACGTAAATCAAATGAAAGAATATTGAATATAAAGGAGGTGAAATAGAACTCCAATACATTGAGTTTCAGACTGAATAGAGAAAATTGGTAATGGCCAACGGAAACCTTTATGTATGGGGGGCTATAATGCCCAGATATGGCATAAATATGAAAAGGACACCACAGATATGATAGAGATGCGGATTTTGCATATAAAAGTGAAGTATCGGATATGATACGACATGCTAAGTTGCCTTATTTTGAAGTATAAGGGATTAATTTCGGCCGAGTTCTAAAACCGTGTACTTGAATAGAACATGGGTAAATAGTGAGGGGGCACATTTAGCTTTTTTCCATTTTAAAAATGGAAATTATTTCATTTTTTTCAGAATTGCCATTTCCTTCCCTAAAATGCATGAAGCCAAAGGTGAACTTGGGGAACCAAATGATCCAGAATACCGAAACATAGCAAAAATGAAGAATGCTCACAGAGGGATTTATAGGTACATCTACTGGGCAAAGAGAACCAAAGCGCAAGCTTATTATCACATAGAAAATACCAGTTTTTTTTGCCAGAAATTTGATTTATTGACATTTGGAAACCAGGATCTGCTTTTTGGCGCCAGTCGAACAAACTTGTTACCTAGTATAAATCGAGAACTTGAATTAATCTGCATCACAGGAGAAATTTAGTTGTAATTAATGACTATCATCCATCGTATCCAGCAAGTAATCAAGAGGCTGACAATAATTCACTCCTACCTACCTTATGTTTAAGTCTGTCCCGGAGTTGGGTCTCATCTAGGGTGATACCAGAGTCCTCAAGGGACTTCGAAACAAGTTTTTGTAGCTTTCTAATCTTCACAACTCCATCTGGATTCTGCCTTGCAGAAAAAAAGTGTATAAAATATAAACATTCAGTTACAAAAATGACAAAAAAATGAACTGAGTGACACCTCTGCTCCCTATGAACAGAATTTTGTTTTGGTGAGAGCCGTCTGCAAATAGCATAGTGCAAACTCATTTGTCGGGCCCGCCTGGGGCCACGCCAATCATGAGAGGTGGGAATGTAAAGATCTGAAGAGCCTAGAGGTATACAAAATATCAACATCAATCGATGATCCTAAACCATTGATCTATGCCCTCAAGTTTAATGGTTTCGAAAACATCATGTTTTTATTTTGGATTCAATCCAATGGTAATGGTTGGATGAGTGTCAAATTTCGGCTTGTGAGTGGGTGGGGGTGTGTGTGAAGGGGCTAACTTTGTCATAGGTGGTCCAGGTGGCCCAGAGAATAGGTTGCACTGCACATAAGAACCGTAGCACAGTTCTCACGAGAATATTTTCCTACACACACATATACATGTGTGTATGTGTCTATAGGAAAGGATTTGGATTGTAAAGGACGAACGTGCTGAAGCACGTAAAACAATGTCTCAAACGAGGAAAAAACCCACAAAGGGCGACATTAATTTCAACCCTACCTCTAATGTCTTACAATGCTCATATATAAAGAAAAACAAACCCAACAATCCAATATGCCTAACCAAACAGGAAACTAAGCAAAGACCCCTGCTGGAATTAGAAAGAAAATCCTAATTACAACTCATTAAGGAAATAAAATAAGAAATTATTTTGAGACTTTATTGTGTCCAACATGTGGGGGACAGCTTGTCGGCTTTGCATCAATATACATGTATATATGTATGACAAATTCTTAAAAATGCCCACATTAGAGGGCATTTCCTTTTCCACATGATAATCTAGCAGTAGGCCAAACTTCGGGTAAAATTTGGTCCAAAGCAAATCATGGGGAGGCTATAATTTTGTATGGTTTGGATTTTATATGTTTTTTTTTTTTGATAACGCAAGGTTCCCAGTTCTTTGGGCCAGAATAATCCCTACGAGCCCAGGAGAGAAAGCCGGGTAAAATTTCCCTGTAGCCCTAGCATGGTTTGAATTTTATATGTTAAGGCCCCACTCCTAGATTTATAGGCCGATTATAGGATTTTCCGAATTAAAAAAGATTTTTTAGAATTGCTCCTCGAGTCTTTTTTGCCTGGTATGGAGGAGATAAAAGAGGAACAGAATATTATTTCCTTCATACATGGCACAATGAAAAATGGCAAGCTTGAAAACAGCACTAGTTAAAAAAAAAATGCTTGGGCTTAATGTATAAGGGATGTATGAATCAACCTAGTGTCAAATTAGGTTGAGTGCTAAGCTAATTCATTGGGTGTTAGTAAGTGTGAGGGGATTGGCATAGAGGATGCCATGTGGTGGCAAAAGAGATACCACCTAGACATTATTTACCATTGGCTTCTATCATAACAAAATTGCAAGTGGTATAGTCATTTAACTATGAGGACTTAAAACTAATGGTTAGGATCATTTGATCGGCTTGATATCTCATATTCCCCTCATGTAGGTCCAAATCTTCCAGTGCCAAGCCTCTTTTGATTGTCATGCACTCAGTTGGGCCCCACTAAAAGGGACATTTGAGAGAGAAAAACACATTGGCACTCTGGAGCACAAACCAATATATGTAGGCATGTATATGTATGAATTATATGCGTGTGAGTGTGTTCAGCATGGAATGACCTGGTCTATAGGACCCATCTGGATCCATCCTATGATCAATCTAAACCCCACACACTCACTAAAACACCAAGAATTGGCATGAGCCCAAATTTGACTCATCTAAGTTATATAGGCCCTTTGATTGATCCTGTAAATTTGGAATATATCTAATTTTATCTAATGGCTAGAAACTGGACAGTTTTGAGGCCTTCAACAACATACTACTATTGACTAGATGGACATAGTTCCTACACATAAGTAGGTCATAGGTAGTGGGGACAATGGGTCTGTCCTACATCAACTTCTCCGTCTTGGAGAGAACTTGACCTTGAGTTGTAGATGTCCTCCACGATAAAAAAAATCAACCATATAGTTTCCTGTTGTATTGCTTGATCTTCATACTCTCTGCATGGCTTGTAGGCTTCATATGATCTTTTCCTCCAATTCAAATAAGGCTTGACACATTGCTTCTTTTGATGGCTGAATTTTGAATTGATGCGTGATCAAACCTTTTGATGCTACAACTGTAGAATTTGTCGAACTTGAGTGCAATCTTCAAGTTTCCATTGTAGATATCCGAATACAAAGTAAATGTAAGGGACTTCGACAAATGGATCTTCTTTTGTAATCTCTTGATCAATGGATTGTTCTTCTGATGGTTTAATTGTCTATTTTGGAAGTGGGCTTATAATGGGTTCCATCAGATGATCAGTTGGCTCGCTAACTGTTTCCAACTCTTCAATGCTCATGTCGTCTTCTTTTGGTAACTGTTTTGGCTGATCAACACTGCTAGAAGAAGGCGACTCGTCTCCTTTTCTTCCAATTCATCTGAAGTGGAATCAGTTGTTTCTTGCTTTTGTTCATTAATATCAGTCTTGACATTCTCCAAAATTGGTTCCACAAGATTAGATTTTGTTGTTTCCGGAGACTTTCCATCTTGCAATTAGCTTTTCGAAGGCGATAACATTTTTATCAAGCACTCTAACACGAATTGCTTTCCAAAATGCTTCATGCATATCTTTGCAGTCTTTCATGTACTTCAATATGCTCGGTCGCAGAGAAAGCGATTGAAATCAAGTGTCCCATCCAATTTACATAAATAATGCAGCCTTTCAAATTCATCAGCATATTCTTCCATGGACAATTTTCCTTGTTTCAAACTAAAATACTACTCAAAGTAGTCCTCATTATCATAATATCAATCTCCATATTTACATATATAAGTCATTCTTTGAATATTATTGTAGATTTGCAAGATGATAATATTGTCTTGCGATTCCATATTTACTTGGAGGTAAGGACAAAAAATTTAATGCTCTTTAAAATAAATCAAACCGACTGACCTGATGTGTAGATCTTACTGACTAGAGTACGTAGGTGAAGACGGAATGTCAATCAGAGTTAGGATGGCCAAAATATCGCAATCCAAAGATTAATGGCTCAAAAATATTTGAATCTGATCCGTGCTTATCTCAGCTCAATAAATCTGAAATGGACTATTGTTTTAATCTGATGGGCTTTTCAATTGGGTCAAACTGCTTTGACAAGAAGTCAAGAACCTTCTGAATTGTCCTGGGCTGGTTCGGTGCAATATAGGTTGAGTTGGACTGGAACAAACCCAACCTGTGGATCTAGGCTTGGGGACTCTCCAATCAGGTCAGGATTGCCTTAGGATGACCTGGGCCTCGGTTAGTTCTTCTAACTGATTTGGGCTGAACTGACCAATGGCCTAGCACGTGTCATGAAGACCATATGCAACTCGTTTTGACTCTTTCTAGGACTCTACCCAGAGAGGAAGAAAAAGGGGTTGGCTTTTTACTCTTATGACTCTCCTTCAACGGGAGAAAGGCAATGGCGAAGGAGTGATGCGAGATGATGGTGGTGACAGTGGTGGATGACGATGACGATTGACGACAGTGGCGACGGGCGGCGAAGCGACGACCTGAAGACTCTATTCCTCACTGTTGAATCGACCTTGTGATGGTGAAGATTTGTTGCTGAAGACGCCTTGACCGTTGGATGAAGAAGAAGTCGATGCCGGAGATGTTTGAAGATAGATGGCGACGATGGAGGATGCTACTGCAGACCGAGGTGCCAAGTACATTCCTCTTTTCTCTCTCTTTCTTCCTTTCATCTCTCTCTCTTTTCCGCCCGATAGAGAGCAGTGACCATGGCGACGAGGGTATGGGTTCGGGATTGGGAAAATTGGGGTAAATCAGGGTTCACTGGGAAGGGATTTTTTAATTTTTGGGGTATGGGGTTCATAATTTGGGGGGATTTTGAAATTAGGGTTTCGAATTTGAGTAGAAATTGGAGTTTGGGATGTGCTGGAAATTTGGGGATTTTTGGCTAGTTGTACTCAAATTGATGCAATCAGTGTTATGTGATGGCCAACAGTGGTGTAATATGTTAGATTGTATGGTCTCAATCCAATGGATGATGCAAATAAATTGATTTATTCCTTAATTAATTAATATAATCATGCTCTTATTCATGTGATGGATGATATTTATTTCATGAGATGAATGGTATTTTACTTTATTCCTAGTTAGCACATGACCAATACAATATGACATGATGGTTCATGAGATGAACCGGAGCCCACAAGTATATTAGATGTGATCCATATGTGTGGATGAGATCCAAATACAGGAGACATAGATCACAAATCTTATACTTAGATTGATTCACAACTAGTGATGAGATTGGGCATCTCATCTGACAAGGTTGCAGCATTATGATCACTATGAGATAGTCTGATTTGTCTCAATCATCAGAGTGTAAGACTCTAGATCATCGTGCTGGTACATCATATGTACTGAAGGACCATGAGTTGCACCTTATGCAAATCTGTCTTTGATTTAGGCTCTTAATCCTGAGAGACTAATGAACTCAAGTTCTTGCTATACATTTAAATTGAGTCACCAACGAGTGAGGCCAATTATAGGTCAACACCTCGATATCTAGGGTACATGGTAGTGGGGCTGTGGGAACATATAATTGTCAATATGGAATATATCATCTAATAGATATATCCCCTTGTGCCAATTCATGGTTTTATCATTGGTAAGTGCGCACCCATCTCAATTAAGAGTTAACTGGATGGCACTGATGATCACTATGATTAATTGGGTCACAAGGATAATAAGATATGGATCTAATTGGGTTGGCCAAATTTAATCCAATTGATCCATGGATATAATTGATGGAGGGGCCTAGTTGTAGTCATAGGGAAGATTAGGATCTTCTTGTAATTTATTCTTAAGGCTAGAGTTCAGTTGCATTTATTTAGGGGAGTTATTTGCAATTAACCGTGGGTCCGGATTGCACATGAGATGTGGGGTCCAGATATCCCAGTTGGAGCCAGCTTCTAAGGAATCCCTAGTGGTCCACACGCTAGCCCTAAAAGGAGACTGTTTCTAATCCTAGTTGAACTCTTAAAGGAGGAGGACACATGCCTATAATAGAAGTGAGGCTTCTAATTGAGGAGGTTACCAAAGCAATATATAAAGAGGAGATGGGCTGGACGTCCAACACATCTCACACACACCCAAGCCCTCTCTCTCCTCTCCCTCTTTTCTCCTTTGGTTCCTTTCTAGAGAGTCTAGGGTTTTCTTCTCTTTGGAGATTCCGCAATTCTCCTTGAGAAGATCTCTAATAGAGGGTCATAGAATGGAAGATCAAGAGGTGTTTGGAGATTCTTCTTGTTCTTGCGAAAGAGTTTCTCAACAAGCCAAGTGATCAACTTCTCGATTAGAGCACAACTGGGCTCCCAAGGTTAGATCCACATCATCTCTTTTGTAGATTTTCGTGGTTACTTGTTGCTGTTGTTTTCTATCTAGATAGTGTTTATTATAATCTTGATACATGAGAAAGGGGTTTTTGGATCCTGGATTGGGTTTCTGGCCTTATAGATACTTGATCCCTGCTTCAAGTGGGTCAAAAGTTTTGAAAACCTATCCACGAAGCCCACCTACTTCCGATTGAATAAGGCTCCAATGATGTTCGGCTGTTAATCTTGATGGGATACGAGAATTGGGTTCAGCAGGGAAGGGTTGAAATAGGCAGCAGGGATTTAGAGGGTTCTGTTTTTTTATTTATTTATTTATTTATTTTTGGATTGTATGGAATTGGAGTGTAGGCTTTCAGTGGTTGTAGCAGGGTTCAGCTAGAGGCGGAGAGGGTGGATAGAGTCGTCGACTGGGCTAGGATTTTGGTTTTGGAGATGAACTGAAGATGAGTTCAGAATCTTATTTGTGATTTAAGGTTTCAGTATTAGGGATCATGGGCTTCTGCAGTGATGAGAACGGAATAAGGAAGGAAAGAACAAGGGAAAGGAATGGAAGTACCTGATAAAGGCAGTTTTCAGATCCGACTAGATGGATTTTCCGCTCTGATAACAATTAATGCAGAGTAGAGGGGAGATGTGGGGCGGGCAAGGTAGAAGTTGAGATGCAACTTGGAAGGGATGGGGGAATCGGGGATTACCTAAAAATTGGTCTCAACAAAATTCCAATCCAGGAGGCAAAGTGAGAACTCGAAGAGAAATTGGGAAAGATTTTAAAAGCACGTGATTTTCATTAATCATCAACCATTCCAAAGTTAAGATGCTTTACATCACTTACATGGGAAAAGAGATAACCTTAGAAGTTAGAACTAATTTAGAGCATCCAAACAGATTAATGGCCAGGATTAAAACATTCTATTAAGACAAAACATAATTTAAAACTCTAGATAATAAAAAAATGGAAGGGTTGGGCCCAAATGGTTGGTCGAGATAGATGGGCTAGGCCCATGGGTTGGTCGACCCATAGGGACCATGGGTCTGTCTTGCATCATAAAACATTAAAAGGAGCCAAATCCCTGAACGGTGATATACATACCAATTCCAAAATTGAAGTGATCAGACTTTTCCATTTTATTTTCTGATTGGTAGCTTCTTCTGCATGGTCAATTTTCATTATCTGATCTTCACTCTGCAGTGTCACATCAGTGTGTTTGCTTTTCTTTGGGAAGCATTCTGCTTCCACTCTTGCTGGTTGAATTACTTCTCCATTGCTTAAATCAACCATATATCTGCCTTCATTGCTTCCTACACCCCTGCTTCTGGATGCATCAAGTTTCCTCTTTTTCATAGATTGACGTCCTTTTTCTGCTCTTTGACAATTGCAGCCTTTTGTGGATCTCCTACTGAGCTGTTTGTGATCAGAGTACCATTTGCTTCCACCAATTCCCCAACTGAATTGTTTGTAGTGCAGTCATTCTCATTTGGAGTAGTTTTTCTGTCTCACAGTGTTGTCGCTTTAGCATGAAAAGCTTGGGCTTTGGCTCTATGTTTCTTTCGATCAGCATGGAGTAGCAAAGTTTGGTTGCTCATTGTGTAGGTAATACAAAGGCTGTGAAATAGACAAGTCCATCAAAAGTAAAGTCAGCTTCATCTTCCCAAGACAAGAAAAAAGAAAAGCCCACAATAACATCATCAGCCATAGCATTGACAAAATGGCCATCACACATAATAATGAGTTCAAAATTACTGGATATCCACCTTTCAATTGATGCTCCTTTTTCTTTTTTCTTTTTTTCTTTTTTCTTGTTAATCAGTCAGCTTGACATCTTATCTTTTTGTTTCCCCCTTTGTTTAGCTGTCGTGTACGACTGACTGCACACTTCATTTGCCCACACATGGTATTATAGTCTGGGACTATATCTTCGTTCTAGTGTTTTCTTCATTGTCTTTTAACCATATACTATACGGAATAAGTAGTAAGGCTTGAAAGTTTAAAAAAATAGTAATAATAAAAATTAAGAAGAAAGTGAAGGAAAGACAAGAAAAAAAGATATGTATAAGATGTATAAGAGAATTATGCAAGAATAGGAGGTCATGGGCAAGCCAGGCCTGTACTTCTAGAATATTTAAATTTTTCATAATAACCCCTGAAGTTTTCCAGAAATACCTAAGTCGTTAATTTCTACAAAATTACAAATCAGTCACTCGATGGATCTTTACGATGGACCTTTACACTCTCCCTTAAACCGGAGCATGAATATCTACTGTGCCCACCTTGGAGAAACACCAAATAAATTGTAAAAAAAACCTGCCACTTGATCTTCAGTCTGCACCATAGTTACCTGATTCGCAGTTTGTCTGATTCACATTTGAGTTTGTAGTTTGCAGTTCCACTACTAACCAAATTCGGAAATTCGATAGGGTAGGCTTACTTAGTTTGTTTTCCAATTTTCTTAATTCTAAGTACGAGTTTGACAAGTTCAATGCACAAATTTGAATATGTAATACAATGCAGTTAGTAATTTTATAGGTCTAACAGTTCTTCTATGCAGTCTACCCGTATTCTCTGGGCCACTGGCCCATATATGTTCAAGTTATTTCATTTACACACACTAGCCCTTTAAATTTCCACAAGCCCAAGTTTGACATCCAACTCTCACCCACACATTGAATTCATTTACAAAAAAAGAGGGGGGGGGGGGGGGGGGGGGGGGGTGCGTGGTGCTTCTAAAAGTATAAAAATTAGAGAGACAGATTTAAGGTATTAAGATGATCTAATGAGGTTGATATCTTGCTCAACAGTATGTCTCTCATTGAGATATTCCCATCCCCAACCCCCATGATTGGCACAGTGACCCTACAAGTGAGTTTACATGGTACTATGTAAGAACAGTTCTTACCAAAATATAGGACAATTATTTAATAAATGACACTAGTATGGAGGTGGCATCGCATCTGTAGTATAAAGATAAGCTTTATCTCTGTCTTAAATTTAATTTCAATTGGCATTAGACACACAACAAATTGATCATTTATAAGACACAAGATTGGATGACCTTAATTTTATGTTTTTAATAATTAATCCGATGGTGGGATACACTTTGTTTAGCATCAAATTTTCGGCTCATAAATAATACATAACTACATATAGATAGGGTTGTCAATCCGGCCCTTCGACGAGGGGGCCCGGCTCAGCACGGCCCGCAAATGCCCTCAAAGCGAGGGCTTCTTTTTTTGTTCTAAAGCCCGAGGGTAGGATAGGGCCCTATTTTGAAAAGCCCGCAGTCTTGAGGGCCGAGCTAGGGCTTGACTTATCCAGCTCAAGGGGGCCCCGCCTGGCCCTCTATATATTAAATATTAATATATAATATATGATATATTTATAATATATCTAAGCAACTTGGGCCTCTCGAAAAGTTCTGTAACACTCAGGCCCAGCCAAGCCTTTCCTTTTCTTTCTTTACAACAATAAACAAATTTATAATGCCCGGCCAACAATCACATTTTAGGGGCATTTTAGACTTTTATTAAAAAGTCGTAATTACCCCTCATAGGCCAAAGTGCAACGGTTATGTTGAGGGGTCATTTTGGTCTTTTAATCATGAAAACCCTAATATCCATCTCTATAACTATCTCTTCATCATCGACAAACCTCACATTCTAATAACCAATCCTGCCTGCTGCTTCTCATTTTCGATCTCTCTCTGATCTTGATCTTGCTTTCAAAAGTCAAAAGTCATAGCAGTCACTCACATTTTTCTTCTTGTTCTCGCCTCCACTCTCAATCTCACAAGTCACAACACTCATCCAAGCTTCTTCTTCCTCATCAACCATGGTTGTTTGGTAGTGCTGGTAAGTTATATTTCCCCCTTTCCAATTTCAGTTAGAATTTTTCTGTGATTTGTGGTTTTCTTTTGGAAACCCTAAGATTTTATTATTATTATTATTATTTTTGTAAATTGGAAACCCTAGAATTTTTTTGCATAGCCAGAATTTTAATGTGATTGTGGTATCCAAACACCCGCTTTTAGGGCCTGTTTGTTTGCCACAGAGTAAAGTGAAAGAAGAGTTATAAGGCTTTCAACGGTATTTTTTTTTTCACTCTCTAGTGTGTTTAGATGGATTGTGGAGTATTCTTGCCCTTTAGTTTTTAGAGCAGATGACCCTACAACAACCTGATGGAATGTCTACAAAGCTTTTGGTTTTGGCAAACAGATAGGGAAAAAAATCTGATGGACCGATTTTTTATTAATCCTGAAAATCTAATGCCATTTCACCATTTGTGATTAGCTTTTACTTGAAAGTTACTTCTTATTAACTATACCATATATCTGTTTTTATTTTCTCTTACAGATACATAGGCAACAAAATCAAAATAACGAGTGCCACCAATCAGGCATTACCTTCCAACTTAGTATTTTTACCTCTCTTTTTTAATTTAATATTATTTATTTATTTTGATTAGAGTTCTTATCTCGGATTGATTTATCAACAATGTCTACTCATAATGTTGCTAATGAAAGCATTTATGAGCCCATTCGCATTGAGGTGGATGCGAGTACCCATGAGGTGCCCATTCAACCTCCCTCTTCTTCTTCTTCCTAACCCTCTTCTTCTTCTTCCTAACCCTCTTCTATCGGAGTTTGATCTAACACAATTTCTATTCTTGCTCCATCCAACACAAACTCGGAGACTTCGGAAAAGAACTAAAAAGATCAAGTATCTAGGATCATTTTAACCAATTGAATGTTTAAAAAAAAAAACAGAATGATGGGACTAAAAAAGAATGGCGTGTTGCTGAGTGTATATATTGTAAGAAACAACTAAATAATGATAAAAGAAATGGAATTACCCACATAACTAAACACTTTAAGAAATCATGTCCAAGACTTAATACAAACCAATCATTATTAACTACGGCTTTTGCCAAATCCAATGAAGCCTCATGTATTAATAAATTTGATAAAAAATAATGTAGAATCACTTGCAAGAATGATGATTTTACATGACTATCCATTTAATATTGTGACACATGAAGGTTTTATTGAGTACTGTAAAAGTCTACAACCTCAATTTAAAATGGTTTCACGTAACATGGTTAAGTCTGATTGTATAAAAATTTGCAAACAAGAGAAACTTAAGATTTCTCAATTAATTGATGGTATATCATCAAAGATAGTCTCACAGCTGATATGTGGACGTCAAATCAGACAATGCTACATGTTTATTACTGCACATTTTATTGATTCTGATTGGAAGTTACATAAACATATAATTAACTTTGTTAATGTTGATTGGATTGGTGGAAAGTTAATTCGGCAAAATATCCAATTATTAGAATGGCTTGTGACATTTTGCTGAATTAACTTTCCACCAATCCAATATATTGAAACTTGTATGTTTTGTCCCTTTGCTGCTCCAAATAACAATCTAATTCAGACTTTTTCTTCTACAACTGAAGTCTGAGTCATTTGTTCCTCAAAGATTAAAAAATCATCTTCAAACTTAGTAGCTTTTTTTACTAAATCAACTTCATCCACATTTAACAATGTTGTGGTCGGTGTATCATATATCACACAATACTCTTTATAAAGATTTCTAAAGAGTCTAAGAGTATCAGCTCGACGAATACTTATATCTTCACTTGATCCATATAACTTTCTTAAAGCATACTCTAAATACAACAGCTTACGTGAGGATCAAGGAGTACGGCCATTTCAAATACTTTATCATACCGCTCCCAATATTTATCAAATTTTTCCTTCATTTTTCTAGCCATGTTTCTACAAAAGATATCTTCACTATCTAACTTCTGTCCCAACAAACTATGTATTTTAATCACTTCTGGTAAAAATAAATGAATAGATGGGTACTTGCTTCATGAGAATTTTAAAGTAGCTTCATAAAAACTCTTTAAAAATTCACATATTATATTAGCTCTTTCCCACTCTTCCTCTAAAGGAATGTTCTTGTAGTACGAGTCTTCTAGCCTTAGTGAATTGAAAACTTCTCTAAACATTAATGCACACTCCAACATTGGGTAGGTGGAGTTCCATCTAGTTGAAACATCAATAGGTAACCCCCTGGTGCTACTTAGCCCTAATTCACTAACAATCTCACGGAACTTATGTATACGAATTGTTGAGTTTTTAATGAATTTCAGTGTATCCCTAATATTTTGAATTGTATGGGTTATTTCTTTTAACCAATCTTACACAATAAGGTTGCGAAATAGGCTACCATTTAGAGGGTTGCTATCCTTTTTTTTATAAGATGATATTTTAAGTGTCCTTACCATAGCATCATTTGTAGTGCAATTACCTAAAGTTAATTTATTAAATTATTTTTAATAGGTTTAGCTAAGAATGTGGGACGGATCAACATTAACAAAGTTAATTATATGTGTAAGAAACTTCCAGTTATAATCAATAAAATGTGCAGTAATAGACATGTAGCCTATTTTCTAATTTGATGTCCACATATTAGCTGTGCGACTAATCTTTGATGATATACCATCAATTAATTGAGAAATCTTAAGTTTCTCCGGTTTGTAATTTCTATACCATCAGACTTAACCGTGTTATGTGACACCGTTTTAAATTGAGGTTATAGAATTTTACAATACTCAGTGAAAACTTAATATGTTACAATATTAAATGGATATTCATGTAAAATTGGCATTCTTGCAAGTGCATCCCTACATTGTTTTTTATCAAATTTATTGATACCGGAGGTATCATTGGATTTGGCAAAAGCCGTAGTCAATAATGATTGGTTTGTATTAAGTCTTGGTCTTTTGGTACATGATTCCTTAAAGTGTCTAATTATGTGGGTAATTCCATTTCTTTTATCATTATTTAGTTGTTTCTTACAATATATACACTCAGCTCAGCAACACCAAATCGTTTTTGAGTTCCATCTTTATGTTTTTTTTAAACATTCAATTGGTTAAAATGATCCCAAAAACCTGATCTACCAAATACCTAATCTTTTTAAGTTCTTTTCCGAAGTCCCCGAGTTTGAGGAGGAATAGAATTGTGTTGGATCAAACTGGGATAGAAGAGGATGAGGAAGAGCAAAAGGAGGGAGGTTGAAAGGGCACCTCAAGGGTACTCGCATCCACCTCAATGTGAATGAGTTCGTGAATGCTATTAAGAGTAGACATTGTTGATAAATCAATCTGAGATAAGAACTCTAATCAAAATAAATAAATAATATTAAAGCAAAAAAAAAGAGGTAAAAATACTAAGTTGGAAGGTAATGCCTGCTTGGTGGCACTCGTTATTTTCATTTTTTGCCTATGTATCTGCAAGAGAAAATAAAAACAGAAACATGGTATAGTTAATAAAAAGTAGCTTTCAAGTAAAAACTAATCACAAATGGTGAATTGACATCAAATTTTCATTATTAGAAAAATGAGAAAAATTTGATCCATTAGATTTATTATTTTTTTCCATCTGTTTGCCAAAAACCAAAGCTTTGTAGACAATCCATCAGGTTGTAGTGTTTGAAGGGCCATCTGCTCTAAAAACTAAAAGGCTTTGAGAAAAAGGAATACTCTACAATCCATCCAAACACACTATATAGTGAAAAATAAAAAATACCGTTGAAAGCCCTGTAACTCCTCTTTGACTTTACATTGTGGTAAACAAACAAGCCTTAAAAGGGGTGTTTGGATACCACAATAACGGAAAAATTTTGGCTATGCAAAAAAATTTAGGGTTTCCAATTCACAAAAAAAAAAAAAAAAAAAAAAAAAGAAATCAGGGTTTCCAAAAGAAAACCATAGAAAAATTCTAACTGAAATTGGAAAGGGGGGAAATATAACTTACTGGCACCACCAAACAACCACGGTTGATGAGGGAAAAGAAGCTTGGATGAGTGTTGTGACTTGTGAGATTGAGAGTGAGGGCGAGAACAAGAAGAAAAATGTGAGTGAGTGCTATGACTTGTGACTTTTGAGAGCAAGATCAAGAGCAACTTCAAGATCAGAGAGAGAGATCGAAAATGAGAAATAGCAGCCAGGACTGGTTATTAGAATGTGAGGTTTGTCGATGATGAAGAGATGCATATTAGGGTTTTCATGATTAAAAGACCAAATTACCCCTCAACATAACCGTTGCACTGTAGCCTATAAGGGGTAATTACGACTTGTTAATAAAAGTCTAAAATGCCCCTAAAATGTGACTGTTTATGTGACTGTTGGCTGGGCATTATAATAATTTCTGCTTGGCTGGGCCCGAGTGTTACAGAATTTTCAAGAGACCCAAGTTGCTTAGATATATTATAAATATATATCATATATCATATATTTTATATTAATATTTAATATATATAGAGGGTTGGGCCAGGCCCCCTTGGGCCGGATAAGTCAAGCCCTAGCTCAGCCCTCAAGATTGCGGCTTTTCAAAATAGGGTCCTAACCTACCCTCGGGCTTTGGGACAAAAAAAGAAGCTCTCGCTTTGAGGGCTTTTGTGGGCCGGGCCGAGCCGGGCCTCCTCATCAAAGGGTCGGATTGACAGCCCTACATACGCATTAGAACCCACTCTTCTCAAAACTTTGAAAGGGCCCGCACTTCAGGCTGGTAAATTTTTCACGACCCCTTACGGGTATCGTTCAAGCCTTACCAGACACATTACATAATCTCCATCTTGGAATTCTTTATATCTACGGTGTGAATCAGCATTTATTTTATATTTTTCATTATTCATATTAATTCGCCTTTTGATCTCAACTCCTGAATATGACATGAAAATGCTTGTGCAGACTTAGATGGCAGATGCGTCGCTGCCATAGAAATGAGATCTATGGATTTCTTGGGTTTGTAACCATGCACAACATCAAATGGACTCATGCCTATTGTCCTATTGACATAACTATTGTATGCAAATTCAGCTATAGGCAACACGGAATCCCATGATGTAACACGCTCACCTACTAAACACCTTAACAAATCCCCTAGATTCCTATTAACAACTTCGGTTTGATCATCCATCTATGGGTGATACGGTGACAAAAAATGAAGTCCAGTGCTTATCGTGTGCCAAAGTGTCTTCCAAAAGAAACTCGTGAATTTTACATCGCAGTCAGGCACTATGGTCTTAGGTAAACCATACAAACAGACAACCTCGAAGAAAATCTTAGCAATCTTACAGGCATCAGAGGGGCTTTAAACAAGGGATGACGAGGTTGATGGTGTTGCGGAAGAAAATAAGCCTCAGCCATGGCGTGTTTGAGACAGTGGAAGATGGAAATCCTCTCAGGCGGGTGGATGCCGAATGAAGTGATCAGTGGGGAAGGGTGCAGCGAAGAAGATAATGAAGATGTCCCGATAAGCTTTGTTCTGTTCCTCCTCTCTTTTTTCTCGATCCTCTCAGGTGTTTATGGGATCGAGATGGGATGATATGAGATGGAGATCAGCTCTAATCCATAATCCAAGATCAGATCATGCAGTGAATTTCAAATTTGAATGGTTGGGTGAACTCATATGCCAAAAGGAATGGAGGAGTGTTTTTGACCAGACATGAGAGAGAGAGAGAGAGAGAGAGAGAGAGAGAGAGAGAGAGAGAGAGAGAGAGAGAGGTGATAAGATCCATTTAAATTGAGGATCTGATAATTGTATTTGAACTTGAATTTGGACAGTTGGCTAAGATGGTGGGCCAAAAGGAGTGCACGGCTTGATGGGGTTGGACATGGTCAAGGGTACGGGTACAGGTTGGGTTCAGGTAGGTAGGACTTAGGTTCATGAATTGGGTAGCCTAGGTTGAGTTAAATGAAGGGTAATGAAGAAATGAATGGAAACAAGATTCCTAATGGTTTGAGTAGTGGGCCTTCAAGAGCATTTTCTTTATTATTATTACTTTTATTTAATTTTCTTAATGCTTAAGGTAAAAATTAGAAGTTGTCTTGTCGGATCTAGCTTTTAAAGGCATTTATAAAAAAATCCAACAGTGGGCCCAACCTTGATGATTTAAGTCACTTATAATAATTGTGGGTCATTGAATGATCATTGTAACTGGATCTCATCCCATTCTTTGTTGAGAATCATCATGGGATCGATCGTATGTGGGTGATTGTTATAAAATTGAAAGGAATTTGACCCATTTGGTGATTGGGGCCTAACTCTAACTGGAATAGATAATTCATTTAATTTTAGAAGGTTAGGCTCACTGACAAATTTGCAGATCAGGCCCTAGTCAATCTAATCTTTTAGACAATGGGCTTACTAGATTATTATGATGGATGGTTAAAAATGGAAGTTTGCAGATCAGGAGGATTTGATAAAGTGGCCCGTGCCTATGATGGACTAGTTTGGAGATGAGTGATCCATTCTAAAGAAATGGCAAAAGTGGGCCCAGGGCCCAGGACCCAACTTGGAGTGAAACTGAGTCAGGTAAGAATTGGGTTCACAACGTAGAATATGTTGGATCCTGAGTTTATGATAGGCCACCTAGTAGGTTGGTAAATCACAAAATATTTGATATACGATTTAAAATTAGACTAATGACCCAAGTTCAATATAAGACCTAAACATTGAATATTTTGATCTTTCGAACAAGAATTATATTAGAAAAATAATATTTTTTTCTATGACTGGGCTCTTATAGCTCAGGTCAAGTGTGGTAGCGTCAAGAATCATGAATTTTGATCCGTCCGTCGGATTTCAACGTTCTATATATCATTGGAACGATCTCGATGAGTAGATTAAGATGGCCTATAAATCTAAATGATCCGGAAATTGAAAGAAAACGATGAAATTTTGGGACAGTGGAATTGACCTTTTATTTTATTATTAATCTTAGACTCTTTTCTTTTCTTTTTTTTTGTGTGCGCTATTTTGGACAAACTAAGCATGGGCAAATGTCTTAGGCTAATCTTAGGATCGTGTGGGCATCTACATTGATAATCTTTTTATTATTTTTTATTCTGTCTTTTATTTTATTTTTTTACTTTTTTCTTTCATTTAATTTGAGTAATATGCATGGTCTAATGCAAAATGGATAGTGTAAGTGCTATAATGCATTGTATGACATCTAGGATCTTCTTTTAAATACTTTAATAATTAATTAATGTCTCTAAAAATTGTTTTGAGTCACGATAAAACATTTAACGGATTTATTCAGTTGAGAACTAGTTCTCACCTATTATATGAAAACTTTCAGTGGGGCTCAACTGTGGGTGCCATTTGGGGATGGGATCAGGGGTGATGGAAAGATCTATGTGAGACCACCCCAAGTATCAAGTTTGCCCCAACCCCATACCCCTAACCCCTTCATCCATGGCCCACAAGTTTAATGGCTTCATATTCAAAAAAAGATTCAACCTTCGATCCAACGGTTCAATCCATTCAGATGTGTGCAAATCCTTGGGTTAGTGACTATCAGGGAGGTCCCTATTTGTGCATGGTTTAAATGGGTTGCCAGGTGGGCCCAACCAATAGTTCTCACGGAAGCACGGTGAGGACTAGTTCTCACCTGAATATTTCCGAACATTTAATTTGGATAAAATGGGGACATCACTATATATGGTAGTTAATTTGGGCACTTCATAGGGTGCCAAATGAGGTGTCTACAACAAGTTTTTTTTTTTTTTTTATTTTGATTGAGGTTGCCAATGGAATACTCAATCTCCACTAGCCTTGGTATCACCTTTTATTCTATCAAGATGTTCTTGAAATTACCCTAAGGGTTTCAAGAATAGGCTAGTCTCAATATTTGGGTGCCAATAAGTTATGTGGCTAATGTTCAATTAGAATTTGGTTACTTATCAATAAAGGAAAACCATAGAAATCAAACAGCAAAGGTGCAAGTAAAAAAAAAAAAAAAAAACTCAAATCTGAGCACATATACATTCTGCCAAGTGTGGGGATGTTGTCAAGCATTGCTCGACAAGTGGAGCTTTGGTATATATGTGTAAGGTATTGGCCCGAATATATTCGGCTAGTGTATTAGGTGAATAGGATTGGTCAACAGGTGGTTAGGTCGATAAAAGGATTCAGCTGGCAGCTTTTGCAGATTGTTTGTGTTTGGCTAATTGGCTAACATGAGACACGGTAGCAATATGTTGGCTAATGAAAGAGTTTAGTATATGGTGTTGGCTGTTGATTTATGATATATGGCACTTGACTGAAGTGGAAAGATGTTTGGGGCTGTTCACTTGTGTACAGTGGTGAGTTGGGTTGTGTGACAAGTGTGAAAAGGAGCTAAATTCTATCAGCTATTCGTTTTGAGTAATTTGGAGGTACCTCAGTGGGGTTTATGGCACATGAAATTTCTTGGAATTTCGCCAAAAGTTTTCGGAGTAACTTTTCATTAAAAAAAAAAAGTACTTAAAAGGACATGTGATGTGGGGAAAAGAGGTACTTAAAAGGGCATTTACCCCTTTTCGTTTCGGTGAAGACCGAAAATCGGGTGTCGGAAATCAGGAGCAAAAGAAGAAAATAAAACGAAGGGGAAGAGGAAGGAGAAGAACAGGAGGAGGAGACCAGCCATCATCCATCAGGTATGAGCCCTACCTATCTTCCTTCTCTTGTTTTCCTTACTTGCAACTAGAAATTTAAGGGATTTTTTTTTTTTTAAATAGGTTGTTGTTAGGAGTTTGTGAGCCCATTGGATCCAATTATATGGGGCGCCCACCTTAAGGAAATTTTACTTAATATTATTTTCACACTTTGTGCTTATTTGCAATTAAAGACTATTATTCAAGTTTTTTTTATCTTAGCCGTAGATTGCTATCAATCGCTAAGATTAGATGTTGTGTTGTCACGTCCAAGGAATGAGCCTGGGAATTAATGTGAGATTAGGGGCCCAATATTAATGTTTAATAAACAAACCATCCAAGTTGGCCCCCAATCATGGTCCCTTAGGATCGAAGTCCGCGGTGAGATATAAATATTTCCTCAATTCACATAAAAATACAGCGCAAAAATAACATTTCAGAGTATGCACATTTACTCTATTTCTTAATTAAAGTTTAGAAAAGACACAAAAGTGATTTAATTAAACAACATCTACAAAACTTATAATAATAATAAATAAATATAAACTAACCATTAAATGAAAGCACTCATGTGTTGGTCAAAACAACATTGTTGTTTACACATCACTAGTACTCACCATCAGGCTGTATCACCTGAATCAACAACTTCGCGTTCCCCAGTAGATGAGCTAAGTACCTACGCAAGCATATCATCATCAAGCTACGACTAGCCGGCAGGTGAATATATATAAATAGAAACAGATATACAATGGGAAGCGATTAAAATCAATATTCCATAATTTCGATGAAACCTGTGATTCATATTCTCTTACAAAATCAGAAACTCTTACTTACAAATCCAATCCATATTTTCATAAATTCAATCCAAAACATATTCTTATATCTAAAAATACACCACTTAGGCTTTTACCATGACAATAAGTCATGGAACTTCGGGTCCTTACCCTGTCCATAAGTTCTTTTATCCACCAGATATTCCGGGTATCTGACCCTGTTCATAAGTTCTTTTCTTCAGATTTTTCAGTAATCTATTAACCTTTTCATAAGTTCTTTTTACAATGATCAACCATTCTTCAGATTTTCACGGTAATATGTTAACCTGTTCATATCGAGCTGCGTAGTCGTCATATTCACATGTGGATTTAGCTTAGTGGTGTTCATTCATATATACAATAATTAATATCAAATTCGAAATTCTTCATATAAACGGAAAATAACAATTTTCAATAAATCATGTGCTAAGTCCCAATTATTATTAGGTTCAAAGGTAACCAATAAGTCATAGATTCCTAAGTAACAAGCCCAGTTTTCAAATAGAAAATAGGTTACGAGTCAAAAGTAGAAACAATTCCAAACTCCGTAAGGTTTTTCGTCCATCCAAAGGCTAATTTGGTTCCAAAGGGTAGTATAATGGTCATAAAAATATAAAAAGATCCAGTTTCTCCAAGAAATTCATAGTCAAAACCTGCCTAAATCCGGTTGACTGAATTAATGAATTCGGTTGTCCGAATTCCTCCATAAATTTCAGTCTGAAGCTCAAAAGCTCCAGATTCAGAGAATTTTTCCCTAAAACATCTTCGCCTACACGGAAAATCAAGGACTCAGCCCTCTACAATCCTTCCCATACTTCCAACACCTCTATCTTTCAATAAACCATTCCCAATTCTATCATTCAAACCACTCCTAATTTCATTCTAACCATTTATTTTCCATAAATCCAAACCATTTAAACAATTGAATCTAAATCAATAATGAAACCATTTCAAAGCTACAATCCCATAGAACAATGCACATCCATTAAAATAAATGCATATTCACTTGCGTTTGGGTGAGAAATCATAAAATGCCCAAATCCACAACCTTAGCTCAAACCAAGAGAAGAAATCAAACCCACATAATTAACCAAACTAATCACAAATAAAGAAGATAATAAACTCATCTATTCCAATTCTAAGCAAAACACCAGAATCAACTAACGTATACTCAAATCAAAACCTTACCTAGAGAAAGGAGATGGGAGAAACTCCAAAACAATGGCATGAGAAGGAAGCTTGGGTTGTTGTGATCAAGTTGGTGAGGTTGGATGATGAAATCAATGGTTGGATATCCCATTTGCGGCAAGGAAGAATGAAGAAGGGAAATAAGGAAACTGAAAGAAAGAAAGAAAGAGAAACAGAGAGAAGAAAAATAAATGAGAAAGAAAGAAATAACAAAGGAAAGGGATGAGATGGGTGAGGTGTCTCATGTGGGGGAGGAATGAGAGGAGAGAGAGAGAGAGAGAAGTGAATGAAGATAAGGGGAATAAAGAAACAGGATAAGGGAGGAATGGTGCTGGCTACGTGGAATGAATAGGTAAGGGAGAGAGAAAAAGTTTAGTGATGAGAGAGAAAGGAATGTTTAGATGGGTTTGGGTCAGGCCTCGTTTTAGAGGGTCTTCGGGGTTCCGGATCAAGATGAGACAGAAGACTAAAGTTAAGGTAATTAAAACAGCTACCAACGGTACCAAAACTCAAAAATAAAAAAATTACAAAAAAGCCTTCTAAATTCTTCGGAAAATTGCTAACTACCCCCTAACTATACCCAAATGAACCCGGATCTAGACTAAACTCCGCACATACGATCCTAATAATTAATCGGACCTGTTTGGCTACTAATTGAGCTTAATCAACTAATACTGTAATTAATTAGGCTAATTACATCCTTGAGGTCCGGGATATTACATTCCATCTCTCTTAAAGAACCTTTGGTCCTCCAAAGGCTTAAAACTATCTCGGTAAAAGATTTGGTTAATCTTCTTCTTCACTTGATCATGCAACTCTTATTGGCTTCTTGATCACTGTGGTGTTCTGACCGCACTATCACCCAATGAATAACCTTTCGGTCTGAAGATAAGTTCTGATAGAGCTCAAAGTAGTGGTCATAACTGCTTACTTCATATCCCTGTCTAACATTATCATCCCCAATTTACCTTGCAATCTGCTTACTATCTCACTGAACTTCTAAATTAAAACTATATGGGAATCTTCATCCTCCTTGGTATAAAGTGTGTTGACTCGATGAGGTAATATCTTGGACCTCAAGGATGTAATTAGCCTAACTAATTGCAGTGTTAGTTGATTAAGATCAATTGGAAGCCAAACAGGTCCGATTAATTATTAGGATCGTGTGTGCCAAGTTTAGTCTAGATCCAGGTTCATTTGGGTATACTATTAGCGTAGTTAGCAATTTTCTAGAGAATTTAAAGGGCTTTTTCGTAATTTTAGATTTTTGAGATTTTGACACCGTTGGGTAGATGTTATTATTTTCTAAACTTTAGTCTTATGCCTCATTTTGATCCGAAACCCCAAAGACCCTCTAAAACCAGGCCTGACCCAAGCCCACTTTAAACAATATGGGAAATTCCCATTGTGTCCTCCCCACATCATCCACGTGAGACCATCCTCATTCCTTTTCTCTTTCATTTCTTCCTTATCCTCTCTCTTTCTTTTCCCTATCTCATTTTATCTTATCCTTTCCCCTTCATTCAACGTGAGCCAGCACCTATCCCATCTTTCCTTTCTTCCTTATTTTCATTCTTTCTTTCTTTTATCTCATCCTTCCAAATCGTCTCTCTGTCTCTTTGTTTCTCTTTCTTTATTTCAGTTTCTTTCTTTCCTTCATTCTTCTTGGGTGTGTAAATGGGTCATCCAACTAGTGATTTTAACATCCAATCTCACCAAAATGACCACAACAGCCCGGGCTTCCTTCTCATGCCATTCTTTGGAGTTTCTCTTATCTCCACTCTTTAGGTGAGTTCTTCTTTTGGTTTAGGTTACTTAGATTTGGGGTTTTTCCATTAATTAGTGTTAGGTGAGTTTGTTAGCATGTTAGCTTTTGATTTGTGTAGTTATTTATGTGGGTTTGATTTCTTTTCTCCAGGTTTGGGCATTTTGAGCTAAGTTGTGGATTTGGGCATTTTATGATTTTTCACCCAAAGGCAAGTGGATATTTATTTTATGGAATTGATATGCATATGTTAATTTGATTTTGAGCTTTGAAATTATGAAATTGTTATTTTTGAATCCTATTTATATATATTATGTTAAAATGATTTCTTTAAATGAATGAATCATGGTTAGAATGATGGGTTGATGAATAGAAATGTTAGATTGGATTTGATATATGGAAGGGAGAAGAATTGAAAGGATGGTAGAGGGCTGGGTCCCTGATTTTCTGTGCAGGTGAAGAAATTTTAGGGAAAAATTTCCCTAAATATGAAGCTTTTGAGCTTCAGACTGAATTTTCTGGAGGAATTCGGTCAACCAAATTCCGACAGAATTTGACTTTGAAATTCTTAGAGAAAATAGGATCTTTTCTTTATATTTTTATGACCTTTATGCTACCCCTTGAAACACAATAAACCTCTGGATGGAAGAAAAACCTTGCAGAGTTTGGATTTGTTTCTACTATTGGTTTATTATTTCACTGACTGTGGAGTAACCGAAATGTAGCCTATTTTCTATTTGAAAACTGTACCTTTTAGTTAGGAGTTTATGACCTATTGGTTACCTTTGAACCAAATAATTGGGACTTAGCACATGTTTTATTGGAAATTGTTATTTTTCCATTTATATGAATAATTAGTATGAATTTTCGAATTTGATATGAATTTCTGCATTTATATGAATGAACACCACTAAGTTAGTATGATTCCACATAAGAATAGAGGTGGCAAAACATGACTCGACCCGACAACCCGACCCGACCCGCGTATTACCCGCTTAACCCGACCCGTTTGATAGGCGGGTCGTTCACAAGTCAAGTATTCATGACCTGCAATTAAGCGGGTTGTGTTAGGGTTGACCCGCTTGACCAGTATAATCCGCTTATTTAAGATAAAATTGAATTTGATTGTTTTAATGCATATGCTAAAAAAGAATTAATGGACCTTAACCAATTCAACCCCACCCTTTTTATTAATGGAAAGCAAGGTAATGCGCATCAAATGATTGTTGAAATGAGATTAGACCAAATTTGAACTTAAAAGTCAGTTTTGGTCGGCAGGGAACCATGGTTGAGTTGATTGATTCACTAGATGGATGTGGCTTATGCGGGTCGACCTAACCTATATAACCCGTAATGGTTATGTGGGTTTAAGTGCGTCGGGTCAGGTTGACCCGTGGTGGGTGCGGGTTAGGAGTTTCCAACCCGTTTAATAAACGGGTCGGATACGGGTTATGCTTGTCTAACCCGTTTAATAAATGGGTCCGACCCATTTAGCACAACCCGACCCGATTGCCACCTCTACATAAGAACTTATGTACGACTGCAGCTCGGTATGTATGAACTTATGGAACGGTTGATCACTGTAGTATGAATTTCTATACAGGGAGTGATTAACCCTTGAATGTGTACGGGATCTATGATCCTATGATTATGTATGAACATGCTAATCACCTGAAGTGGATAAAAGAACTTATGGACAGGGTAAGGACCTGAAGTGCCATTGTTGTTTGCCATGGTAAAAGCCTAAGTGGTGTATTTTTTTTTTCCTATAAGAATATGTTTTGGATTGAATTAATGAAAGTATGGATTGGATTTGTAAGTAAGAGTTTGTGATTTTATATGAGATTATGAATCATAGGTTTCATCGAAATTATGGAATATTGTTTTAATTGCTTCCCATTGTATATTTGTTTCTATTTATATATATTCACATGACGGCTAGTCGTAGCCTGATGATGCTATGCTTGCATAGGTACTTAGCTCATCTACTGGGGAAAGCGAAGTTATTGATTCAGGGGATACAACCTGATAGTGAGTACGAGTGATCTGTAAACAACAATGTTGTTTTGACCAACACATGAGTTCTTTCATTTAATGATTAGTTTATATTTATTCCTTGTCATTATAGGTTTTGTAGATGTTGTTTAATTAAATCACTTTTGTGTCTTTTCTAAACTTTAATTAAGAAATGGAGTAAATGTGCAATACTCTGAAATGTTATTTTGTACCTTTTGGTTAAATTAGAAGTTCCATTTTATTTTTATGGTGAATTGAGGAAATATTTATATCTCACTGCGGACTTCGATTCTAAAGGACCATGATTGGGGGCCAACTTGGATGGTTTGTTTATTAAGTTGTAATATTGAGCCCCTAATGTCACGTTAAGTCTGCCCTTAATTGATTGTTGGCACCCAAATATTGAGACTAGCGTATTCTTGAAACCCTTAGGGGAATTTCAAGAACATTATGATTGAATAAGTGTGATCCCTAGGCTAGTGGAGATTGAAAATTCCATTGGAAACCTCAATTAAAATAAAAAAGGACTTGCATATAGGATTGTGAGTAGGCTTGCAATTATTGCGCAATTGAAAACTGGGGATTCAACATAACTTGGGCGGAATTTAATGCTACCTTCAAATTTGAATTTCTGAATATTAATTTGTTAATTGATCTCAGACCGTCATCTTAGGCTAGTGTTCCTAGTCCTGCATCAGTGAAGCATCAATTTGTTTGCAAGAGAGTTATGGCAATTCTTGGGCACAGCACTGGTGAAAAGATTGGTAAACTGATATTGGGAGGATACATAAGGAAGATGCATAGCTTCAAATGAGACATGTTGATGGATGGAGTGGCAATCAAACTCAATTTATCTAGTCCACTTATGAAAAACAGGATTAGAGGCAATCTAGATAGCACTTGTCAACATTGAGCGAAGTTGGACCAACAAGGAAGACTCCAAGTTCAAAAAGAAGATGTTGTGGTCAAATTCCTTCAATGGTTGTAGAAGACATAGATCAGTACTCGACTTCGGCAGAAGATTTGGAAACAGTTGCTTGCCTTTCGCATTTCCAGAAATAGGAGATTTGGCCAGGAACATGTACCATCTAGTGGTGGATTGTCGAGTACCAGGACATCCAGTCCGATCTACATCAGCATAAGCGCTTAGTTGTAATAAAGAAGCCGAGCAGAAGAATATGGCGAAGAATATGATGTCCTGGTGTGAGATGAGGTACCCACAAATTTGATGACAATTTGGACCACATGAGTAATATCTGGACGTTCCATGATTAGGTAGAGCGGACATCCAACAATACAATATAAAATAGGATCAGATAGAACGCTGCCTTCATCTCCCCAAAATTTTACATGGAGCTCCAAAGGATTATCTGTAATCTTTGAATCAATAAGACACGCCATTGAAAGTAAGTCTTCTACATGTTTTCAGCTTCCTATTCACGATATTTTGGATCATCCATTGATTCTTCAATTCGCTCATATGTGTCCTAGCCTCTTCATCCCACCAACAAACATCTTGGGAAAATATGACCATGCCTTAGGTTTTTGTCCTATTAAACAATTACATTATAATTCAGTTAATCTGAATAACAACCCTAGAGATCTGGGTCCCAACAGAAATCTCTCGCTTAAGTCTTAAATTACGTACATATCCTTTGCCAATTAGAAGAAAGGATCACCAAAAAAAAAAAAAAAAAACACTATTTAAAACAACTATTGAATCAAAACACTCCATGAAAATCCAAAAATGGCCACAAATAGCTCTCCTGCAATGGAAATGAATAAATCAAATCCTTATATCCTTCACTCCTGAACTCTTTAATAATTCCTGATTGTAACCCAAAAACCAATTCCATGCAAACAAAAGATTCTGAAGCAAGTAAAGTTAAAAACAGTCTTCTTCCGCAAATACGCGGAGATAGAAGAAAAATAAGAAGCGAACCTCGTTAGCAGAGTATCTCCTCAAATGCTTCTGAGGCTTAGTCTTCTTTAAGCTATCCCCGCACTAAAACCACACCATCTTCGCTGCTTCTCCTTCAGAAAGGTAGGAATTCGAGAGCATGGGGATATAAGATGGCTTGGTGTAAGATTTAAACTAGGGTTTATAAGAACCTATTTAGGTGGAACCATGGCCGGTGAAAAATGGTCAAAATGTGATGGGCCTGTTGTTGGAATGGATCTTTGTGTATTCTGCAGAGAGCAGTCGAGACTCGAGACTCGAGCATGGCCCGGGGGAGGAGATTCCAACGGGCTCGGATCTTCAATCTTGCATCATGGAGCCCACCTAGAGATAATCCCCTCCTTTTTAAGATCAATCCGACAATCCCATCCCCTCCGGTGACATGCCCTCTAGTTTGACTTTAATTGAGTGTGTCCCACCATTTTCTTAAAAACATGGGACCCACTGTTATTGAAATGAATTTTGAGGATATATGAATATCACTTTGGAGGTGGTGATGGGATGCATCTTGAATAGTTAAGGATTATTTTTTTATGTAGGCACAACTATGAATATCTCTGCATGTGTTACACAATTTTGTGCAATAGTTGCTGTAGGGATTTTGAAATCATAATGGAGGAGGTCCTTGCTATGTTTGGGCCAAAAATTAGAGAACCAAGCAAATTTAATTTTTTAATATATTACTAGAAAAAATAAAGGGAATTTTACCAAAAAGATAACTTTATATGGCCAATGCACCGAAGAGAGAACTTTAGCCGCAACTCACACCAAATAGGGAATCCGTACATAAAAAAAAAAAAAAAAAAAAAAAAAAAAAAAAAAAAAAAACCTCCATCAACCTTCATTTTTTGTGTTAAAGGGTCGACGGCGACTCTCGCTATAACAAGTGAAGGTCGCCGTCGACCCCGAGCAGGCATGTTTCCTCATCTTCTTACTTTTTCCTCTCTTCCATCTCCTCTTCATGTAATCTTTAGAGCGGACATGTGAATTTCTCCATCATTGGATTGAATTGGGTAAGAAAAGAATAAGGAAGGAAATGAGGAAACATGCCTGCTCAGGGTGGACGGCGACCCTCACTTGTTATAGCGAGGGTTGCCGTCGACCTTCAACACAATACAGGAAATGAAGGTCGATAGCAACCACAAAGAAATCGTAAAAAAAGGGTTTTTTTTTTTTACGGATTTCCTGTTTGGTGTGAGTTTGGATAAAGTTCCATGTTTAATGCTCTGACCACATAAAGTTTTTTATTTTTGTAAAATCCTCAAAATTAAATCTATAATAGATAAATATATTATTGATTATTCTAAAAATTCTTTTCATCAAATTTATTTAAATTAGCTACAAAGTAATTTTGAATTTGTAAAATTTCATATACCTATTTTTATGTGATTTTTAGGTAGAAATGAGAGAACAAAAATGTCATAAGTTAAATTAGTTGTTATCTTATTTCATAATTAAGATGTTACAAAGAAGAAAAACTAATTAACTTCAATTATTTATATATGTAATAGGAGGAGAGCAAGCCCATGCCATGCTCGATCTAGAAAATAAAGATTTATACTTAGATTTAGAGATTTCTTTGAGATATTATTGGAAAGAAATCAAAGCTTAAATAAATAAATATTATTTACTAATTATTTAAATGGAATTTTACAAAAAAAAAATCACTTTATGTGGCTAGTGCACCAAACAGGGAACTTTAGCCAAAGTTGTACCAAATAGGGAATCCGTACAGAAAAATCAACTTTTTTTAACCTTTTTTTCGGCTGTCGCTATCGACCTTCATTTTCTGTGTTGAGGGTCAACGGCGACCCTGAGCAGGCATAAACTGAAAGTCCACGGGATCCTAACCCTAGAGGGGGGGGGGGGGGGGGGGGGGTTGAATAGGGTGATCTATAAATTAATGGCCAATTTTAATTTCTTTCCAATTTATCTTTAACTAGTGATGATTATGTGAGTAAGTGCGGAAGATAAATAAATCAATCACCACAAGCCATTCACCATTACACAATGATTTATAATGGTTCGGCCTCAACGCCTACATTCACTACCGGCTTGTGCTCAACACCCCACCAGATTTCCACTATTTATGCTTTTGCAATAGGCTAAGCAATAACCTTTACAAAGTTATTTTTCTAGGCTAAACAACAACCTATACACTATGCTTTTCTTAGGCTAAGTAATAACCTCTACAATGATTTTCTTTCTCAAGAAAGTGTCTACACACTAGAAGAGAAATAAATTAAGCTTTAATAAAGTGCCTCTTAATTAGGCAAATATGAAAGTGAAAATAAACTCACACAACACTCAATGAGATGCAAAGATGAATGGAAATGATGCGTGTGTGTGTGAAGACTTCAATCAAGTTGAAATTGAAGGTTTAATCAATGTATGCTAAAAGCATTTGAAGGTTAAGGCACTCAAGAGTTTGATTGAAGTAAAATGCTAATCACATGTAAAGATGTAAACTTGTTAATGATTTGAAAATCAAAAGCTAACAAGTTGTATATAACTATTTAAATGAAAACATGTGAAGCATGTGAAATGTTGTTTTCAAGTATAAACTAATTTAACAAAAGTTCTAAATGAATTGAAAACAACAAGAAGAGTTTCAACCAAGTAAAACTAACATGTATAAAAGTAATCAAAGGTTTTGACAATACATGAGTAATAAGGTGTTAAAACAACTTGGTTAGAAAACAAAGTGATGAATCCCTTAACTTAAATCAAAGATTAAGTGAGTAGTGGATTCAACACAACATAGTTAATATGCTAGAATTCATTTTCCAAGATTTTAATACAAAGCATATAACATATGTAAAATGAAAATAAAGCTTACTAGGAAATTTAACTTCTTGTAATCAAACTTTAGCTTTCCATTTGGACCAATTAAGCTCTCTTAATTCATTCCCTTTGCTTGGGCACTAAAAACACCAAAAATGGCCTCTTTTTCCTCCATTTAATACTTTGGAATGAACTTGCTTTTTATAGAAAAAGTGGTCCAACGGATACCTGTCGGTCAGCCGACAACAAGGTGTCGGTCGACCGACAGCTCAACGGTCGCATGCAACGGTCATATTTTTTGAAAGTTTTTTTACCCATATGCACTTGTCGATTGACCGTCATTTATCGGTCAACCGACAAGGGACCGACAGATGAACCGACAGTACAAAAATGTTGAAAATGTTGCTGTCTGGTTTTGGAATCGATGAGCTCTCGGTCTTACATTTTATGCACTGTCGGTTGACCGACAGGAGCCGAAGAGCTGACCGACAGAGAAGGCCTGAAAATTGCAGCTCTCTAGAAATGGAACTGACAGAGCCATCGGTTGGCCTCGGTTCATTTTGTGGGTTAGCCGATAAGGATTGACAAGTTGACCGACAGTGTGGTCGGCTAATTTTCTGAGGTTCTGAAGTATTTGAAAAGTGAAACTTAAAAACCACTTGAAAACTCAGATTTGAAAGGTGTTTTTATAAATTGTTTTATCAAGAAAAACATGATTCAAATTAAGATTCAAATCAACTAAAAAGGGTTTAAATAAAACATGAGTAGGTTAATTCAAAAGATGATTTTCAAGAAGAAACTTTGTGAAATGGAAATGAAAGCAATGAGATGAATATCATGCAAATGCAAGATATCAAATTGCAAACAACTTAGGGTCTAACATAAACTCCTCATCTTCTTCCTCACTTCCCCAAAGCCAATCCAATGTTGCTTAATATGATAACACATAATCAAATAAAATAATATAATATAATTAGTATGGGTCCAGCTGGTCTAGACTCTAAATCTAGTAGGGTCGATCCAGTTGGGCTCGGGTCCTTTCAATTAGACCTGTGTTTCGAGTCCAGGTTCAGGTCCGGGTTTACCATTTTTCATGGGTAATTGCTGCGGCAGTATAACCCGATAACATGAATATAAAAGTGTCAAAAGAGAATGATGAGTGACTCTTGTTTGTTATTAAAACTTGGAAGTGTCCACCAATACATTAATGGAGTAAAAGTTACCAGCACCCTACCTCTTACTCTTATCATTATATTCATGAATTGGACCGTTTGCTGACATCCACCCAAATTCTATACTAATGAAATATCATCCATCCAATCCGTCAAAAGATCTCCATTTCATATCTATTCTATTTTTCCTTTTTTTTTTTTTTTTTTCTGTTCAACTCATCTGCTTAGAGCAACCAACAAGCATGTTTGCATGAGTGATTAAAACTTAAGATGGTAAAAAATGGTGGGGTCCACCTGATGAATGGTCCCAAAGAGAAGGACCATTTCAAGTGATGCTTGGCCCAGTCTGATTCAAAGATATCCTGATTTGCAGATCCTCTTGGACTAGTGACACCAAGACATACCCAATCACATTGCTAAACTGGGTTTTGCGCTGGTGACGCTTTCTCCAATGCAATTATTTTTGTAACTAGTTACCACTAACAAGGAAAATATGCCAAAACATGTTTTAGACTCTTCCTCCCTGTGGAAGAGATGTAAGAAAACCTCCTCAAAGTCCAATGATGGACTTCTCCGTCATTGGATTGGATTTGTGGAAGAGAGGAAGAATGAAGAAGATGAGGAGTTTATGTATGCCTGCTCAGGGTCGACGGCTGTCGCGACCCCGGACTGGGTCATGGAATCCAAATCCGGGATCGGGACCTAATGATGCCGCGCCACGTGGATCTCTTTGGCTAAACCGCACACAGAGTTAAGAGAATATTGATCCGTGCACGTGATTTCCCACAGGGTTTCACGGTGAGGATTATCTTTACACAACATCTCACATATGTTGACACCAAAAATGTCACTTTGCCTCTTCAAGATCCAAAGAGCTACATGAAGTCGCAACTTGCCATAAATAGGCAATGCTACTTCCAAAAATTAAATCCTGTCAGAATCAAACAAAAACTGCAAGATCCTTCAAGACAGCCAAAAGAGGAGTACACAAGAAGTTTCGGGCCATTTCAAAATCATTTGGCCTAACTTCGCTTCTCCGACAGTCGAAAAGGAGCTCTCGGCGGTAAAAGCATCGGAGACACCAAATCTTCGATCAGAGCCGATGGATGGTCTCAAAATACTTCCAAAAGGCTCCACGTCAAGTTCCGAGTCAAACCGACAACATTTGACCCTACATCAACCCTCGAACAGCTAAATCAAGCCTCTCGGCGGCGAGAACCACCGAGGCCATTATTCATCAGATAGAGCACATGGACGGCTTCAAAATGCTTATAAAGGGCTACACGTCAAATTTCAGGTCATTTCGACAACATTTGACCATATTTTGATGCTCGGAAGCCAAATCAGGCCTCTCGGCGGCAAAGCTCTCTGGGACCATGGTTTCCAAGACAGAGCCTATAGATCATCTTAAAATGACTCCGATAGGTTTCCTGTCAAATTTCAAGTCAATCGGACATCGGTTGACCGCACATCAAACCGCGACATCTTCATCGCGATAAAAGCGAGTCTACTGGTGATAGGACCCCAAACGGCTTCAAAACTTAAACAAAAACTTATGGTTGGTCTTATTTATTGCTCAGGAGGCTTCACACCAAATTTCAGGTCATTCCGACATCGTTTGACCCAGTTTCAGCTTCTGACGGAAAATCGGCAGCTCTGCGCGACAAAGTCTTCGGCTTTCTCAGGAAATTGGAAACTTTGCAAAATAAAATGCAAGGATTCTCATCAGGTTTCCTACAGGAAAATCAGACCAATAAATGGTCAAAAATGTCAAGGAAAAATACAGAAGAAAAAAGAATCGAAAAACAGCAAAAACGGACACAAAACGGGACAAAAAGAGGGAAAACCCCCCAGGGTCGCAGGCCCCTGCGACCCTGGAGCCCGGGGTCGCCGGGAAGGCCCCGGAAACCCCGGTTTTCGCCGTTTTTTCGTGATTCGAAGCACCCAGCCTCTGGTATTTTCCAAAATCCATACTTTTGAGACACCAAATCCTCTGACATCCGTCCAAAACACGGGTCAATCATCAAGAGTATCGAATACAATATTGATCGCCACCCGGTCAACCAAAAAAAGTGTGCTTTCTACCCGACCGATCGAGAAATCGACAGGACAGATGGCACCGACCTGCTGTTGGCAACAAACACCTGAAATTACATGGTCATCCGATGTCGATCTACATGAAGATCCATCGATGATCATCGCCAGAAGAATCCCAAAAGACACGGCACGGCCCACGACTCTTCAACTGCTCGGCGACCACTTAATGCGATTAATTGACTAGCTTTACTACAGTCATTAATCCATTTCTTTGGACGGACCAATCAGAAGCAAGCATCCGGGAGTTACAAGTCAAGAGATTCATGGCATTTAACCCATGAAACTCCTCCCATCATGGCGATTAAAGGCGATTAAATGCCCTCAATCTCCTCCGGCCAATCAGAAGCCAAGAAAAAGGAGTTACAAAATAAAGAATTCAATTTTGTAACTCCTCCCTTTATGTAGCTTTATGACAATCAAGGCTCATAAACCCTCCTAAATGGCTACCTAAAAGCTTATAAATAGGAGAGCTCTCCAAGAACAAAGAACAGCAGACACACAGACAATAGACTGCAGAAAATCCGGAAACTCAGACAGAAAGAGGCATCATAAATCTAAGAGAGAAAACTCTGTGGAAATCCTACACCGACCACCGCTACAAGGTGACAAAGTCCCTTGGAGGGTACCCCTCCCAAGGTCCTTGCCTTCTCCTTCTGCCGCCAATGGCTTAGACACGGCTTTTCAAGCCCGTCTACTCGGCTTTTCATTGGATATAGGACCTTCTTTTGGTCTTTGTTCTCTAAAAACCTGAGGTTATAGCCAAGCCAAGCGAATCAATAGCATCCTCTGTTCTCATCTGCATGGATGATGGCGAAGCCCACATATGGCTTGCGACCGTCAATCTAAACGGGTCCCCCACAATCTCCTAAGAAGTTAGATCCTCCTTTTCTTGCTTTTCATTGTAGTTTGTGTTTTTTTAAAAGAGACAAAAATCACAACTCTTGTCTTTCATTATTGATAAGGATTGTAAATCGGCTATAAATGCCAAAATCGGCTATAAACGCCAAAAATCGGCTATAAACGCCAAAATCGGCTATAAATGCCAAAAAAATCGCCTTTCACGGCAAACCAAGAAAATGTCTCTTTTCTTAAATATATGTGCAATGGAAAACTTGAAAGAAGTTGATTTCCTTTTTACTTACGAAGGTTGATCTCCGGATCACCACTTGCAATTCCAAGTAAAATAGAAAATCTGGCACACCCACACAAAAAAAGAAATGTTGATGCACGCCCTTGCCCCCCGGTTACGAAAGGGTCGGACCCGACGGACTCCCACGTCCGCCGACCTCGGTAGAACCGAGCAGGAGCGCGGTCCATCAAGCTGGCTCCACCCGGTGGGACTCGTTTATTTGAGAACACGATGCTAGAAATGAAATATTTGCATATCATATATTTTGCTCTATGCTTATATTTCTTTTCTCGATTCCTTGGCTACTTTATAATTGGTGGCCTATGTTGGATTCCGCATCTAAAAAAATGAGATGAGATTTTTTGGAAATTTTTAATTCTTTGAATTTATTTCCACTCTTTCTCTTTTCAAAAAAAAAAATAATAAATAAAAACACAAAAAAATCAGATTTTTCAGTTTGGATTCAAAATTGAGAAACCTTGATCCGTTCCTATCGTTCATCGCGCTTGCAGAAATGTTGAGCCTGTTCGACTAAGGTTTTGGGCCATCGTTTCTCTTCGATGAGTTCATTAAAGATCTAAAAAAAAATGAGATGAGATTTTTTGTTTGGAAATTTCTAATTCTTTGAATTTATTTCCACTCTTTCTCTTTTCAAATATAAATAAAAAAATAAAAAAAATTAGATTTCTCATTTTGGATTCAAAATTGAGAAACCTTGATCCGTTCCTATCGTTCATCGTGCTTGCAGAAATGTTGAGCCTGTTCGACTAAGGTTTTGGGCCATCGTTTCTCTTCGATGAGTTCATTAAAGATCTAAAAAAAAAAACAAAAAAAACAAAAAAAATTAGATTTCTCATTTTGGATTCAAAATTGAGAAACCTTGATCCGTTCCTATCGTTCATCGCGCTTGCAGAAATGTTGAGCCTGTTCGACTAAGGTTTTGGGCCATCGTTTCTCTTCGATGAGTTCATTAAAGATCTAAAAAAATATATATCTATAAAAAAAAAATTTTAGATTTCTCATTTTGGATTCAAAATTGAGAAACCTTGATCCGTTCCTATCGTTCATCGTGCTTGCAGAAATGTTGAGCCTGTTCGACTAAGGTTTTGGGCCATCGTTTCTCTTCGATGAGTTCATTAAAAATAAAAAAAAAATATATATATATAAAAAACAAAAAAAAAAGACATAGACCACTAAGGTTAAACCAATTGTGTTCTTTGATCATGGTTGATTCAAAGAAAAACCTTGTCCAGAGTGTGGAGACAGCTTGACTGTTCTAGGCAAGGGTCCTCCAAACGGGTTCATTAAGTAATCATACCCTTACCTGGGGGCAATTCTATCAATCAAGATTTCATAAGACCGGGTTAGGAGGCCTATGTGTACTCTCTCGTCTTTTAAATAAATTTTTTTAAAAAATAATAAATTTTTTTAAAAAAATAAAAATTTTAAAATAAAAAATAAAAAATAAAAAAATTTTTCAAAAAAAATTCTTAAAATAAAAAAATAATAATAATAATAAAAAGATTTTTTTAAAAAAAAATCTTCAAAATCTTCAAAAAAAAAAAAACTTCCGTCATTTTGGGTTTAGATTGGAGAAATCTTGGTATTCTCCTTTCTGAGCACTGGCGCTCGCGGAAATCGCTGAGCCCGTGTTCAGATTGGAGTGCCTTTTGCTCTCTTTGATGAACCCGATATTGGCTTTTAAAAAAAAAAACTCGGCATTTTTAGATTCAGATCTGAGAAATTATGGTTCATTTCTTTCTGAGCACTGGCGCTCGCGGAAATCGCTGAGCCCATGTTCAGATCGGAATACCATCTGCTCTCTTTGATGAATCCAATCTTGACCTTTCAAAACAGAGAATCTCATCTCATGGATGCGGTCTCAAAATATTTGTGTCTAGCGATACTAGTACGCCCTTTCAGGGTCTACTATATTGCGACCGGCACATCTGTAACTCCAACTTTATATTCTTCTTACCTCGAGCAAGCTCTGCTTCTCGATAAGTCGAATTTAAGTTCACAATTGCTTCTATCAGTCACTGGGATGCCCATTCTGGGCTTACCATACCTGCGATCAGAACAATTGTACCCTCTATAGCGCTTTGCCTTCTTCATGTTGCTTGGGTCATCTTCCTCTAGCAATTTGAAAAGACGAAACCATAGAACTTCCCATTTATGATCATTATATTCTTGTGATTACTAATGGATGTGGTCTTGTTTCAGAAATTTTTGAAAACTAACAATGGCAGCTTCACTAACCATTACTTTCGATGAAAACAAGCACCAACTCATGCTTCAACAGAAGCAAACCACGCGCACCTACAAGCGCCCCATCAGCTGCCGAAGCATCAACTCCCTCGGCAATTCTCTGAACTCCGGGTCGACCTCGACTCCCCGGACTATCATCTTTGGGACGCTGGGACCATTCCCACTTCCCGAGGAACAAACTGCTCCCTCCAAGAAGCAGAAACTCGCCTCTCAACGTGTCACTACCGTGACACCAAAGGCGAGCACCAGAAGGCCTGAAGCCCGTGGCAACCCCACGAGGCCTCGACCTGCAAACGACCAGGTCTATCCCAAGACTTGGTCCCCAAGACCTTCACCAAAACAGAGAAGGTCCCAAACATCCACTAAGCCAGCATTCCTGGCCCCACTCAAGGAGAACCAGTTCTACCCTCTTGCCTACATGAAAGAGGAGAGACCCATCTTGTCGCGACCCCGGACCGGGAAACTAGGGGAAAAGAGAGGATCCGGGTCCGGGAATCGGGACAGTGGGGGGTGATGCCGCACCACGTGCATCTCTTTGGCTAAACCGCACACGGAATTAAAAGAACATTTATCCGTGCACGTGATTTCCCACAGGGTTCCGCGGTGAGGATTATCTGTACACATCATCTCACATGTAACCATATCAAATATGTTTTCAAGATTGCGGAAGCGTGTAGCAAACCATACTAATACCATTCAAATCCATAAACAAGACTGATTTATGGTTAACATGACAAGATATCAGGATGAGCAATGATCAAGCATATTTTCCCCAAAAGTAAAGTTAAGTATCATTACAAAATATCAGTTGATTAATACCCCCAAAATAACGGTCAACAAAGACCGTACAACCAAGTGAAACCTAAAATAAAGATATCATAAATTCCCAAAGTATATCGTTCTCAAGGCAAGGCCGACGTCTACATGACATCATCGGCTTGCCACTCAATCACTCGCTGCGGTTCACCGACCGCCTCCTCCGGCTCCTCCTCAAAGGCAATAAGCTCGGGACCTGAGTACCAAAATAAATGGATCAGACACGACGGTCTGGCAGGTGGGTGAAAAGATATAACAATAGTTCAAAACAATGATGCCTTTAGAAACATAGTAAAATTCTAGATAAACAATGAATTTTTCATAAAAGCAGAATGCAACATTTAAAAGAGTTACATGTGCAAATAAAACATGTAAGGTGACAAGGATTCGGGACTAACAAGGTGGCAACCACACAAAGCTAAATCCTCTCTCACAAAAGTGATGAGAGCACATCGGGACATTGACCTCAGTCACACGAGGTGAGGAGAATCAACGACGTTAACCTCAGTCACACGAGGTGAGGAGAGTCAACGATTTTTATATAATAAATACGTATAATACTCTGCGGGACCACGGTAGCGAACCGGGTATATCGGGGCGAGGCGGGAACCATGCTGCAGCGGGTATAACTGAAGGGGGATATCCAAACCGGTGGATCAAACCGATAAGGTTATCCAAGCTGAGTGGTGCCGACTCATAGGTAACATGCGAAAATCAAAACAATTAAATACACATAACGGGGCGGGAACTCATAGGTACAAAACGTATAAAAGTCGGGGCGAGTCTAAACAAATTAACAATATGGTTACACAATGTTCTCGGTTCAAGAGTACTCACAAATCACGATTGAAATCTCAAAATAGGGGATTGGTTGGAAATCAAATACAAATAGTTTCCAATACCTTTACAGGCTAACAATGGGTTTCTAGAATTGAATCAGTGCGAATAGGGTCCCATATGTCGGTTATGATGAAATTTTGGTACTCTTTAAGGGTTAGGGACATTCCGGGTCCTTATACACATTGGTCAATCTAGAAAACCTCATGGAATCTCCATGATGAAGTTCCTCCTTCCTTCGGACTTCATTCAATGCCTTACCCATCCTTGAATAGCATTGGGCCTCCAAACAATACCTCCACACTACAGCCCCTCACAATTTACCCCAATCTTTCATGGGTTTAAATGCATCATTACAGGTTCAATGTCTTCAAATAAGAAGATAAGGGATAGAGCTGAATTGGACTTGAGTATGGGCTTGGAATGAATCTGGAAAATAGTCTCACAATTCTCCTATTTTACAGTTCATCTCATTTCAGTCCGATTGATCGGACTCCTTGGCCGATCGATCGGTCCTGAATTGCTTCCAGTTATTTACAGTCCGATCGATCGGACCTGCTGGGCGATCGATCGGTCCTGAAAACCCTCTCAGTTATTTACAGTCCGATCGATCGGACCTGATGGCCGATCGATCGGTCCTGAAAACCCTCTCAGTTATTTACAGTCCGATCGATCGGACCTGATGGGCGATCGATCGGTCCTGCAACGAATCCCAACCCATTTGGTTGAATTCTTCTCTTGTCCAACTCCCATCCATTTCCTTTCTTTCCCCTTCTTCCATACATATCTTCACTGAATAATTGGGCTATTCCTTGACCTCCTTATCTCATCAAATCATCATTCAAAATCAATAAGACTAAACATCAAACATGATAAATCATTAAAACCATTAATGAAGACAAATCAAGATTTCTGCATAAAACATGATAAAACACATGAGAATCGTTTCATCCACTTGCCTTGGGTCCAATTGCAAATCAATTTGAGCTCTAAGAACCTCTTAGGCCCCCAATCAAACACCTATGCACAAAACCCCCAAATCCAAACCCTAGATTAACAAAATCCAAGTAAAACAAGACGGAATTTTCTAATAATTGAAATGGAGTTTCCCTAGGGCTAAACAAGCAAGATCATAAAACTTTTAGGAAGATCACTTACAAGGAAGTTCTTCAAAAAGCAAGGTGTTGTCCAAAGTAAGTTTTGGAGTGGGCGGTTTTCTTCAAAAATGGTGTCAAGATGAAGCCCTTGAGATGAGGAAGAATATTGTAGCCTCTAATTTTCCATTAGCACTAGTTTAGTGGGGGATTGAAGATGAAGAGGCAAGAAAAGGTAAGGGGAAACCCTTAGGGCTGGGGTTTTTCTTCTCCTCTAGGGTTTTTGCCAGAAATGGGAAAAATGAAGAAGAAGCTTTCTATATATAGTAAGTGAGGATGGGGCCCACAACTTAAAAGACTTCTCGGGCTCAAAACATGGTTTTCGGGGCTTCAAACAAATTCGACGAAGAAGACAAAGTTGATCGGCAAAATTTCTAGTTTCCAAAAAGTATATATTTTGCACATTTTGGTGACATTGAAATCGGTATCCAGATTTTGGGTAAAAAGACCGTTTTGCCCTTAATTAGTGAAAAATCGGGTTAAAGGTCCTCGAATGAAAACGATGTCATCATGGAAGTTGTAGGGATTAACAAGATAAGTCCAATGGGGTTAAAAACACGATTCTTGGAAATCATCAGTAAACCCCCAGTCTCACACAATTCCTAACAAGAACCCCCAAAGGGTCCCACAAATAAAAAGGCTCTCCAAATTCCCCAAAGCTATTATAAAAGCTATTCTAATCCCCAACTAATCCAAAAACCACTAAACACACTTAAACTAAAAAACAACTTAATCAACTCTAAACGAGGTCTCTCGGGTCGGGGTCTTACATCCTCCACCCCTTAGGACATTTGTTCCTCCAAATGGAAATTAAAACTCACCTCCGGTAGAAGATGTGGGTACTTCTTCTGAACTTGATCCCGTAATTCCCAAGTTGCTTCCTCCGGTCCATGATTCTCCCAAAGTACCTTGACCCACTGAATAGTCCGAGTTCTCAATTCTTGTTCCTTGGTGTCAATGATCTGCTTAGGCTTCTCAACATATGTAGCATCTTCTCGGATTTCTAATGGCTCATAACGGAGTATGTGTAGTCTGTCAGGAACGTATTTCTTCAACATAGACACATGGAAAACATTGTGTACGCCGGAGAGCTCAGGTGGTAAGGCTAACCTGTAAGCCACATCACCAATCCTACTCACAATGTCATACGGTCCAATGTACCTCCTAGACAGTTTGCCCTTCTGTCCAAACCTCAAAGTTCCACGAGTAGGTGACACTTTCAAGAAAACCTTATCTCCTTCTTTGAACTGTAAATCCCTTCTGTGAGAGTCTGCATAACTCTTCTGTCTACTCTGAGCCACTTTCAGACGTTCTTGGATCAACTTGACCTTGTCACTTGTCTCACTAACAATGGTCGGTCCATGGAAACTGCGAGTACCAACTTCTTCCCAACAAACAGGTGTTCTACACCTTCTGCCATACAAAGCCTCAAAAGGTGCCATACCGATACTCGAGTGGAAACTGTTGTTGTAAGCGAACTCACACAACGGTAAGGCTTCATCCCAATGAGTCTTGAAATCTAACACACAAGCTCGAAGCATATCCTCAAGTGTCTGAATTGTCCTTTCTGACTGACCATCGGTCTGTGGGTGATAGGCTGTGCTGAACTGTAACTTCGTACCCATAGACTCATGCAATGTCTTCCAAAATCTTGAGACAAATCTGCTGTCTCTATCGGATGTGATGGAAACTGGCTGTCCATGACGACTGACAATCTCTGTGACAAACAACTGTGCCAAAGGTAACATATGCATTTTCTTCCCAGTCTTCATCGATAGGAAATGAGCTGACTTGGTGAGACGGTCCACTATGACCCAAATAGCATCATTGCTCTTACTAGTCTTCGGTAAACCCGATATGAAGTCCATGGTAATGTGCTCCCATTTCCATTCCGGAATCTCTAATGGTCGTAATAACCCTGGAGGCTTCTGGTGTTCTGCCTTGATTAATTGACATATCATACAACGAGAGACGAAAGCTGCTATCTCTCTCTTCATGTTATTCCACCAAAATCTGCCCTTCAAATTCTGGTACATCTTCGTACTGCCCGGGTGTATGGAATACTTGGTATTGTGAGCCTCAGACATGATATCATTCCTCAAGTCCTCCAAGTTAGGCACACACAGACGGTCTCGGTAATACAAAATTCCATCTACAACACGAAAATCCGGACGATCTGCTAGGTGCTCAGAAATCTTAGCCAACTCTGGGTCTTGTAACTGACTCTCTTTGATCTTCTGAATGAATGAAGGCTCTGACACTGACATGTTTGCTAACATGACACCCTCTCTTAGTGGCTGAAAATCTACTCTCATCTCCTCTAACTGCTGTACCACATAAGTCCCCCGAAGACTTGCCATGCTCACTGACTTTCTGCTCAAGGCATCTGCAACTACATTCGCTTTCCTCGGGTGATACTTGATTGGAAAATCATAGTCTTTAATATATTCCATCCATCTTCTCTGCCTCATGTTCAGCTCCTTCTGAGAAAACAAGTACTGTAGACTACGGTGATCGGAGTGAACCTCAAACTTCTCTCCATAGAGGTAGTGTCTCCACATCTTCAAAGCTAAAACAACTGCGGCCAACTCGAGATCATGTGTTGCATAGTTCTTCTCATGATCCTTCAACTGCCGAGATCCATATGCAACTACCTTCCCATCTTGCATTAACACGCATCCAAGTCCCACATTGGAAGCATCGGTAAAAATGGTAAAACCGCCGCTCCCAGATGGCAAAGTGAGGACCGGAGCTGTAGTCAATCTCTTCTTCAGCTCTTGGAAACTAGCTTCACACTTATCCGTCCAAACATATGGTGCATTCTTCCTTGTCAACTTCGTCAAAGGTGACGCAATCGACGAAAATCCTTGCACAAACCTCCGATAATATCCTGCCAATCCAAGAAAACTCCTGATTTCTGATGCATTCTTCGGTCTATCCCAATTCATGACTGCCTCAATCTTGGACGGGTCCACTGATAATCCTTCTTTGGAGATGATATGACCCAAAAATGTGACTTGGTCTAACCAAAATTCACACTTACTAAGTTTTGCAAACAACTGATTCTCCCTCAAAAGCTGGAGTGCTATGCTCAAATGTTCTTTGTGCTCTTCTTTGGTCTTGGAATACACTAAAATATCATCAATAAACACCACTGTAAACTGATCCAAATACTCTGCAAATATTTTGTTCATCAATGCCATGAAAACTGCCGGTGCATTAGTCAAGCCAAACGGCATTACTAGAAACTCATAGTGTCCATATCTTGTCCGAAATGCTGTTTTTGGCACATCTGAATCTCTAACTCTCAACTGATGGTAGCCTGACCTCAAATCAATCTTTGAAAAGTAAGCAGCTCCTTGCAACTGATCAAACAATTCATCTATCCTTGGCAATGGATATTTGTTTTTGATGGTCACTTGGTTCAATCTTCTATAGTCAATACACATTCTCATGGAACCATCCTTCTTCTTCACAAATAAAACTGGTGCTCCCCACGGTGACACACTTGGTCTCACAAAACCTTTGTCTAAGAGTTCTTGCAATTGCATCTTCAACTCTCCCAATTCTGCCGGGGCCATTCTGTAAGGTGCAATAGATATCGGAGCTGTCCCCGGTAACAACTCAATAGTGAAGTCTATCTCTCTAATGGGTGGCAATCCAGGTATCTCCTCCGGAAAAACATCCGGAAACTCACAAACAATTGGGATCTCCTCCACCCCTTGGGACCGTTTATCCTCCGTGATAAATGCCAAATAACCCTCACAACCACTTCTTAGAAGTCTATCAGCCTTCAATGCTGAAATAAACCCTGCACCAGAATTACTCCTCTCTCCCTGAAACAACACCCCTGCTTGGGTCTCCTCTAACTTAAAAGTTAAGGTCTTATGGAAACAATCCATAGTAGCATGGTATCCTGCTAACCAATCCATCCCTAGGATGACATCAAAATCTTGCATCTCTAATAAAATGAGATCTGCCGGTAACACTACCTCTCCTATCATGACTGGACAACTAGGGTAAAAAGTTCTACAAACAACTTCCTTACCTAAAAGGGTAGTCACAGTCAAAATGAAACTCAACTCTCTAGCATGCATATCAATCAACTTAGCAAATTTTGGAGATAGGAATGAGTGAGTAGAGCCAGGGTCAAACAAAACTTTAGCATCAAAACCACAGACGAGAAGTGTACCTTCCACTACATTGCCCTCAGCCTCTGCATCAGCTCTATTGACAGCATAGAGTTGTGCCCTCTGTTGTGGCCTGTTCTGTCCTTGCTGTTGCCTGCCTTGTTGTGCATTCCTGTTCTGATTCTAAGGACGCTGATTCTGATTTTGATTCTGCCCTTGCTGACGGGCCTGTTGTTGCTGTTGTTGCTGTGGCCTAAACTGTTGTTGAGGTGCCTGTTGTTGTAGTGGTCTTGCTTGGTTCTGGACCACTAATGCATTCTGAGGTGGTGCCTGACGCTGTGCTCCTTGCTGCTGCTTATTATGTCTATCAGGCCTTGGACAATCCTTCATTTGGTGGTTCATGGAGCCACATCTAAAGCATGCTCCTATGATAAAACGGCAATTGGCACTCTCATGGTTTTTCCCACAGTGGATACAAACCACTGGATTCTGCACATTCTGCTCCTGCCTTGGCCTTTTGTTCTGATTGTTTCTTTGCTGATAGTTTTGCTGCTGGCCTTGACCCTTTCCTTGGTTCTTGATGATCTTGTTGTGGAAGTTCTCAAATTTGTATGCTCTCTTGACAGCTTCTTCAAAGGTAACGGGTGGTACAACCCCGGTAGCATCCCTCTCAATAATCGGGTGAAGTCCTTCAAGGAACTTGGTTATCTTCTTCTCAACCGTGTCTATCAACTCAGGTGCATACCTTGACAATCTCTCGAATTTGGTAAGGTATTCTAGGATTGTCATGTTCCCTTGCACAAGTTGCTGAAATTCTGATGCCTTTTGTCTCTTGACATGTGCAGGTACATATTTCTCTCCAAACTGTCTCTTGAAGTTAACCCAAGCTTCTGCATCAGCTATTGTCCTGTATTCTGCCTTGACGGTCTTCCACCAAATATCTGCTAAACCCACAAACATAGAGGCTGCAAGCTGTACACGTTCTACTGCGGTACATATGAATATCTCAAATATGTTTTCGGTGTGCTCAAGCCAATCATCTGCTGCCATTGGATCCTCAGTCCCCAAAAATTCTTTCGGTCCTCTCTTCCTGAACCGCTCATATAACACATTAGGATCATTCCCTCTAATGTTCACCGGACCAGGTGGTGCAACTGGGATTGGTTCCGGTCTCCTCTCTAATATCCCCAACAACTGTGATTGCATTTGAGCTATCTCCCTAGCATGATCCTCATCCTTCTTAAGCATCTGTTCTTGCAATCTGGTCTGTGTCTCATATGCTTGTGCTTGGAGCCTAGCCTGGTTCTCATTTGCCTGGCGTTGTTGGTCAATCATAGCCTGCATCATCTGTTGGAATTGATTCTGCATGTTGTTGTCTTGTGGTTCCTCGGCAATAGGTTCTGTATTCTCACTGTTACTGGCAACGTTATTACTGTTTGCTGTTCTTTTGCGAGGTGGCATAACGCTGCAAAACAAATTGTTAGCACATATAAATCAAGTACAGGGTGGTCATATATTGCTCACACGATTCTATCTAACGCATCCTCACCACGTACTTAAGATTTCTAGTTTCTTTTAATTGCCTGAAACATGTCCCGCTCTGATACCAGTCCTGTCGCGACCCCGGACCGGGAAACTAGGGGAAAAGAGAGGATCCGGGTCCGGGAATCGGGACAGTGGGGGGTGATGCCGCGCCACGTGCATCTCTTTGGCTAAACCGCACACGGAATTAAAAGAACATTTATCCGTGCACGTGATTTCCCACAGGGTTCCGCGGTGAGGATTATCTGTACACATCATCTCACATGTAACCATATCAAATATGTTTTCAAGATTGCGGAAGCGTGTAGCAAACCATATTAATACCATTCAAATCCATAAACAAGACTGATTTATGGTTAACATGACAAGATATCAGGATGAGCAATGATCAAGCATATTTTCCCCAAAAGTAAAGTTAAGTATCATTACAAAATATCAGTTGATTAATACCCCCAAAATAACGGTCAACAAAGACCGTACAACCAAGTGAAACCTAAAATAAAGATATCATAAATTCCCAAAGTGTATCGTTCTCAAGGCAAGGCCGACGTCTACATGACATCATCGGCTTGCCACTCAATCACTCGCTGCGGTTCACCGACCGCCTCCTCCGGCTCCTCCTCAAAGGCAATAAGCTCGGGACCTGAGTACCAAAATAAATGGATCAGACACGACGGTCTGGCAGGTGGGTGAAAAGATATAACAATAGTTCAAAACAATGATGCCTTTAGAAACATAGTAAAATTCTAGATAAACAATGAATTTTTCATAAAAGCAGAATGCAACATTTAAAAGAGTTACATGTGCAAATAAAACATGTAAGGTGACAAGGATTCGGGACTAACAAGGTGGCAACCACACAAAGCTAAATCCTCTCTCACAAAAGTGATGAGAGCACATCGGGACATTGACCTCAGTCACACGAGGTGAGGAGAATCAACGACGTTAACCTCAGTCACACGAGGTGAGGAGAGTCAACGATTTTTATATAATAAATACGTATAATACTCTGCGGGACCACGGTAGCGAACCGGGTATATCGGGGCGAGGCGGGAACCATGCTGCAGCGGGTATAACTGAAGGGGGATATCCAAACCGGTGGATCAAACCGATAAGGTTATCCAAGCTGAGTGGTGCCGACTCATAGGTAACATGCGAAAATCAAAACAATTAAATACACATAACGGGGCGGGAACTCATAGGTACAAAACGTATAAAAGTCGGGGCGAGTCTAAACAAATTAACAATATGGTTACACAATGTTCTCGGTTCAAGAGTACTCACAAATCACGATTGAAATCTCAAAATAGGGGATTGGTTGGAAATCAAATACAAATAGTTTCCAATACCTTTACAGGCTAACAATGGGTTTCTAGAATTGAATCAGTGCGAATAGGGTCCCCTATATCGGTTATGATGAAATTTTGGTACTCTTTAAGGGTTAGGGACATTCCGGGTCCTTATACACATTGGTCAATCTAGAAAACCTCATGGAATCTCCATGATGAAGTTCCTCCTTCCTTCGGACTTCATTCAATGCCTTACCCATCCTTGAATAGCATTGGGCCTCCAAACAATACCTCCATACTACAGCCCCTCACAATTTACCCCAATCTTTCATGGGTTTAAATGCATCATTACAGGTTCAATGTCTTCAAATAAGAAGATAAGGGATAGAGCTGAATTGGACTTGAGTATGGGCTTGGAATGAATCTGGAAAATAGTCTCACAATTCTCCTATTTTACAGTTCATCTCATTTCAGTCCGATCGATCGGACTCCTTGGCCGATCGATCGGTCCTGAATTGCTTCCAGTTATTTACAGTCCGATCGATCGGAACTGCTGGGCGATCGATCGGTCCTGAAAACCCTCTCAGTTATTTACAGTCCGATCGATCGGACCTGATGGCCGATCGATCGGTCCTGAAAACCCTCTCAGTTATTTACAGTCCGATCGATCGGACCTGATGGGCGATCGATCGGTCCTGCAACGAATCCCAACCCATTTGGTTGAATTCTTCTCTTGTCCAACTCCCATCCATTTCCTTTCTTTCCCCTTCTTCCATACATATCTTCACGAATAATTGGGCTATTCCTTGACCTCCTTATCTCATCAAATCATCATTCAAAATCAATAAGACTAAACATCAAACATGATAAATCATTAAAACCATTAATGAAGACAAATCAAGATTTCTGCATAAAACATGATAAAACACATGAGAATCGTTTCATCCACTTGCCTTGGGTCCAATTGCAAATCAATTTGAGCTCTAAGAACCTCTTAGGCCCCCAATCAAACACCTATGCACAAAACCCCCAAATCCAAACCCTAGATTAACAAAATCCAAGTAAAACAAGACGGAATTTTCTAATAATTGAAATGGAGTTTCCCTAGGGCTAAACAAGCAAGATCATAAAACTTTTAGGAAGATCACTTACAAGGAAGTTCTTCAAAAAGCAAGGTGTTGTCCAAAGTAAGTTTTGGAGTGGGCGGTTTTCTTCAAAAATGGTGTCAAGATGAAGCCCTTGAGATGAGGAAGAAGATTGTAGCCTCTAATTTTCCATTAGCACTAGTTTAGTGGGGGATTGAAGATGAAGAGGCAAGAAAAGGTAAGGGAAAACCCTTAGGGCTGGGGTTTTTCTTCTCCTCTAGGGTTTTTGCCAGAAATGGGAAAAATGAAGAAGAAGCTTTCTATATATAGTAAGTGAGGATGGGGCCCACAACTTAAAAGACTTCTCGGGCTCAAAACATGGTTTTCGGGGCTTCAAACAAATCCGACGAAGAAGACAAAGTTGATCGGCAAAATTTCTAGTTTCCAAAAAGTATATATTTTGCACATTTTGGTGACATTGAAATCGGTGTCCAGATTTTGGGTAAAAAGACCGTTTTGCCCTCAATTAGTGAAAAATCGGGTTAAAGGTCCTCGAATGAAAACGATGTCATCATGGAAGTTGTAGGAATTAACAAGATAAGTCCAATGGGGTTAAAAACACGATTCTTGGAAATCATCGATAAACCCCCAATCTCACACAATTCCTAACAAGAACCCCCAAAGGGTCCCACAAATAAAAAGGCTCTCCAAATTCCCCAAAGCTATTATAAAAGCTATTCTAATCCCCAACTAATCCAAAAACCACTAAACACACTTAAACTAAAAAACAACTTAATCAACTCTAAACGAGGTCTCTCGGGTCGGGGTCTTACACATCTCCAACCTGACTTCCAAGTCATCCCAGCATGAGCCGGGTTGTTCCTACAAGCCCAAAATCAAGTCATGCATCACAAGGCCTCTACAAGCACCTGCTAAGGCCTACAAACCTGCGGTTCGACCCTTCATCTCTGAAAGAAACTGCGATTCAGATCTGAATTAGCGGAAGATATTCATGGCTAATTTGTAACATGACAGATTTTAAAAATCTGATTTGGCCAGCATAAATCAGCCATATAGATCGCATGAGAACTCCATGAATTCATGACCAATAAGTATATAATTAAAGGAGAATGAAGAAGACTATTACCTCGAAGATTTGTAGACTTCAAATCTCTGAAAAAATAGATCCAAAGGCCCGAACTCAGACTTGAAATTAGCAAACAAGTTGCTGGAATTTTCTGTACTAGTATTGCCTTTAATCTTCTCCTCTATCTCACTTCCAAATCTGATTGGCTAAGATGGTGGGATCTTAATCTAGGAATCAAGAAGTATTTCTCCAAGGAAAAATCTCAGACCTTAACTTTCTTCAATGAAGAAGAAAGAGCTTCAAGGGCTGGACGTGTGCAACTTTGTGCTCTCCTTGTATGGACGTCCAAAGGGAAGGCTCTCTCCCTTTTATAGAGACTTAGGAAACCTTTTCCTAGAAGCTTATCTCTTCTAATTCTCATTGTTGTCCAAAAAGGAAAGACTTATTTCCTTTAAGAAACACTCTAATTAGAAAAGGAAACCAAAAGGAACTTTCCATACAATTAGTAATCCTAGTTGTAGAACACTTACTAATTTTAAGTTCCTAATCCAAAAAGGAAACTATCTCATAGGAATACTAATCCAAAGAGGAGTCCAACTTTCCAAGTAGAGAGTCCTACTCAAAGTTGGAAACCTTATCCATGGAAATCCTATTATGGACGTCCCACATATTAATGCACACCATGGCCCACATACAATTTATCTAGAGTTAAATTCATGTATGCCATCAAAGGCCTATTTGAATTTAAACTCAAAATTATTTTTCCACTAAAATAATTCATCCAAATGTTATCTAAACATTATAGGAAACCATGCCAATCTTGGAAAGTGATTAGAGAAGGGACCAAAAGACATATTTGCCATTGGCTCCCAAAATGACCAAAATGTCCATGCTAAACCCATAGCAACATTAAGACCATTTTAACCTTAACTCATTCCACTAAAGAGTTATGGTTGAACTCCAAGGACAAATATATAATATAATAAGCTCGTCATAAAATGACAGTTGTCTTCGACCTACTAAGTGTAATAACCTGAATGCCCCTCTATGTAACATCCATAATCGAGTCAGGTTATCACATGTACTATCAACCTTCCCGATTACATCTAAACCTTAGAACTTCATATCCTTAACATAATCATCATTCGAATATTATTCTCTTGATCCAGGGAGCGACCCACAAGTTCAATATCCATATGGAACATCCATATACTAAGATCTTAGATTTTGATGATTAATCGGATAATTCTAAGTGGACGATTATTCCATCATCAGATGGCATAGATTCTATATTGCATTTAAACGTCCCAACTGATCAAGTCCGAGTACCCAAAACACAGAGCTGTTGACCCATGAAAAGAATCTCACCCATAGTGAATTAAAGCACAAGAACTTGACTTCGTCAGTTCATCCACAAATGCTCAAGATTAAGAGCACCGGTCACTCAGTAGCATGAGGTGACTTGATCTCTCTCTGTGATAGTACTATTTTAGAGATCACACCTGCCATGGTCCTGTTCAATGCATTGCATATGCACTAATGAGATGAATCCGGGAAAGACCTCCCATGACTTAGGTAAGTCACCCTGAATGCAGGAGAGTCTCTCATTATAACTTATACTAAGATGAAGTGCCCAGCTCCATCTTTCAGTTATGAACAAATATGATGTTTCCAGTGTCCATGAATTAGACCTATCTGTGTGTAGACACTACACACCTAATTCATTTACTAGAAACAATGGGCCTTACACAACCATACGTATATACATGTTTAAGCATAAAAGAGTCTTTCCATTAAATAACCAGTAAATATCTAGTAACAAAAGATGAGAGTGCAGCTAGTGGGCTTTAGGGCATACACCAATCCCAACAATCTCTACAGGGGCCGAACTCCAAAAATTCAAAGCTTCGCTGCAACAGGCGAAGGACAGGGTTCGCATCCTGTCCTTGCCCAGCTGCAAAGAAGACAGGCTCGGCTGCTGCGCCCGAGGAAGCACATCCTTCATCGTCAAAGCCCAGCCAGAGCTGACCAAAGCTCAAATTGCCCGTCGCATACGCCGCCGCGCGTCATACCGGCAAAAGAGACTAGAGAAGCAAAGGACCCAGCCTCCTACACTCCAAGTCTCTCCCAAATGGGTCGAAAAAGAAAGACCCAACCAAGTTGCTGCCGTCCATATGGTTGGAAAAACCAGAAGGCGCCAAAAATCAGCAACAAAAATCCATGTCCGACGTCCGATGACCCGCAGCGTCTCAAGGACAAGAAGACATTCAGAAGAATCCCCTGCTCCTTCAAGCAAAGGACAGCAGAGTGATCCTTCCTCAAGCTCTTCTTAAAAAAGAATGAGCCCCAGCTCAGTCACCAGGACAGTTTCTTCGTTCGAATCACGAAGGATGAATGTCTTAGCTACAAATTCTGAGCCACCACCCCCGCAATCCACCTCCAGAAGATGCGATCACCCGCATCCAGCAGTTGGAACAGGGCCAGCAGAGGATTGAAACTCTGATGGAAAACCTTCTCCTCGCCTTCCAAAATCAGGCGAACAATGAACCTCCTCTGAATCATCAAAACGACGAGGTAAATGGAGAAGAAAATGAGTCACGCGCCCTTACCAAAAAGGACGTAGACAGTATCCTCGCCAAAGCAAAAGAAGAGGATATACTCAAGGAGCATGGGATCAAGCCACCATATCCCTTATGGATGGACTCGGTCCCGTTCCCCACCAAATTCAAGCATCCTACTCTCCAAACATATACGGGGAAAGGATCAGCCAGACAGCACGTCATCCACTTCAAGATCCTGACGGGAGCTATCGCGGATCAAGATGCACTCAAGATCCGCCTCTTTGCAAGTACCCTAAAAGGTACGGCCTTCGATTGGTACTCCACTCTGCCGGAGGACTCAATCCAAAACTGGGCCATGCTAGATACACGCTTCCTGACTCACTTCAAAGGTGAAGATCATCCCGCTACTATGGCTCAGCTGTGCAGCCTAAAACAGGGGGAGAATGAATCAACATATGACTTCATTCACAAGTGGAAAGCAATGGCATACAAATGCTCTGATGTATTGCCACAAGCGTCGCTAGTCGACATTTGCCGAAACAACATGAAAGCCAGAATCCGCTCCATGATCATCGGCAACAAATCAAAAAACCTGGGAGAACTCCTAGAAGCTTCCATGGAAGCTGAAACGGTGATTAAAGACCTCAACAGTCAGAAATCATCAAGAAAAGAGCCAACCACCATTGCAACCAATAAACCAAAGAAAAAAGAGGTCCTCAATGTGCAGACCAAATCAGCTCCTCAGCCACCAAAGAAAGCTGAAAATAAAGTTGCTGGTTAGAGACCTGAACTCTCAGATGCCTTCAAAGAACGAGTAGAGAAGAAATACCCGTTTGATGAAGACGTTGATGAAATCTTCGGCGCTCTTGTGGCAAACGACAAGCTCACCTTGCCTGAACAAAAAAGACCGGGTGATGTTGGCAAAACCAACGATCCTCGGTACTGTCCATACCACCAGATGATCTCGCATCCTCTCAATCAATGCTTCGTTGTGAGAGAGAAAATAAATGAGATGTGGAAAAACGGAGTCATCACCTTTTACAAAAACTATGGGTCTGCCTCCGTCAACATGGTGACATGTGGACAAACATCAAAATCACCGAAGAAGAAGATCATTACTTCCTTCAAGGTAATAAACTCAATCCAAGCGTCCGAGGTACTGGTTCCTTACCCGACACCAGACGGACAACTGATATGGGTACATCCCGATCTCCTGGAAGATGAAAATTGGGAGGTCATGAAAACAAAGCCTACAGCTCAACAGCGAAGGCAGGCTAGGAAACATCTCCTCAAGCTCAAACGGCAAGAGAAGACCCAGCCAAAACTAGAGGTCAAAGAAAAGGCAGAGGCTTCCTCTACCGCTTCACTGGAGGCAACAAAAACATCCCTTCCAGAGACTTCAAAGGGGGTAAGGAAATTCACTCTCAGTGATTTCATGCCACCTCAATTCAAAGAAGCCATGCAGGAGGCATCATACTCTTGCAATTCGGTAGTTGGATTCTCCATTGATGGATACGAGTCCAGCGACACCGATGATGGATTCGAATCCAACTACACAGATGAGTGGGAGGAGTCCCTTGAAACAGGAGAATATCTCTCCGATGAAGAATGGGTTCCTGAGTCTCATCTTGTGCCAGTAATCTGGTATAAACCCTACAGCCACAAGGATCCTGGTCTGATGATGAAGAAGACCAAGAGGCTGTACAAGAAAATGCTGCTGACCCAGCACCTCTCATTACTCCAGTGGAAATCAACCATGTTGTTGATGAAGAAGAAGATCCGGCTCTCATGCCTGATCTTGAAGAATATGCAAGGTTCTTGCAGCGACTCGCTCTAGAACAAGAGCAAGAACGCGTCAACGAGCTTCCTCGCAATCCTTAGCCTGAAGTCCCTGAAGACCACCAGGTACATCCTCCCTTAACTCCTGAAAATGGAGAAAATTGCTGGATAGACGATCCTCTTACATCCGAGGATGAGTCTGACTCCGATCAGGCAACGTCTCCCGTCAGAGCTTCCTGTAATGTGATAATTCGGGATTATAGCTCTTCCGAAGCATCATCTGATGAGAGCACTTACACTCCGGCGACGCCTAGCAATGTATCTTCTGAAGCCACCTCGTCTCACGTGACTTTCACTGAGATGACACCCTCTCAGGTTTCTTCTCCTGAGACTGTGACTTCAAAGTTTACACCCTTCCTGACTGAAGAATTCCCAGCTATTGATGCTTGGGACGATGAATTAGTCAACGAAGAAGAAAGGTTGCTGGATGCTGTTCAGGACTTGTTCCTGGAAAATGCTCCGTGCAACACGATCACTGAGGATGGCAACTCTGCTGCTGATTCATCCTCAGCAAATGAAAAATGACAGCCTCTTGATCCTGAAGACAATCTTCCAAATGAAGACCCTTCTCAAGAAGCTCTCGAAGTTGGTAGAGGAACCCGCTCTGGCCGGGACTACCACAAAAATTACAACCAATCTTCCTTTACATATGTAAATCCTTCGGGAAAAGATGTTGTAAGCGCCCCTAGTGGCAACAATGATGAACATGCAGGCCCTAAGGAGGCTTTCAAGTATGACTTGATTGAACACTTCAAGCACATACCTGCACGTCTGCACATCCTAGATTTGTTGCGAATGTCTCCGCACACTCGTGATAATCTCATCTCGGAATTACAAAAGCTGAATGAGGATGTCGACAAATATGCCCCGCAAGTCCTCCAAATTGAAATGGATTACCGGGTCAAAAACTCAGAAGCCTCCTCAAAGGGAGAAAAGAAGAAAACTGAGGGATCATGCATTGAATGCCTCTCGGTTAAAAAAGCAGCCAGTGCAACCATCGCCTTCACAAAGGACGACCTCCTACTTGGAGAAACCAGGCATAACCGACCCCTGTACTTCACAGGGTATATCAAGGAAATGCCTATGCACAGAGTTCAGATCGACCCAGGTTCTGCACTCAACCTCATCTCCACATCGGCTCTTGAAGAGTTGGGCATCCCACCCAGCAAGCTGAGCCACACATCTGTATCTATCTTTGGATACGATGGGAGTACTCAAAGGCCTATCGGCAAAATCAGGTTCAAATTGCAGATCGGTGATCTTATCTCTGAGGTCACAGTGTATGCAATAAAAACCCCTTCATGCTACAACATCCTTCTCGGACGCCCTTGGATCCACGAGAATGGTGCTGTCTCTTCAACTCTACATCAATGCATCAAGTTTGTTGGTGACGACGGCATGATACATCGAGTCTTTGCGGACAGAAAACCCTTCAAAGGTAAAGAAGTCCACTTCGCAGACTCACAGATGTATGAAGGTGAAAAAGAAGAAGAGGAGAAGCACACAGCATCCTTTGCCGAAAATCTCCAGAAAGATAAAGGCAAAGCTCCTCAACAATCACCGGAAGAAAACAAACCATCCGGTAAATCTGAAGAGAGCATTCAAACTCCCTTCATCATCTCCCTCAAACCTTCAAAGCCTTTGGTCATCACAACTAAAGTGAAAAAGGCAAAGCAAAAGCCTGGGGGCAAATTTGTTGTCTCTTTCGTGTCTATCATGCAAGACACGGACTCGGGTTCAGAGCCGGAAGATGACACATCGTTAAGCCAAACTGACACTCAGCAAGTTTAGCCTACTCTCACTCCAATGGAGATAACTTCTGACATAGAAGATCCTACGTTGTTCCAGTAACTTCAGCAAAGGAAAAGCCGATCTTCTTCCATAGATCGGATGCTTCTTCATCAAACTCCATGCTTGAACCTTTCCAAAATGAAGGTATGCCTCAACTATCCTTATATAGTTCTGTGGCACAAGCTATTATGAAGAAAATGGGCTATGACGCTCAAAACCCAGTCGGTTTGGGAGAAGGACGCGGTATTCTCAAGCCATTGGGGCCCGTCTTGACCAAAAGCCAGCTGGAAGATTGGAGACTCTACGGCTATGTAAAAAAGTCTTCACACGGGTTAGGGTATGATCCTGACACTCCCTTGAGATAGTTGACACAAAGGCTTAAAAGTCAATATACTGACCAAGCCTCAACTTCTCAAGTCCATGAAGACATCGATCTCCCTAGATATCTCTTTAATGAGTTACCTGACAAAGATCCAGGAAGCTCATCCAATTGGCACGATTTCTCCGAAAATGAAGAGGAGTTGTCCGATGGAACAGACGCGTGGTCTTCTGGCCCAGAAGAACCCTCATCTCCAAAAGAAGTAGCCTACTTCGACCCGGTTTCAACAGGCGATTGGGATCATCTCATAGCAAGCCTTGGGAAAATTACTGATCAAGAAGACCCGTGGAAAGGAACAAAACCTTGGTCTGGAAATGCCTTTGAAAACCCAGAAGGTTTCGTTGAGCTGGAAGCCTCCGAAAATATTATGGAGGAACCACCTTCGAACCTTCCAACAGAAGATCATGTTCAAAAGATAGACTTGGGAACACCAGATAACCCATGTCCTGTATTCATAAGCAAGAATATAAAGGATGATGAGTTACCCGAGTATATCGCCTTTCTTCGTGAGTTCGTTGATTGCTTTGCATGGTCTTACGCTGAAATGCCAGGCTTAGACCCCAAAATAGCGGTTCACAAACTCAATCTTCAAGAAGACATCAAGCCTGTCAAGCAAAGCCAAAGAAGATTCCGTCCAGATGTGATGGATAAAATTGAACAAGAAGTTCAAAAACTCAAAAGCGTCGGCTTCATCCGTGAGGAACAACATCCTGAATGGTTGGCCAACATTGTCCCCGTGACAAAGAAGAACGGGCAGATCAGGGTCTGTATTGACTATAGAGACCTGAATGGCGCATGCCCTAAAGATGAATTTCCGCTCCCCATACCAAAGGTAATGATCAATAATACCTGTGAATTCGAGCGAATGACATTCATGGATGGTTTCTCTAGCTACAATCAGATAAAGATGCATCCTGAAGATGAAAAACATACATCTTTTCGGACCCCATTTGGCATGTATTGCTGCACTGTCATGCCATTTGGTCTGAAAAATGCTGGTGCCACATATCAGAGGGCTATGATGAAAATATTCCAAGATATGCAGCACAAGACGGTTGAATGTTACGTTGATGACCTCGCCGTCAAAAGCAAAAGAAAAGAAGCTCATCTCGAAAACCTTCGAGAAGTCTTCCTCCGGCTTCGCAAACACAAACTGCGAATGAATCCTTTGAAATGCTTCTTCGGCGTCTCGTCGGGTAAGTTCCTCGGATTCTTAGTTCGGAAAGCTGGAATAGAGCTTGACCCCATAAAAGTCAAAGCCATTCTAGAAATGCCCTCTCCAAGAACCTTGAGAGAACTCAAAGGGCTTCAAGGGAGATTAGCCTACATCAGTCGGTTCATCTCCAATCTTTCGGGAAAATGCCGTCCATTCTCCCGATTGATGAAAAAAGGTGTAAACTTTGTCTGGGATGCTGACTGTGAAGCTGCTTTCCAAGACATCAAGTCATACCTGACAAAACCTCCAGTGTTAGCTGCTCCTACCACTGGAAAACCATTCATCTTGTACACAAGAGCCCTTGATCACTCTTTGGGAGCTCTGCTTGCGCAAGAAAATGATCAAAGAAAAGAAGCTGCTCTATATTACCTCAGCCGCATGCTAGTAGGTGCAGAGCATCGCTACTCTCCAGTCGAAAAAGAATGTCTTGCAGTGATGTTCGCCGTACAAAAGCTACGTCACTACTTGCTTTCCAACCTGGTCTTGAGGGTCAACCTCTTGAAGGTCCTTGTCACAAAGGCAGGTTCTCTCAATGCTCGACTGGCAAAATGGTCCATCCTTCTGTCACAATTTGATATTAGGTATGTACCACAAAAAGCAATCAAAGGGCAAGCTCTAGCGGACTTCCTCGCAGAGCATCCATTGCCTAAAGATTCTCCGCTCAGAGATGATCTCCCAGACGAACCAGTCTACAATGTGGAGACTTTCTCACAAAGTGCCTCCTGAGACATGTACTTTGACGGTGCAACCAGGACGAATGAAAAAAGACAGCTGATCTCGGGAGTTGGCATCCTCTTTGTTAGCCCCGACAAATACATGATTCCACACGCTTTCTCGCTACTGGAACCATGCACAAACAATGCAGCTGAATATCAAGCTCTGATCTTAGGATTGGAACTCGCCATCAAATCCAGTATCACCATGCTCGAAGTCTTTGGAGACTCTCAACTGATCGTCAACCAGATGAATCAGAAATTTGAAGTCAGGAAGCCAGATTTGTTGCCTTACTACAACAAGGCACAATCACTTCTGCAAAAGTTTGACATCTGTCACATCACCCACATTCGTAGAGGTGAAAACATACGTGCAGATGCCCTAGCCGGACTTGCCGCATCCATGGCAATCCAGGAAGGGGAAAACATGCAAATCACAGTGTGCGAAAGAAGAATCCTTCCTCCTCTTAACACACACCAAGCAGTGGCTGAATGCCACCAAGTGGTCGGAAGTCGGATTTCAATCCTTCAAACTTCAATCGGCGACTGGAGGGATCCATTCATTGATTACATTATGTTCGGAATCCTACCTGAAGATCCAAAAGAACGGGTAAGCACCCAAAGGCGAACCCCAAGCCTTCATTTGGATATTCCTTAAAAAATCCTTTATAGGAAATCCTTCAACGGAGTACTTCTACGCTGCTTGTCACAACAAGAGGCTGAAGAAACACTCAAAGAAGTTCATGCTGGTCTTTGCGGAGCTCATCAGGCTGGACCTAAGCTCTATGATCAGATAAAAAGGTTAGGATATTACTGGCCTACCATGGTAGCTGACGCAATGCAATTTGCTAAGCGCTGCCAACAATGCCAAGTTCATGGAGATTACATTCACATGCCTCTAGAATGGCTGCATCCTATAGCGATCTCATGGCCTTTCGAAGCCTGGGGTATGGACATCATAGGTCCTATTTCTCCCCCTTCGAGCAAAGGTCATCGCTTCATCTTCGCCGCTACGGATTATTTCTCCAAGTGGTCAGAAGCATTTGCGTTTAACGAAATGAAGACCTCATCAGTCCTTCAGTTCATGCGCACCAACATCATTTGTCATTTCGGCATACCCAAAAGATTCGTCCATGATAACGGACCACAGTTCCGGGATCATCGATTCTACAGGTTCTGCGACAAATACAAAATCCAAAGCTGTCCTTCGACTCCATACAATCCGGCAGCAAACGGGTTAGCAGAAGCTTTCAACAAGACACTCTGCAAAATCCTCAAAAAAATGGTCTCTAGTCACAAAAGAGACTGGAGCGACAAAATGTCTGAAGCTTTGTGGGCCTATCGAACCACCGTTCGAGGACCAACCCATAGCATACCATTCTCCTTAGTCTATGGATGCGAAGCTGTCGTGCCCTTGGAAGTACAAATTCCTTCCTTGAGGGTATCCTTGCAAAATGACATGACTTAAGAAAGCAATGTCAAATTGCGACTCCATGAGCTGGACAATCTCGATGAGAGACGGCTCGAAGCTCAACAAAGCATTGAACTTTACCAAGCACACATGGCAGGATCTTTCGATAAAAAGGTCAGGCAACGCGCCTACAAAAAGAGTGACTTGGTTCTTACGGTAAAAAGACCAGTGGTCTTCGCTCACAAGTCCAAAGGCAAATTTGAGCCAAAATGGGAGGGACCCTACATCATCGACAAGGTTTTCTCTAATGGCGCATACGCACTCCTAAACATGGAAGGTGACAGATGTATGCTGCCCATTAACGGCAAGTTCTTAAAGTGGTACTACCCTTGAAGACTTACCCAACTGGGTAAGAGCAATGCCTGTATGGCCAAAACCGGTTTCCAGGTACACGCTCGCTAAACCCACCCTTTTTTTAGAATTTTCATATCAAATGTTGAAATTTCTAGAAATTTAAAACAATGCTTACTTTCATCGTTTCATTGTTCAAAAAAAAAATATCCAAGTTTAGGAACCTTTCCCTAACTTGACCAAAATTTTCAACCCTTGAACCCAAAATTCATGGTTTGAAACAAAATCCGGATTCAGGGATTTCCACCCTAGTCCACCCTGCCTTTTACCGCCAAAATGGTTTTAGGTCAAAACTTATGACCCTTGTGTCTTTAAACAAAAAAAAATGGTTTTTCAAAAAACCGCGAGGAAGCGTCGCTTAGTCGATACTCGCACAAATCGGAAGCATATGAACCATGTTCGACACTTCCAAAATCGTAGGGAAGCGACATTTCGTCGATACTTGCAAAATCCAAAACCATGGAGATGCAACATTTCAGTTGATATCCATAACCCAAAGGTTCGAGATAACCACAAATTTCAAGAATCATGGGGAAACGACATCAAGTCAGTACCCGCAAAACCAGAATTTTTGAAAAGCAAGGATGCGACATTCCATCGATACTTGCACCCAAATCCGCGAGGATGTGACATTTCATCGATACTCGCAACCGAATGAGCAAGGATGCGACATTCCATCGATACTTGCAAGAACATTCAGCAAGGAGGCGACTTTTAGTCGATACTTGCATTTTTGAAAACCAAACCGGCTATAAATGCCATCAAAACAGGCTATAAATGCCACAAACCGGCTATCAATGCCACCAAAACAAAACCGGCTATCAATGCCACAAACAAAAACTTGGATTTAAAAAAAAAACCGGCTATCAATGCCACCAAAACAAAACAGGCTATCAATGCCACCAAAAACCGGCTATAGATGCCACAAAACAAACCGGCTATCAATGCCACCAAAACTGGCTATAGATGCCACAAAAAAAAAAAAAAACTCGGCTATCAATGCCACAAGAAAAGCTGGCTCTCATGCCAAAATTGGCTTCCATGCCACAAACAAAAACCTGGCTTCCATGCCAAAACAATCATTTGACAAAAGACTTTCACAAAATGACAACCTTTTGATCAAATCCCATTTAGCAATTACTTTTATCACAAAAAGATTCAAGTGAGCGTAGGGATAACAAAACAAAAAAAAGAAGAGCATCCCATTTAGCAATTACTTTTATCACAAAAAGATTCAAGTGAGCGTAGGGATAACAAAAAAAAAGAGTACCAAAAAAAAATATACATGTGGTACCAAAAAAAAAGAAAGTGTTCACAAGCACTACAAAAAAAATAAGTACCAAAAAAATACAAGTGGTACCAAAAAAGAGAGAAGGATGGTTTTTGTTAAAAAAAAATACAGAAGCTCAATAAAAAATGGTCTCCAGCCAAGAGTTCAGCTCCTCAAGCAAACTTTTAGCCTCAGCCATCAAGGATTCCAAGGCACGCTTCTTCAGGAATTTGCCATGAGATGCTGGAGTGGGCTGTACCCCTTCTTTCGCACCAGGAAGCTTATCCCGAGCAGTTTGCCATCGTTCGCTTTCTTCAGATTTCCTTTTAAGAACTCGATTGGCATCTGCAACCCGATAATCAGAGCAGTTTCCCTTTCATGAGCCTCTATTATTGCAGTCCACTTGGCAGCGACTTGTGCCTGCAGATGCTCAAGACGTCTCCTGGCCTCATCGACCTCCCTATCAAGGATGTTCAGGTCATGTGTCAGCCCAATGATGTTTAGCTCTTCTAAGTTCTTCTTTCGGACTACCTGCTTCCTGCTTTCTGTAGCCTCATCCAGGTTAGACTTAGCCATATTCGCAGGGTCCAGGAACATCTCCTTGAAGAACTGATCATCAGGAAAACCAATGGTCTCAAAGCACTTGTCACCCAGCTCAATGATCCTATCAACGATTGCCCTGGCACTTGTGACATCTAGACCAGCCTCTTCAGCATCACCAAGAATCTCACGCACATGCTGGATCATCCCAAATCCGGCATCTAAGTGCCCAGAAAGCAGAGTCTCAATCCAAGAGCTCAGAACTCGCACCACCACCTTCTTCGCAAAAAGAAGAGATGGCCCAGCTGAAGATTCGCCCAACTCCGTTGGTCGGCCGCTCATATCATCATCTGTTGGAAGAGTAACAAAAGAACTCTTTCCAGTTGAAGCTACTCTTGCTCGGGAAGGAATCTCAGCACGAGGTATCTCCTCAACATTGTCAGAACTGGTCCCAGGATTCTCTACCTCTAGATCAACCTCTGGCATCCCTTGCTCTGGTTCTGAAGGAAGCGATGGACCCTCCTCTGTCACTTCAAAACCTGCCAAAGAAACACAAAAAGGTATGAATATGACCCTGTTTGAAAATCATTATCAGGGTTATAACTACAAAATACCTTCTTCGACGACTAGCGGAACACTTTCCTCCTCCATGAACTCATTGGAAGCATCATCAACATTTGCGTCCATCGAGGGTTCAAAGTCATCGGAATCCTGTGGCAAGTCAGCTGGCAAGAAATGTGTTAGCAAACCAAGTCACAGACAAAAAAAAAGGGAAGTCGTACCAATTGGAGATTCTGGATTCACTCCAGAGTCCCTCGGTTCTTCTTCAGGTGCCTCGACAGGATCCGTCACCACCTCATCGACTGGAACCTCAGGCATCGCCAAGTCTTCCTCTGCTAAAAAAAAAAAAAAAGAAAAGCAGAAACAAGAAGCAAATCAGAACATGGAAAAAATCCCATGAAAAGACATGGAAAGAGAAAAAGGAAGAATTATACCTTCACCGATGGTCTCTTCTTCTCGGTTTCTCTTCTCTGGAGGCTCGTCAGCATCCACTGGCACATCCTCATTGATAATAAGAGGAACTTCCAAGTCAGGAGAGTCCTCATGCTGCCCCTTGCTGCGATGATGACTCCTCCTCCTCTTACTCTTACGGGCTCGCTTCTTAGAGGAACCTGCCCCGCTGTCAGAGTCAGGTTTCCCACTTGACTCCTCACTGGATGGTCTACTCTTGCCAGTAGACTCCACGGAGGCTTGCCTTTGTGCCGCTTGCATCCAAGCGCCAAGTTCGGCTTCCTCCTGTTCTAGCTGCTCTAAAGCCTCATCAGGTATTTCTCGAACAGCTTCAGAACCAATGACGCCCTGGTCACCGAGAAAGCCTACCTTGTGCTTCTCTCCAGAAAGGAAGGCCCAAACTTCCTCTCGCCGGATGCCATCCGACTTTCCAAGGCCCTTTCCAGATGCCAGCTTCACATCAAGCTCCTTCTTGGAAAGCCCCCGATATGCCGAAAAGCTCTCCGCGAACCACTTCGCAAAGCCGGCAGTCCGGGAAGTCAGCAACACAGGATAAGAAATCATGGCTGTAGTGTCTTCAGCACTATAGAAAGCCCATGCATTTCTCCCGTCCTGTAAGCCTCCAAAGCGCTTCACCATGCTTGAAGGCGCTCCAACAACGCCTTGAGAAAAGCCCAGCTGTAAAGCAAAGCGAGAGGGTACATACGGCTGGATGTCGACGAAAAGATGTCTACGGTACACCATCGTGCCGACACGTATGCAGAAGACTAGTATGTCGACGAAAAGATGTCACGCCATCAGAAGACTCCCTACTATCAAAAAAGTTGGGGAATGAAGAGCTAGAACTCTTCCAACTGCTGGATCTAACTTTCAAACCCTCCTTCTCCTTCAAAAAATCATAGAAGGCGACGAGCTGAAAATACAGAAGCCTGAACTCCTCAGACTGCCCCTCGAGGACGCTGTCAATCGGTATAAACTCCTCATAGAGTTTGCCGAGGATGGGCAATCCAGTAATGACGCTCATCTCCTTCAAAGAAAAACCAATCTCACCATTCGTCACAACGAAGGTATTGGTTTGTGGGAGGAATGATTCCAGCATAGCCATGAAGGCCTCGTCGGAAAAGATCACGGTCTCCCTAAAGGCGCGGACCGCATCAAAAATCCCGGCTTCCTTCAAAACGACACTACCAATCAGCAGGACGCAATCAGTCCACGACTTCCACTCGGAGTCAGCATTGAAACGGCCACGAAGTCGAAAAGGCTTGATCCAATTGCTGCCGTCACTGCTGAAAATACCAAGGCCCACCGGTCTCAAATCGACCGACGGATAATCAGAGCCCTGGTAGCCGCTGGATGGCATCAACAGGTCCATGTCAACAGGCGACCTCTCCGTATATCCAGGAGAACCGCCAACAAAAACCCCGGTCTTGATTACATTTGTCCTTCTCACCCAGCTTGGAGGATCTTCCCTCTTAGAGCACGTGGGGGCAAGGCTCAGAATCGAGACGGTGTGATCAAACGTCGACCGGGTAACAACAGTCTTCTTCTCACCATCTGCTGTGAAAGAAATCTGAAAACACCTCCTCTGGTATGTCTTGTCATCAGGGACTGCATCACCAAAGAAGAAGGTAGGCTTGGGCAAAACGCTCTGATCTTCCATCACCCATGGACGACTGCTTACCATGATCTTATAAAATTCCTCTCCCTTGAGAGCGATCAGTCGCTGCCTCATCTCATCTCTGTTGAGGGAGTCGCATTCTTCCAGATTTCTATCAACATACTGGACCTTCTCAAAGGCCTGCTGAACGGCCGGATTAGAAGATCTAGAAGATCGACGAGGTACGCTTGTAGCAGGCTCTTTACCCTTGTTCGTTCTGGAGGAACCACCTGAAAAGGATGGAAAAGAAAAAGATCAAACATCAAAATGACAGAATCTCGCTAAAAAAAAAAAAATCTGGCGATTCCGAAGAAAAGGAACTATCCCGAAAGAAATAGAAAGCTTGAAGATGGGCTCAACATCGCTGCGAGCTCCAAATTCCCAAATTTGCGAAAACTTTCAGGTATGCTATAACATCATGCTACAAATTTAATTTACAATTAAATGCATGCATGAACATCTAGGTTTGCCAAAAAAAAGGGGCATTATCATGATGAGCAAAAGAAAACAAAAAAAAAAAGAGAAAAAAGAAAAGAAACTTTCTCAAAAAAAAAAGAGGGGAAAGAAAACAAAAAAAAAAGAAAAAAAGAAAAGAAACTTTCTCAAAAAAAAAGAGGGGAAGAAAACAAAAAAAAAAGGGATGGCCCATAGGCCGTGGCCCACAGGCCACGTGGCCGTACGGCCAGATCCGTACGGATCTGTCCGTACGGCCCACAAAAAAAAAAAAAAAAAAAAACACATGCAAAAAAAAGAAGAAAAAAAAGAGAGAAAAGAAGAAAGCAAAAAAAAAAAAAAACGTGTAAAAAAAGGGGAAGCAAACACGTGTAAAAAAAAAAAAAGGAAAACACGTGGAAAAAAAAAGAGAAAAGAAAAGAAAGAAACAAAAAAAAAAGAAAGAACTTTTTTTTTCCTACAATGGAGTTTTCTTGAAAAAAAGGGAACTTACTTGAAGCCATTGATGGAGAAGAAGAAGAAAAGTCTTGAAGATCTTGAAGAAGAAGAACTCTTGGTCTTGAAGCCCTCTTGAGATTATTGCAAAAGAAAGTAATAAGAGCAAGAGATCCAACCTCCTCCTTGCTTTTATAGAAGAGAGCAAACCAAAGAAGGAAAGAAGAAAGAGATAAGTGTTACTAATTAGTAACCTTACCAAAAGAAAGAGATTAGAAAGATTCTTTCCCAAAAGAAAGATATCTTGAAGGATTTTCTCCCAAAAAGAAATCAATGAGAGATTTTCTCCCAATAGATAGGATCAATGAAGGATTCTTTCCCAAAAGAAAGATATCTTGAGATATCCTATCCCAAAATAAAGGGAATATGAGAGATTCTCTCCAAGTAAAGATATTCTTAGATATTCTCTATCCAAATGAGATATTTTTGGATATTTTTTACAAAAATGACACCATATGAGATCTAAGCCATTTCAAAAGCTTAAGGTCCCATGGGTTAGCCCATATGAGCCAGGTTTGACCACCTAGGCACAAAAAAAAAAAAAAAAAATTCGGGCTTTTAGTCAAAGAGAAATCCCTCTTACCAAGAGCATACAAAAATGGTTCCATGCCTCTTTTGAGTTGATTCAACCATACAAAGAGAATTCCAAGCCCCATGAGCTTCCAAAAATCAAACCATCCAGCCTCATATACCAAATTGAGCCAAAATCTTGAAATTGACATTCCACAAAAATCAAACCAAATCCTGGTCTCCTAACTTGCCACATACAGCTTGTTGGGTCACAAGACCAAAACCAAAAATCAAAACCTGATCCCCTAACTTGCCACATATAGCCTGTTAGGTCACAAGATCAAAACCAAAATTGATCCCCCAACATTCCACATACAGCTTGTTGGGTCACACGATCAAAACCAAACCCGACCCCTTAACCTGCCACATACAGCCTGTTAGGTCACAAGGTCAAAACCCAAATCCACATCCTTGATGTCATCTTCAAAACTTTGCCTCGAGATGGTACGTGATCCCTTTCACTACCATAAAATTCCCCTGGAAGCTCAAAAGGCTACAAATACCAAAAAGAAAGACTGCTCAAAGACTCTTGGTCAAGTCACAGGCTCTCCTTCAAAAATCTCTTCGAGGCACATCGACTACAAAAGTTAAGCAACTCGTCGCTGTACCTCGAGGGGGCATTTGTTGACACCAAAAATGTCACTTTGCCTCTTCAAGATCCAAAGAGCTACATGAAGTCGCAACCTGCCATAAATAGGCAATGCTACTTCCAAAAATCAAATCTTGTCAGAATCAAACAAAAACTGCAAGATCCTTCAAGACAGCCAAAAGAGGAGTACACAAGAAGTTTCGGGCCATTTCAAAATCATTTGGTCTAACTTCGCTTCTCCGACAGCCGAAAAGGAGCTCTCGGCGGCAAAAGCATCGGAGACACCAAATCTTCGATCAGAGCCGATGGATGGTCTCAAAATACTTTCAAAAGGCTCCACGTCAAGTTCCAAGTCAAACCGACAACGTTTGACCCTACATCAACCATCGAACAGCTAAATCAAGCCTCTCGGCGGCGAGAACCACCGAGGCCATTATTCATCAGATAGAGCACATGGACGGCTTCAAAATGGTTATAAAGGGCTACACGTCAAATTTCAGGTCATTTCGACAACATTTGACCATAGTTTGACGCTCGGAAGCCAAATCAGGCCTCTCGGCGGCAAAGCTCTCCGGGACCATGGTTTCCAAGACAGAGCCTATGGATCATCTTAAAATGACTCCGATAGGTTCCCTGTCAAATTTCAAGTCAATCGGACATCGGTTGACCGCACATCAAACCGCGACATCTTCATCGCGACAAAAGCGAGTCTACTGGTGATAGGACCCCAAACGGCTTCAAAACTTAAACAAAAGCCTATGGTTGGTCTTATTTATTGCTCAGGAGGCTTCACACCAAATTTCAGGTCATTCCGACATCGTTTGACCCAGTTTCAGCTTCTGACGGAAAATCGGCAGCTCTGCGCGACAAAGTCTTCGGCTTTCTTAGGAAATTGGAAACTTTGCAAAATAAAATGCAAGGATTCTCATCAGGTTTTCTACAGGGAAATCAGGCCAATAAATGGTCAAAAATGTCAAGGAAAAATACAGAAGAAAAAAGAATCGAAAAACAGCAAAAAGGGACACAAAACGGGACAAAAAGGGGGAAAAACCCCCCAGGGTCGCAGGCCCCTGCGACTCTGGAGCCCGGGGTCGCCGGGAAGGCCCCGGAAACCTCGGTTTTCGCCGTTTTTTCACGATTCGAAGCGCCCAGCCTCTGGTATTTTCCAAAATTCATACTTTTGAGACACCAAATCCTCTGACATCCATCCAAAACACGGGTCAATCATCAAGAGTATCGAAAACAATATTGATCGCCACCCGGTCAACCAAAAAAAGTGTGCTTTCTACCCGACCGATCGAGAAATCGACAGGACAGATGGCACCGACCTGCTGTTGGCAACAAACACCTGAAATTACATGGTCATCCGATGTCGATCTACATGAAGATCCATCGATGATCATCGCCAGAAGAATCCCAAAAGACACGGCACGGCCCGCGACTCTTCAACTGCTCGGCGACCACTTAATGCGATTAATTGACTAGCTTTACTACAGTCATTAATCCATTTCTTTGGACGGACCAATGAGAAGCAAGCATCCGGGAGTTACAAGTCAAGAGATTCATGGCATTTAACCCATGAAACTCCTCCCATCATGGCGATTAAAGGTGATTAAATGCCCTCAATCTCCTCCGGCCAATCAGAAGCCAAGAAAAAGGAGTTACAAAATAAAGAATTCAATTTTGTAACTCCTCCCTTTATGTAGCTTTATGACAATCAAGGCTCATAAACCCTCCTAAATGGCCACCTAAAAGCCTATAAATAGGAGAGCTCTCCAAGAACAAAGAACAGCAGACACACAGACAATAGACTGCAGAAAATCCGGAAACTCAGACAGAAAGAGGCATCAGAAATCTAAGAGAGAAAACTCTGCGGAAATCCTACACTGACCACCGCTACAAGGTGACAAAAGTCCCTTGGGGGGTACCCCCCCCCAAGGTCCTTGCCTTCTCCTTCTGCCGCCAATGGCTTAGACACGGCTTTTCAAGCCCGTCTACTCGGCTTTTCATTGGACATAGGACCTTCTTTTGGTCTTTGTTCTCTAAAAACCTGAGGTTATAGCCAAGCCAAGCGAATCAATAGCATCCTCTGTTCTCATCTGCATGGATGATGGCGAAGCCCACATATGGCTTGCGACCGTCAATCTAAACGGGTCCCCCACAATCTCCTGAGAAGTTAGATCCTCCTTTTCTTGCTTTTCATTGTAGTTTGTATTTTTTCAAAAGAGACAAAAATCACAACTCTTGTCTTTCATTATTGATAAGGATTGTAAATCGGCTATAAATGCCAAAAAAATCGCCTTTCACGGCAAACCAAGAAAATGTCTCTTTTCTTAAATATATGTGCAATGGAAAACTTGAAAGAAGTTGATTTCCTTTTTACTTGCGAAGGTTGATCTCCGGATCACCACTTGCAATTCCAAGTAAAATAGAAAATCTGGCACACCCACACAAAAAAAGAAATGTTGATGCACGCCCTTGCCCCCCGGTTACGAAAGGGTCGGACCCGATGGACTCCCACATCCGCCGACCTCGGTAGATACGAGCAGGAGCGCGGTCCATCAACATATAAACATATCCAACAAGTATTTGAAATTGCGGAAGCGTGTAGCAAATCATTTCAGTGCTATTCCATTCCAAAAATAAGACTGATTATATTTGACACGACAAGATATCAAAATGAGCAATGATCCTAAGCATATTTCCCAAAAGTAAAGTTAATTGTATATACAAAAGATCAGTTAGTTAATTGCCCCAAAATAATGGTCAACAAAAAATATATTTCCTTCTTCATGACCCTTAATGGGTTGGATGTCCACATTCTTCGCAGACAAATTCTTCACTTGAATGCTCCTATTTATAAGAACAAAGTCAGGCTTATCCCCATCATCTTGATTGAGGTTAACTATATCATCCTCATGTATCCCTTCTTCTTGAGAGCTGATATTTTGGATTTGTATCTCCAAATCCTTCTTTCTAAAATATTGGAGTAACAAAGACCATACAACCAATAAAACCCAAAACAAAGATATCACAAATTCCCAAAATGTGTCGTTCTCAAGGCCCGAATGATTGTCTACATGACATCGTCGGCTTGCCACTCGATCATACGCTGTGGTTCACCGACCGCCTCCTCAGGCTCCTCCTCGATGGCAATAAGCTCGGGACCTGAGTACCAAAATAAATGGATCAGACACGATGGTCTGGCAGGTGGGTGAAAAGATATAACAGTTATAGAACAATGATATATTGCGAAGGTTTAGAAAAACCTGTGTATAAATAATGAATTTCATAAAAGATAATGCATCATTTATTAAATAACGACATGAACGATATAAAACAATAGAGGTACCAAGAATAAGAAACTGTCAAGATGGCAACCACACAAAGCTAAATCCTCTCTCACTAAAGTGAAGAGATCACATACCCTACGGGATCATTGACCTCAGTCACACAAGGTGAGGAGGAGTAACGATAAGATACTATAATATACATATATATATACTCTGCGGGACCACGGTAGCGAACTGGGTAAAAACTCTGCGGGTTCCAGACTGCAGCTGACTATCGGGAGGGGAAGGATCTCCAAGTCGGTGGATCAAACCGACAAGGTCGTCCAAGCTCAGTGGTGCCGACTCATAGGTCAAATACGAGAAATCAAATAAAATGCATAGTAAAGGAACGGGGTACCAATAGGCACAAATACATATTCACATTAGGTTGACACATATAGGTTAGCAAAAGCTAACACATCACTTTCAATATTCTCGAGATAGTCGAGTCATATCACATGGGTTTCAAATCCCAAATAAGAGTTTGGTTGAAAATCGAGTACGAGTGGTTTCTTGTATATTTTCAGGCCAGCCAATGAGGTTCCCAGAATTGAGTTAGTGTGAATAGGGTCCTGTATGTCGGTCATGATGAAATTCGGTACTCTTTAAGAGTTAGAGACATTCCGGGTCCTTATACACATTGGTCAATCTAGAAAACCTCATGGAATCTCCATGAGGAGGTTTTCTCCTTCCTTTGGACTTCATACAATGCCTTACGAGTCCTTACATAGCACTGGGGCTCCAAACAATATCTCCCCACTACATCTCATCACAATTTACCCAAATCTTTCATGGGCTTAAATGCATCATTACAGGTTCGATGGCTTCAAATAAGAAGAGAAGGGATAGAGCTGAATTGGACTTGAATATGGACTTGAAGTGAGTCTGGAGAACGGTCCAACAATCCCCATTTTTGCAGTTCTTCTCATTTCAGTCCGATCGATCGGACTCAAGGACCGATCGATCGGTCCTGAAATGTTCTCAGTTACTTACAGTCCGATCGATCGGACTCATTGGCCGATCGATCGGTCCTGAAATACTCTTAGTTATTTACAGTCCGATCGATCGGGCCTGTAATGCCCACAGTCCGATCGATCGGACAGCAGCGAATCTCAACCTAAATGGTTGGATTCCTCCTTTGTCCAATCCCTTTCCATTTCCTTTCTTCCCCCTTCTTCCAAACACAACTCCATGAACATTTTGGGCCCTTTCTTGACCTCCTCAACTCATCAAAACATCATTCTAAAAATCAATAGAATCAAACCATTAAAACTTTCAATAGAGATAAATCAAAGTTTTTGTAAAACATGATAGACACATAAGAATCGTTTCATCCACTTGCCTTTGGTCCAATGCAAATCAAATTGAGCTCTAATCACCTCTTAAGCCCACAATCAAACACCTATACAAAAACCCCCAAATCCAACCCTAGAATATCAAAATCCAAGCAAAACAAAATGAAATCTTCCAATAAACGAAATGGAGCTTCCCTAGGGCTAAACAAACAAGATTCTAAAACTTTTAGGAAGACCACTTACAAGAAAGTTTTTCAAAAAGCAAGGTGTTGTCCAAAGGAAGTCTTGGAGTGGGCGGTTTTCTTCAAAAATGGTGTCAAGATGAAGCCCTTGAGATGAGGAAGAAGATTGCAAGGTTCATTCTTGATTTAGCAAAGCTCTTGTGGTGATTTATGAGAAAGAAGGCAAGATGAACAAGGGGAAGAACCTTCAGGGCTGGAATCTCTTCTCCTTCTAGGGTTTTAGCAAACAAGAGGAGAAATGGAGAAGAACTCTCCTTATATAGTAAGTGGGAATGGGGCCCACAACTTAAAAGACTCCTCGGGCTCAAAACATGGTTTTCGGGGCTTCAAACGAATTCGACGAAGAAGACAAAGTTGATCAGCAAAATTTCTAGTTTCCAAAAAGTATATATTTTGCACGTTTTGGTGATATTGAAATTGGTGTCCAGATTTTGGGTAAAAAGACCATTTTGCCCTCAATTTGCGAAAAGTCGGGTTTAGGGCTCCCGAATGGAAACGATGTCAACATGAAAGTTGTAGGGATTAATAAGATAAGTCCAATGGGGTTAAAAACATAATTTTTTAAAATCATCAGTAAATCCCAAGTCTCACACAATTCGTAATAAGAACCCCCAAAGGGTCCCACAAGTAAAAGGGCTCTCCAAATTCCCCAAAGCTATTATAAAAGCTATTCTAACCCCTAAACTAATCCAAAAACCACTAAACACACTTAAAACTAAAATACAACTTAATTAACTTTAATCGAGTTCTCTCGGGTCGGGGTCTTACAACGGCGACCCTAACTTGTTATAGCGAGGGTCACCGTCGACCCTCAACATATAAAATGAAGATCGATAGCGACCATCGAAAAAATGGTAAAAAAGTTGGTTTTTTTGTTCGAATTCCTTATTTGGTGCAACTTTGGCTAAAGTTCCCTGTTTGGTGCACTGGCCACATAAAGTGAATTTTTTGGTAAAATTCACTTATTTAAATTGTATATATCAATTTTTATTCTAAAGGATAAGTAATGTGAAATTACAAAAACTACAAATCAAGTTTGAATTTATAAATTTTCACCTCTTTCATTTTTTTCGGGTAAGTTTTACGTAGAAAAGAGAAAAGAAATGTGTTCGGTTAAATTAATTTCTTTTCTATATATCTTAATTAATATATTATTATTATTATTTACCATTTTAAAATTGGTGGAGTGGCATAAGGCTTGGGTTTGCTCTGTCTTGTGTTCAAAACCACACAGCTTTGCCATAGTGCGTTTATATAGGTTTATAAGGCGTCACTCGGGGGATTGGTCCACTTGGATCAATGACAGGGATACCCACATCACATGGCTAGACCTTCATTGCATTTGAAATTTGCGTTCTCACTTTTTTTTTTTTTTTTGGGGGGGGGGGGGGGGGGCTTTGTTTGTAGAATTGTAAACACTCTCACCTACTCCGTAACCTAACCAGATCTACATCGAAGGGAATACTAGCTATCGGCATACAAAGAATGGCAAATGCTACCATTAGAACAAGAAGCATCCAAGAAAAGCACAAAGGAAAACATGAAGATTTATTTTTAAATTTCTTCAAATCGAGCGTATAAGGACATTCTTCATGGTCAAAGAAGACTCCAAGAAGACCGCAGAATCATCAGAAGTACAAAAAGAGACTAGAAGATGGAAAACCAATCCCATGTCTGATGGGTTCACAGTGCCCTGACATAGACTCCATTGCCTGCAATATCCAGCCTGGCTACAAAGGCCAAAACAAAGTGAGTTCCCCCACTCAGAGTCAAGAAACACATATTCAAAGTGTTCATCAAAGTTACAAAGCAATCCAAGACTATAAGGATGGAATTCAACCAAGAAACAAGTGAAGATAGTCCAAACCTAAAATGCCCAGACATGGACCAGAATTGAACATCCAATCAACTTGGAAAAGTCAAGAGATGATGAAAGTGCTCCAAAAGGTCAAGCACAAGTTCTAGAAACATGCCTCAAAGTTTCAAAACAAATAACGACCAATTATACTCAAATTCAAACAAAATACAGTTGAAATCAGTCCAATACAGAGCTGGCGGACATGGGGGCTGGAACTCACTTTGACAAACTTTTGTGGGTCAAATGAAGTTGAAATCTTTCTCGAGAATCAAAGACAAGTTCCAGGAACATGACTCAATTTTAGAACAACACAAAGGTCATTTAGATCCAAATACGGGCAAAACAAAGAAGCCCAATATGGAGCTGGTCAGACATGGGGGGGGGGGGGGGGGGGGGGTTGGGACCCACTTTGACCAACTCTCATAAATCAAATGAAGACAAAGTCTTTCTCAAAGTTCAAGAAAAATTTCCAGAGAGGCTTCCTAAGGTTTCAAAGCAATTGAAGGCATTTTATCCTAAATCTAGCTCAAAATAGCTCAAGATAGAAGTGTCCAAACATGGAGGCTGAAGCTCACACTTAATCAATTTTCAGAAGTCAAATGATGGTGAAATCTTCCTCAAAGTTCAAAGAACTGTCTTAAAAGTATTTCCCAAAGTTTCAAAGTAATTGGAGTTCATTTGGACTCGAGACCTGGCAAAACATATGTATTGGTTGCTCATGTCCGGCCAGTGGTGAACTTGCTTCCCATATTTCTTGGGAGCAAAAGATTTTTTGGATATAAATATACTTACATTGGTAGTATAAGGTGAGCCCCAAGGGGCATCCCACTTTTGTGGAGGAGGGAGGACCTAAACCTATGTGGGGTCACCACCACACACGCGCGCATGCCCCGCCCCGGGCTTGGGCTTCACGCGCAGGTCGGGCCTGGCTCGGCCCACTACCCATTTATTATTTTTTGGAGAAATTTTATTTAATAAAATTTCTTTTTGTGTCCAAGAAGTGTGTGCCCATTGGCATCTGAAAGGGTGTGTCTAGATGCAGCCCCAATGAAAAGACCTGAAGCAGGCTATAAATGCATCTTGTTTCATGCCATTTTTCATTAATTGAAGCTGCATTGCATTTTCGAGTCTGCATTAAGAGTCAAGAAGAGAGAGTTCTGTAGCACTTCTGGTTCGGCTGACACACAGTTTGCAGTGCTGCTACTGTGCGTATTCGATCATTATATCCTGAGAGACAGACGCCACTGAAGCCCGTTAGCACCGTTGCGGGGGTGGATTTTGTCTTAAGGACATAGTGTTAAACACTAGCCTTGATCAACTTCTTCTGTGAGTTTTTTCACTTCATCAAACAGTACTCTATTTCTGCCTTCAAATCAGTGAGTTTATTTGTTTTTTAGATTACCATTTACTTGTTGTTGTGTTTTACTGTAAGTGCAAACTGATTTCCCAAATATTGAACTATTTCTGTATGTACTCGGATTAACAATCTTAAGACAAAATATTTTTTTTCTCAATTCTGAGTACACCCTGTTTTCAGTTTTACTTTAGTATTTCTGGTTTCAATTCATGTCAGTTTACTGGTTTCTAATTCTTCTGATTCTGAAACTAGTACGGTAAAACGTAGTTTCTCTCATTTTATATAATAAGTTACAGAACTTCAGTTTGTTCTGTAAATTGCTTTCTGGTTGCCTCAGTATACGGTGACTGGTTACCATATAGTCTGAGTTCTATGTTTAAGTACTGTTACTTTTAACTCTGCAGTTATTGTGTGTTCATTTCTTTGTTGTTTTGTTAAACAGTAATGGGTATTGAGAAGAATACTCCAATTAGTGCCTCTGGCCCTGTTTTGGTGAACCATGGGGAGAAACTTGAGAAGTTTAATGGTACTGAGTTTAAGAGATGGCAACAGAAAATGTTGTTCTATCTCACTACCTTGAATTTGGCAAGGTTCCTCCATGAAGAAGCTCCTGCGTCATTATTTGCTTATATGTGGATGATTTGCTGATTATGGGTAGTAACGATGAAATCATTCAAGCTACTAAGAGAATGTTAAACAATAAGTTTGACATGAAGAATTTAGGTGTTGTCGATGTCATACTAGGAATAAAGATTTCTAAATCATCGGATGGACTGATATTATCTCAATCACACTATATTGAGAAAATACTCAAGAAATATAATCAAGATAACAACAGTCCAGCAACAACACCTATAGACATTAGTATCCATTTATCTAAGAATAATGGAAAAAGCATATCACAACGAGACTATACGCAAATAATTGGTAGCCTAATGTATGTGATGAATTGCACTCGTCCTAACATTGCATATGCTGTTAGTAAATTGAATAGATACACAAGCAACCCAGGATCAAACCACTGGAAGGCCATAGTTAGGGTTTTAAGATATTTAAAATACACCTAAAACTATGGATTGCATTCCTCGAGATATCCAGCAGTACTTGAAGGCTATTGTGATGCCAACTGGATATCAGATACGAATGATTCAAAGTCCACAAGTTGATATCTATTCACACTTATGGTGCAGCGGTATCATGTAAATCTTCTAAACAAACATGCATTGCTAGATCCACTATAGAATCTGAGTTTATTGCACTGGATAAAGCCGGCGAAGAAGCTGAGTCGCTTCGTCAATTCCTAGAAGATATTCCAATGTGGTCAAAACCTGTGCCTCCAATCTGTATTCATTGCGATAGTCAATCAGCAATTGGAAAGGCACAGAGTAAAATATATAACGGTAAGTCTCGACATATTCGTCGGAGACATAATACCGTGAGACAACTGCTCTCTAATGACATTATGACAATTGAGTACATAAAGTCCATAGATAACATTGCGGATTCCTTTACCAAAGGTTTAGAGAGAGAGCAAGTAATTCATTCATCGAGGGGAATGGGCTTAAAGCCTATGAATGAAAAGTCGCCATAATGGCAACCCAACCTAGTTGACTGGAGATCCCAAGATCTAGGTTCAAAGGGACATCCGAATTGTGTGTGACTTAACAATATCACTTTGGAGATAATATCTCCTGCTCATTCCTATGATACTAGTAGTGATACCTGCAGCGGAATTTAGGGTAAGCAAAGCTTTTAATGATTCTTATATCTTGACTAATCGAGTGAGGTATAGCAAGATACTCTTAATAAGAATCACCTATGTGAGTGTGAACTGGGCCGATTCTATGAGAACAATAAGGCTAAATTCTCTAAAGCACTCATAAAACCAGGCATTGTTCCGGGCCAAAATGAACATAATCATGAGAACCAATTGTGTCCAGGAAGATTTTGTGTGAACTCTATTGTCTCGGTTTACACAAACGGCTGAGCAGTTTAAGACATCATGTTCACCGTTCAACCTGTAAATTCGATAGTACTTCACAAGGGAAGGTTTAAGGCCACAAGCTATCTTTCTCCATACAGAAGATTTCCAATTCTACTCTCTCTCTGTGTGTCTGCATATCATTTCATTGCTTTTAGTCAATTTCATTCGTGTGGGGGATTGTTGGAAAAATGGCTAAAAGCACCACTATTTTTGTTAACTTTGAGCCAAAAATCTAAGTGGGACCCATTTAGATTTATAGGTGGGAATACATGGGAATGTAATCTACTCCATTAGTAGATTAAAGACATATATTGGGTTGCTCTAATCCATTAAGGAGTGAATGAGAAATTGCCTCTTAAACACCACTACTTGAACATGTTAAACATGGAAACAAAGGAAGTGGTGAACTTGATTCCCACATTGCTTGGGAGCAAAAGATTCATTGGATATAAATATACTTACATTAGTAGTATAAGGTGAGCCCCAAGGGGCATCCCACTTTTGTGGAGGAGGGAGGACCTAAACCTATGTGGGGTCACCACCACACACACGCGCGCGCCCCGCCCCAGGCTTGGGCTTGGGCTTCACGCGCGGGTCGAGCCTGGCTCGGCCCACTACCCATTTATTATTTTTGGAGAAATTTTATTTAATAAAATTTCTTTTTGTGTCCAAAAGGTGTGTGCCCATTCGCATCTGAAAGGCTGTGTTCAACTCAAGAGGTGTGTCCAAAGAAGAAGCACGTGTTCAGTGAACAGTCATTATTCTGAACAGATGCAGCCCCAATGAGAAGACCTGAAGCAACCTATAAATGCATCTTGTTTCATGCCATTTTTCATTAATTAAAGCTGCACTTCATTTTCGAGTATGCATTAAGAGTCAAGAAGAGAGAGTTCTGTAGCACTTCTGGTTCGACTGACACACAGTTTGCAGTGCTGCTACTGTGCGTATTCGATCATTGTATCCTAGGAGATAGACGCCACTGAAGCCCGTTAGCACCGCTGCGGGGGCAAGTTTTATCTTAAGGACATAGTGTTAAACACTAGCCTTGATCAACTTCTTCTGTGAGTTTTTTCACTTCATCAAACAGTACTCTGTTTCTGCCTTCAAATCAATGAGTTTATTTGTTTTTTAGATTACTGTTTACTTGTTGTTGTGTTTTATTGTAAGTGCAAACTAATTTCCCAAATACTGAACTATTTCTGTATGTACTCGGAATAACATTACTTTCTCCCTTTTTCATATTCCAACTCATTGCAACTACTCCAACTGCATCATCAGCCTATAAATACCCCTTTGGACCACCATTCAAGCATCTAACAACACATTTGCAGTCCTTGGCACTCACCAAACTTAGTGAGTTCGTTAAGAAAAATCTCTTCCAACCCAAAACCTCCCTTTCAAAAGGTGAAGTTTTATACCAAAGCTCTGCAAAAGCAATCTCTTAGCCTCTGAAGCTTAGTCTTCAGCCTCTGGAGTGTTCCTTAAGAAGAAAAAAATCAAGTATTTATGGTCTTACCAACCTATTCCAACCCAAATCCATAACTTTACAGTCAATTTCTTTGATTTTCTCAGTTAAAGGAGTATGGGTGTCCTTGCCTTTAAAGTATTGTTATTGACAAGTCCTTAAAACTGCATTTTACCATTGTTATTTTCATACATTTTAAGGACTTATTCTTTTTAATTTGCATCAATTAGAGTAAAATCATGATTTATGCTCTTGAATTCCAAAAGTAGTGATTTTAGCTAAAAATCACGAAAAGTGCATTTTTCTGAAACCCTAATTTTGGAGAAACTCTAGAAAACCTTGGATCTTCATGAGTTAATTTGAGTTCTCATCATCATTAGCTTATTTTAGTCAGATCATTTCCAATGATGTTACTTTATGCCATCATTTCATGAGAAACAAGTCTTTATTCATACATTTGGGAATTCAGGGGTAAAATGGTCATTTCACATAAAATGTCACAGTTTTCTACAGAATTCATCATTCACTGCATTAGGGCCAGTTTGGACGCATAAGAAAACAATATTTTATAGAATATAATCTTTCATTTCCTAAAGAATAGAATTTTGTGCGTTTGGTAACCGAAGAAAAACTTGAAGAAAATATTATTTTCTTTCAAAAAGCTCAATATTTCCTCCTACAGGTTCCCCCTATAGAAAACTTTCTATAAGATAAGAATCTTTTCAAAATGACGATTGCAAAGTGATAGAGTAAAGTAAAGACTTTAATTTACCAAATCCATCATGATGTATTTGTTCACATATATGGTAAAGTAAAGTAAAAATAAATCTCACAGCACGGTAAAGTAAAGGTGGGATAAAATATTTGGTAAAGTAAAGTGGGATTGACTGGTAAAGTAGTTTCTTTTTATTTAACTTTACTTTATCACATTTTATCGTATTTTATATGGTAAATAAAAGTGACTTGTTTACAGGTGTGGTAAAGTAAAATAAAGATTGATGTCATATTATAGTAAATGTGAGGTAAAGTAAGGTGAGATGAAGTATGTGGTGAAACAAAGTGGGAGAGAAAGTTGTAAAGTCTTTGTTTTTTTTATTGCCTTTACTTTACTATACTTTACCATAGTTTTATGTGATAAAACAAAAGTAACTTAAGGTAAAAACATGACAGTTGAACTTTATTTTACCACACTACGTTTTTAGCTAGATATGGTAAATTACATTTAAATTAAAATATTTAATAAAGAATTATTCTGATAATGTAATTTACTTTAATCATAGCACCTTCCAAACAACTCAATTTAAAATCTTTAAAATTCTTCAAAAATCGCCAAACAATAAAAATATTGTAATATTATAATTTACATTATTATATTCTATACTATTTTATTCTTGTAATATTTAAATCTGTAAATATTTTACTCTGTAAACATCCAAACGGGCCTTAGCATTATTCTCCATATTTTATATCATTTCTCAAAATCTCGAAGAATCCCAGTTGGATTAGGACTCTTCGAGAAGAATACTAGTTGGACAAGGACTCTACAGAATAGCCTTTTTGAGCCTTTAATTTTTTCAGATACTGTGAAAACTGGGACCCACTGGATGTCAACTGGAGAGCAAACCCTACTTGGGCGAGGAATCCTACTGACATCAGGATTCTTTCCTGGGACCCACATTCGACTCTGAAAAGCATTTTAGGCCCAGCATGAAGATTGGAGCTGAAAAGAAGCTGAAGTGAAGAAGATCAGAGAAGAGCAAAATTAGCACACCCCGCACACATTCACACATGTGGGGCTCACACATGTGCCACTACCAAAGGGGGGTCCACTAACCTTGCTCAAGTAGTCCCCATAGCTAATTTTGGAAAATTGCCAGAAAATTATAAAAAATTGAGGAATTATTGTGCAAATGGGGCTGGTAGCCCAATACACTCCATCTTGGACGTCCCACACTCCTTAGTCTTTGAGTTCAGAATCCTCTAGAAGGTTTGAGAAGTTCTCCATATCGTTATCTCTTAAGATATTCAAAAACCTAAAGATTTATCAAGAGAAAAGGAGATAAATGCAAATATTTATGACCTGGAAGCAAGGCATGCAAGATAAGCTCTCCACCAAGTAAACCACATCCAAGAGGAGTCCTCTCTTAGCCTTGGACGTTCAGACACTCCCATGGGTCCCACTCCCATTGCAATTGAAGAAAAACTGAAGAAAGAGTGGCCCTTTTATACATACTAGCGCTTCAGGGCCTGCGTCCAATGCGAGCCTTTAATTCATAGTGGAAAAATCCAATTTAAGTTAAAAGTAAACACTGAGTACATAAACAAACTCCATTTAAAATAATTATATATAAAACTCAAAATTATTCATCATCTTTTGGAGAACCCCATATACCTTTATCCCTTCCCATTCATGGGGCATGGATATTGGACGGAGCTAGAGGTTAGGTGAAAGTAAATTTAAACATAAATAGGAACAAATTGATTGTCAAATGCAATTGGGAGGCATGCTTATTTTAAAGTGGCAAATTTATTAAAAAAATATTATATATATATATATATCTAAATCAATCATCAATATCAAAACATTGAATCATATTCAAGATCAAACTGACCGTGTTCTTTATGATATCAATGGCGACGTCCTTACAATGTATATGCCTCTATGCAGTCCTCTCCTTCTCTATTAAAGTGATGATATAACCACAGTGTCTCCCTAACCATTTGCAGTGACGGTCATTGGAGCTCCAGCAACTATGCTAGAATATTAAATTTTCAACAAATCATTGTAGAATGAGAGTGAATTATAATTTCTTAAAACATACATACAAAGAACAAATAAATATTAAAGAAAAGTAATAAAAACAACAAAAGTACCATTTTACTTTCTTTGTTAATTGCTTTCAAATTGCATCCCTATAACCCTGAGATATATAAACAAAAACACTGAAATCAACATCATCGACAACAACAAAGTGCATAATTATAAGAAAGAAACTGTTTATGTTGATGAAGCTTAATGGCAAGGGATGCAAAATATCTATTGATGATTACGAAGCAAAAAATACAATTGGGTACTAACTTGTCCATAGTTGGCATGTAGTAATCAATAGTATAAATGACCCAATCAAAGAACCCATATAGTTGGACAAATATAATTCCACGTGTAAAAAAAAAGGAGAAATTAGCGAAAGGTCCCTATAAGTCCATGTTTCCAGCCTCTAGTCCAAGGAAAAAATTTTAAGGCCTTTGGTCCATTCAGCTAGACTTTTTCCAGCCTTAGGTCCTTGTGCACACATGTTTTCATTTTTTAAGACAAAAATGCCCCTGTTACTGTTTGCCGTCGGATGCAAGGCATAAAGTAGAAGAGTAGTGAGAGAGGGGACCAGTCACCAGCCCAGCCAAGCGCTGCCGACGTCACGACACGTAATGGCTGTGCAGGCCCACATGTAGAAAGGGCAAACCCGGGACCACCAGCTATCGGCAAAACATAGTCCATCATTTAGATTATTCCAATATCTGAGTTTACCGATCACTAGATCCATCGCCTCACGAATTTATGGCGAGTGGAAGCCTAATAGCAGAATGGTTCATGACACACATCGAAGATTTAGATTAAAGTAGCTTATCTTTTTTTCTACTGACTGTAGTGTCACGCCCCCGGACGGAGGTCCCGCTAAACGAGGCCTTAATCCGGGGTCGTGGCGCGACGGGCCGAAAAATTTCGCCCGCACACGCTAGTTTCCCACAGGTTTCCGCGGTAAGGATTCTCGAAATCCGATCCAACAGTGATATATAAGAATCACTTTCATACAAATGACTTACGCGGAAGCATTGTAGCAAACATAAAAGTCTCTCACAAATGGGTATAAGATGAGAACGCACGAGACTAGCATCAAAAAGAGAAATATTTCATTGTAGGCCCCAAAGTTAGTTTAAAGTTAATACAAAAGTAAGGTTAGTCATTAATTACAAATTCTTCCCAAAAGAGTATAAGCCAACAATGGCCATAACCAAAAACCCAAAATGTATAGTATCTATTCCCAAAAATGTGATCGCAGCTCCAAAAGCAACCCGACGTCTAAATGACATCATCGGGCTGCCACTCGCCCTCCACAAGAACTATGGGTTCCGCCTCGAAGTGCACCTCAACCGCGAGGGGCTCGACATCTGGCACCAAACAAAAAGAGTCAGACACGACGGTCTGGCAAGCAAATACAACAACAATAGGATGATAGGGAAACAAAACATTAATAAATGAGAGCCACGATTAAATCACGATTAATAACAATGTCGAAGTAAAGATAGAAGATAAACATCTCGATGGTTTACAAATCCAATGTCATGATGAGTAAAATTAACAAATACCATGAGATGAATATTAATGCATGAAAACATTGGCAAACCACGTAAAGCTATATTCTCCTGTTACCGAAGTAACCAGAGCAGACAAACCGTAGCCACTACTCATGGGACCGGAACGACATAGTCGTTATCAAATAGAACCGTAGCTACTACTCGTGGGACCGGATATTACCGTTGCCATGGTCGGTACAGACAGAATCCAAACTGCAGCTGGCAGACAAATTAAAGATCCCAAGCCGGATGATCAGTCCGACAAGGTGACCTAAGCCTAGTGGTGCCATTAGAATAAAAGTCCGAAACCTCGAAGAAATACAAATCCGTTTATAAGATACATTTCCAAAATCGATAAGAGAACTACTCCAAACAATGCATATTAGCGAAACCGAGCAAAATAGGTGAGTAGTCTTATCAATACCTAAATATGTGGTAAACCACTTCAAAACATTCAAAAGGATTGGGGAAAGAATCTGGACAAAAGTCTTTTTATATGAAATGAGTGTATGATGATTCGATCGTCTAATGTGGGTAGTCTCGATATACATTTGATCCCTTTATTGTCATTACGAGAACATAATTTGGTGCCACCGAAGATCCTTGACAATCACAAAGGATGAAATGTACATTTAAACTTGGAAAGTTCCCAAAGGATTTTGATCATGGTTCCACTACTTTACTTAACCTTCCAAAGATTGTAAATGGCCTTCACATATGGACAAGGGTTGGGCCGAATTGAACTTGGATGCGGGCTTGAAGTGGACCTGAAAGTATACCCATTAAGATTGGTTTAGTTCTTCTTAAAATCAGGCCCACAACTGGCCTTGACCCAAGCCAAAACAGTCCGCCCATTTAGCCCCAAAACAGCCCTTAAATGGATCAAAGAATGGGTCTCAAAACAGCCCAATGATTGACCTTGAAACAGGCCCAAAAGATGCCTAGGGAACAGGCCCAACACAGTATTCAATTGGGCCCCAAAACAGCCCTTAAAATGGACCCTAAACCAGGTCAAACTCAAGCCCCCAGACTGAGCTGGGCTCGCTCGAGCGAGCCCAGGTCTGCTCGAGCGGCCCAGTGGGTCGCTCGAGCGGACTGGGCTCTGTCCAGTCCAGCTCGGCAGTGAATTTTCCACTTCTTTCTTCCTCCTTTGAGCCCCTTTTTGATCCTTTTGAATCTCCTTTCTTTCATACACATTTCCAAAACATTGGGACCCTTCCTTGGCCTCCCAAACTCATCAAATCATCATCCACAAACCATTCTAATTAGCCCAACACAATACTTTTAAAGATCAAAGTTTTTCTCCTTTTCTTTGAGCACCCATCTTCAACACAAGGAAACCAAATTTCCTAAAGAGCCAAAGTGAAAACAAACTTCCAAATGCATTGTAAGACAATAACATAAGTTGAAATCAATGTAACATTGGTTCATTAAATCAAAGTAAATCCTTAAATCCAAGAAGATTAGCACATAAGAAGAAAAATCATAAAAATAGAACCAAATGAGAGAAATCATTATAGTAATTGTGGAATCTACTTGCCTCTAGTCAAGATAGGAGCAAAATCACTCTTCAAACAAAGCTTTAGTGCCTCAAGCTTCAAATCTACAAAAACCCCCAAAATTTTCCAAGGAAACCCTAAAAATCAACATTTGTAAATCTCCAAGGAAAACCCTAGTATATGGGATTAAAACACTCTAAATGGAGAGGAAATTAAGAATCTCAAGTTTGGAAAGCCATTGCTAACCTTGAGAAATCCCAATGGAGAAGAGAAGCTTGAATGAGGGCTTTTTCTTAGCTCAAAATCCTCAAAAAGGGTACCTTTGGAGAACTTGGAGAGGGAGGAAGGACTTGAGGAGATCAATCCTCCAAGAAAACTCCACCAAATGAGAGTTTCAGATGAGAGAGAGAGTGTGGGAATAGAGGGAAAAAGACCTAGCCAGAAGTTGCTGGAAATGAAATGAAGAAGGAGAATAAGAAGAATTCCCCTTCTTATAAGAGATGTCTTGTGGGCCCCGGTCTTCACTAAGCTAGAAATGGTATTTGCGGGCCCCGAACGAAAACGACGAAGAAGACAAAAACGATCAGCGAAATTTCTACTTTCCAAAAAGTATATTTTTGTCAATTTCTGAAATTTTCAAAATTTGGGTACAGATTTGATGTGAAAGGTCAGTTTTGCCCTTTTCCTCGAAAAACGCGATTTCTGATCATTAAATCAAGTTGGCCAAAACATGAAAGTTGATGATCTAGGTGAAATGAATCAAAATACACAAAAATTGGGATTCTACAAACATCAAAGCTAAAATCCACAAACATCACACACAATCCACGGGCGCCCCGGCCCGTGTCAAACTCAAGTCAATGACTCACAGAGGCTCCCAAAGCAAATCAAACGTTCTAATCTAGCCTAAGAAGATAAGCTAATCGTCCACTACCCCCACTTATCAACTAATCACGGTTAAAACATAATTAAATACTTCAAACCTGGGTCGGGGTCTGACATGTAGCAAACCTCAATTATTGGGCTTAATGTCGACTCTTTCTGTCTTTTACCGGTGAGATTGAGATCCATCCTCATCCTCATCCTCATCCTCCCTTTTCTCATTTCTTATTGCTTAATTACTTCTTCTTGTGCTCTTGATCTATTCAAGTTGCAGCGAGAAAAAGAAAAGGAAGACGAACGAGAGAACATGGCGCTACAGGTAGTAGAAGACAAATTTATTTCAGAACTCAGATAAATAACAAAAAACAGTCAGATAAATTTGTTCAGAACTCAGATAAATTTGACGAAAATTCAGATAAATTTATCCAGAACTCAGATAAATTTGACGAAAATTCAGATAAATTTTACAAAAACTCAGATAAATTTATCAAAAACTCAGATAAATTTGTTAGAAACTCAGATATATTTGCCAAAAATGAAGATAAATTTATCAAAGAACTTAGATAAATTTGCAAAAACCAATGAAGAAGAAGATGAATTAATTTGAAAAAACCCTCAGTTTTAATCAACCCCACAAAACCAGAAGAAGAAAAACAAGAAAAGGAAGACAAAGGAGAAGTTGCATAGAGAGAGATGGGTGGTAACGGAAAACCAGGTGGAAGATCTCTTTTCATATTCTACCTACTAAAAACTAGGTCCTCAGATAAATTTGATACGAGGACTAGGCTATAGGCTGGGCTTTCGTAGCTAGTTAGGTTAGAACCAAACCGCACCAAACCCAACCTCCTTCTTCTTCTTCGTCCTGTTCTATTCTAACTTCAACAGTCAACGGAACCCATCGCCTTTGACTCTAAAACCCTCCCCTACCCCCATGCCATGCCTCCGATGCTCTCCTCCTCCTCCTCCTTCCGCCAGAAAATGACCTCCTCCACCGATATCCTGTCGGCGGTAGTGGACTCGATCACCCACTCCCTTTCGAAGTGTAACTCATGGTCACTCATCTTACAAACGCTTCACATGTAAATAAATTGTTACTTGCATGTGATTTACAAAGATCCAAATGTCACCTGCTCCCTGTTACATCTCTCCAGGAGCGCATGATAGCAATAGGCACGTGGCTCGCACTCCTCGACTCTGCTTCGTTTCAAACCCGGATCTTTGCAGAAAGGCGACAATTTAGAGAGGGGTAAATTGGTCTTTTCAGGTACCCATAAGTGTGAGAGGGACCTTTGGCTGTATGACTTTTTTTTGTGGACTGTTAGCAACAAAGTTATGTTATGAGGGACCTCCGGCCAAAAGCCCCCAAAAAAAAAAAACAAGAAGAAGAAGAGAAGAAAAAGAAGATATGACCCACTTTTACCCATGCTAAGCTTGGGACTTAAATTAATAACAATAAATAATTCAATTGACAGAGCCAAAGAAGTATCATTAAAGAAACTATCATTTCTACCAAGTGGGAGTGCAAAAACTAAAAAAATAAAAAAGCAATGAGATTAAGTCATCCTTAATGATTCAAGGAATTACATGTGGGCCATTAACTCAGCCACTAAAACATTTATATGACATTATTATAAAAATCGCACATGAAGTGGGCTTCTTGTTCTTCTTCTTTTTTTAAAAAAAATTAAAAATAAACCCACAAGGAGTGGGCATTTTGTTTGAAAAGAAAGCTCGAATTTCTACTTGGACTCGTGACCCAATCATATGAAGGCTACATTCTATTTTGCAATGAAAATTGGTAAAATACAATCCTAATTCCCTAGGCTATAGAGGTCTTGGATTTTGGTGGAACTCGATTCCCCTCCTATTTTATATGATTTTTTTTATCGATGATAGTGTTATAACCTCGCATTAAACCGATCCGGATGGACCTCTATTCCAAGTCACAACCCGGTCCAACACCGGACCCGGCCGAAAAGCCCAAAAAAAAAAAACATTAATGTCTTCTTCAGTTCTTCTTCTTCTTATATAATGCATTAAAGATGAACCACAAACAGAATTCTGTAAAAGGGGAAAAAAATCTAATTACACCAAAAATCTACGAAAAGAAGAAATTCCAACTTTCACAACGAAGAACATTGCCTATGCCCAAAAAAGATCAACCAAGAATCAACTTCTATGAATGACAGGTCCATGACCAAAACAGTCCATAAAAGAAAAAATATATATATATTCCATTATAAAAGTAATATTTATGTATATATATATCAAATAAAAATGGAAACAAAAATATTGAAATATGGATAAAAAAAGATATGTAAAGGAAGCAATATAAGGGAAGGAGTAAGGGAAAGATAAATAGTTGGATTGATTAGGTGGGCCCATAATGATATAGTGCTCTAGCCCAAGCTATTATATAATAATAATAATAATAATAATAATAATACCTATCAAAAATAAGCACATACCATCAAAGGGTACTAAATTCTAAGCATGATCTACCAAACCTAAGCATAGATAGTAACAAAGAATGGTAACAAAGAATGCTACGATAGAAAATAAGCATGTAAGGTTGCACAATGGAGTGAAGACAAATTTACTCCAACATGTTAAGCACATAAACAAGGGAATTAAGATAAATAACATATAATCAAAGGGAATAGCATCAACTTAGCTTCATCTAGAAGATCCAATCAAATGGATTAGCCACCCATTAGAGAAGACAAAACTTTCATTTTCAATCCAGATCTTCAATTATTACAAAACTTTTCTCAATTTCTGTCTTCAATTGCTCTTAAATACATGAAGTAAAGAGGATGAGGCTCTCCTTGCTTGTGTTCTCAAATGCCTAGAGCTCCTTTCCTTATATTGAAACATTTGCCTTGCTCCCTTTTGGTTTCTTTCCAATGTAGGACTTCATAAGAATGGCAGTATAAATGTGATTCTCGTGTTAGAATATAGTTTCATATTGATGTGAGATTTTGACCACCTAAACATCCGAATCAGGAAAAATATTGTGAAATATGATTTGTTGAATAAGCTTTCGAATGTTTCTAAGATCACCTCAATCGGACACCCGCATAAAAAGTAATGATAAAAATACCAACCCTGGTTTTTTATTTTTCTTCTTCTTATTGGCCTAACTTTGCCATTTCTTCATCCAATTGCCTTTCAAACTTATCCTTACTCTCTTTTAACTCTTAAATCTCAACTTTAATCTTCAGATTAATCTCCAATTAACACCTACAAAGAGAAATTAACATAATTGAGAGTATTTCCAAATATATTTTGAATGGAAGCCATTGGAACTAATATAAATGTAAACATATAAATGCATAAAAATGGGCCATCTATAATGGAAAACTATGAGGGAGAGGAAAATTATGATTTTTATGCTAAAAATAGTGTTTTGAGTTCTTTTATCTTTGAAAACTCTTAAGAATGATGCTATAAAAATGTAACTTTGGTGAACTAATCACTTGTGACCTTTAGTGTTGGATTGAGATCAAAGTGTAAGGGTTGAGTTGTGACCAACTGAACTATTATATTTAATTATAACAAATGTACGGATTAGATAATAACATATAGATTAATATCATAAATCTCAAATATGGAGTTGTATAATAACTTGCCATAGGCAATACTCTATTAGCATAATCTTGAGAAAGAGAGGTAGTTCCGTTCAAATCCGAGTGGTTCCTACAATGTGGTTGATTGTGCCATCCTTTGTTGTGATTTTTCAAAAATAAGAAATCCATGGTTTTGATTTTAATTTTATTAAAAATCGCTTTTGATATATTCATGCATGTTTCATTTAGAAAAAGTATTGAAATCCCATGAAAAATAGCCCTTTTGAGAACCCATTCCTTATTTGGGAACTTGCATTCTTTTATATGTATCCTACATTTCACATCGGATAAGGAAAGAGACATTTATAAGGAATCTCTCAACTTACCATGTTAGTCTATTAATAGACTTGGACCTAATTGGTTTACTTTGACTTGGATCTTTAATCAAGAATGAGGAGGCCAGGTTGACCCAATCCTTAATTGAGATGAGCCAATTGATTATGGGCCAGGTTAGACCTGATTACCAAGAAAGTGGTTATGGTCGTTTTAACTGTAGAGTTGCAATGTAGTAATAAACTGGTGAAACCAGGTTGATCCACAGTGAGCAATATAAAATAAGGTTCCTTCTCAACTTGTATCTGCCCTAAATTAAAAGAAAATCTAAAACTAGCCTAAAAAAACTAAAAAATTACAACCATCATTCCTACTTTCCAAAAATTAAATTATTTACAATCCAATGAAAATAAAACTTCCTAAATCTAAAAATCCTAAACTAAAAACTAAAATTGCTGCAGAATAATACACAAGTTAGAACTTCCAAAAATAGAAAATTAATAAAACTAAACAAAATTAGAAACTATATTAAAGTTAGAAAGTTAGTAGTGCAATGCGTGCTATGCTATGACAAGTTTCCTAATGCACAAATTTTATGTCTGGAAATTAAACTTTCATAAAACTTGAACCTAATCTAATGCAATCTAAAACTAAATTTCATGGCTGGAAATTAAACTAGGATGATGTAAGAATTCAATAAAAAAAAACATAAGTGAAAAAGAATTAAAAACAAAGAAGTTATGTTTGAATGAATGAGACCAACACAAGAAGATTGCAGATTTCTGCACACAAGCAGATCCGACCAATAATTTTGTAGCCACTAGTTACCCATCTTCTTGAAACTATTTTGATCTGAAATTTTGGGATATTAGACTAGACTCCTCAAAATTCAATCCAACCAATTCTCAATGAAAAAATCACTGATTTGATATGGTAACTAAATTAAAACTTTTGGATCAGAATCTACCTCACCGCAGAAATATGACTGATTTACAAGCATGCGATTAGTTAATCGAAAATCCATCTTCCCAAGATCTTTTCCTTCTAAAATGTAACTCATAGAAAATAATTCCTCCAAACTTCGGATTAGAATAACATCATTAAGTCACCTTTTAAATTATTCCAATTCAGGTAAAAAAACAACAAAGGTTGTTGTCTCCTTATGCAGTCCAAATCTTTAATTTGAGTTTAATCCCTTTTAATAAGAACTAAAAATGAAAGAAATTCCATATCTGAGAAGATTATTTCCAGCAACTAAGTTATGAAAAAAATAATGAAAATTAAACTAAGCATGCATCCACTAAATAACCAGCCACAACTATGCACTAACAGATTCATAAAGACAGATTTAACAAGAAACTAAATGTGACATTCAGAGATTTAAATGTGTGTAGAAACATTAAAATAATGTGTGCAAGATGACAAATTAAATGTATGGATTAACAAGACATTAAATGTGTGTAAGACAAGAAATTAAATGCGGTGAGTGCGAAAATTAAAGTGTGTGGAAGTGTATTCTTCTCTAAGTGGGGTCATAATTTGAATCATGCTCTTAGGGACTTTGGGTCGTCAATCCAAACACCAACAAGAAAAAAAATATAAAACAAGCACCAATCACCCAAGGAGAAGAAAGAAAATTGAAAAGAGAAAGCAACACTTTTACTAATATGCAAAGTCTTACTTAAGATAAAAAAATAAACCAAGACAATTACATACTAGGATGAGAAGCCTCTTCTAGATGAAAAACCCAAGGGTGTAGTGTGATTTCCGGCCAAATATCCTTGAGAACTTCAATGGAGAGAAAGAGAGAGGAAGAAGATGGAGTGTAGTAGTAATTCTAAAGAGAGTTGGTCTATCTTTCCATGAGAGGAGAGGGATGCTTAGATCTTCAATTTATAGATTTTGCTCTCTTTCTTTCCTTCTTTGTTCCAAGTTTGTAGCATGCAATCTTCTTTGTATGGTAAGTCCCTTCCTTGGCTAACAAGTCTTCAAAGAAATAGCAAGGTGAGTGAGAGATTCTTAGTGCTTTCCTATGCAAAATTGCAATCCCGAGTAGAAATTATAGCACCAACTTCCAGAGGCCATATCTTCCTCGTTTTAGCTCTGATTGACACAATCTTAGGTTCTAAAGATATCTACTCAAAAAGATCTTTCGAACGGTGTATGGATTGCACCAATCCGACGGTTGGATTAAGAGTTATGACCATTTTAACCTTGCTATCCCTGAAAAATCCGATAATACTTGTTCACATTTAGAATGTCAGTTGTGCAATGGGGTGCATGGGACCCATGTGGACGTCCAAAGGAATCTTGTGATCTTCCTTTCCTTGTTTCTTAACTCCCCTTCCATCTTTGGTTTGCTTCCAAGCTTCTTTGATTGACTAGTCAACTCTTCTAGCACACTTTCCTTTCTTGAATTTCTTTTTTGACTTTTGAGTTTTCAAACTTAGTAAGAATTAGATATTACCAAATCTGAAGTTTCTTTCTTAATCTTAAAATCACAAATCTAGCTTTCCATTGTTGACTTTTAAACTTTCCAAAAATACCAAGATATGTGGGTCCACCATGAAAGATGTCCTACCCTTGATCTCTTTCAAATATCACCAATGTGGGTCCCATTTTTGATTTCTTCTACACAAATTAAAACAAATGGATTCAAGAATAGTTCTATATAAGGGATTTAAATGGACGATGCATGGGACCTTACTTGATGCATACAAAATAACCGACTTTTCAAAAATAAATCTCCAAAAATGGCAGGTTTCATGAATTTATGCAAAAAGTGTGACTTTTTAGCAAATTACGCATGAATGCACTACAATGGACTCTAAATGCATAAAAACATGATTTGACACTAAATAAAGCTCTTTAATATTAATAAGCCCTTAAAATTGTCCAAAATGTGTATGAAAATGTGTGCTTTTCAGGACTCATCACCCGCCTGTTAACCCATTGCTAACTTGGTCCGACCAAGCGATTACGCGCTTTGAAGCATTCATTTTTCTCAGATCCACTTCCACAAACACCAACATCCTTAAGTTGATAATAGAAGGAAGTGGCAAATTGGATGAAATTCCTTACTTTTATGGAAGAAGATATATATATATATATATGTCACTAGACATCTATGAAATGTACATTTTCTAATTGTTACATATAGCAAGGTGTAAAATCTCGACCCAAACTAATTATGTTTATTAGTTCATTAATTATAATTATTGATGATTGATGGTTTGCCTTAGCTAATTAAGTGTGTTTTGTTGCTAGTTTGGTAGATGTAGATGTTTTAGTAGTGTTTCAAGTGAGTTAGTGCGAATTAGCCAAGTTTTGGAGTGGAGTAGGACCAATTCGTAAATTCTAAAAAAACTTGGGGAACTTGTTTTGAGAGTGTTTGTTTGAGTTAAAATGTTAGAATAATGATTGGTAGAGTTTTGGAGAGTTCTGTGAGCGTTCAAATCAAGTTTAACACTTGGAAGGGGTACTCTGTCACGTCCTCAAAATACAACCAAGGGATAACATGAAAAATAAAAATAAATATTCAATTTCCCGTGTTTATTGCAACACAAGATCCCAAATATGGACCCACAAAATTTCGAAACATGGCGAGTCATAATAAAATGTTTACGGAAGCATTAAATCAATTGGTATCAATATCCAAAATTAAACCACCACATAACTAGTTGAATATTTAAGGTTTAAAGTTTCCAAAATAAAAAAACTAATATATTATGGAATTAAATCAACTAAAGACTCTAAGATGTCGATATCTCATGCGCGGACTCAGACGGCTCCGTAGCCATCTCCTGCTCTGCACTCAGATTCGTCATCTGGCTCAAACGCTTAAAACGTTTGACCTTCCACCGTCTCCTTGGTAGGGTAGGGATTCGTACCTGTGCATCAATAAACAAAGTAAACAGCAAGCACGAAGGGCCTGTTTTTTTGCAAGAATTCTTAGAATTCATGTCTGCTGGGATTTGCAGAATTCGAGACACTGGAATTTTGAAATGATACAAATTTTGTCATTTGTGAATTTTCTGTTTCTTTCTTACAGGAATTCCTACCTGAGAATTTCATCTAACTCAAATTCTTAAATTTCATGTTTCATAGCTACTCAAATTCTTGAGTAGAATTCCATAAAAAAAAATGAAAAAAACAATAAAAATAATAGAAAAAAGAGGGGGGAAAGCCCAAGTGAAGGAAAACCAAACTACAAAGCTGTCCAAATGATCACAAATACACAACAGTTTAATAATACAAGCAGAAAAATGAAGATGATTATGGAGAACAGATATTCGAACCTCAAAATTCCTCGCCGTGTTAGGATAGGCCTCAACCGTTGGGTTCCCAGAATTCCAACCAAGCCTCTCGGAGTTCCAGAATTCTGAAATGCTCTTGGAGGGGGTAGCATTTTGGAATTCCACTTTTTTTGGCATTTGAGAATTCTGACTGCCTTGAATACTGGGAATTCCACCAAAAGAACATTGAATTTCTGACAGGAATTCTTGAATTCACAGACAGCCTGAATTCCTGTCAGAAATGCTTATAAAGAAACAGGCCCGAAAGCATAATTCATAAATGAAACACAAGATCAATGTGAGTATGACTGGTAATGATCATAAGAGAATAACAATGTGACAATGACGAAAAGAACGTATATCTTAAGTCCAATCTACACAATAGAGCAGTACAATAATCACACAGAAGTAATGCCACTGCTTTGGGTGATCAGCCCTAACTATAAAGCGGGAAAACCCGTTCGAAGGCCGGCGGTTATAAACCGGTTTGTAATCGTAAGCCGGATAAACTGGTTCGAAATTCGGATATTACAGTGTCCGCACACATCGGTGATCAGCCGTCCAATTACAACTGCAGTCATTCGAATATGACCCAATCGAAATATATATATACATATCATAGTAGAATAGACCTAATGATCTTGTCAAGCTCTGACACAGAAATCTAAGTCAAGGTGAAGGGCTGGCTGCACAACAATCCACAATCGAATACCAATCAAATCATTTGAATAAACCTCCACAATATCTCAATCAATTGCCAAGCCACGTCACGGTCCATATCCAATCAATATAGGGTATGCTACTAATAAATCAACATCAATCACAGTCATAAATGCAAACCCGAAGGTCAAAGAATAACTCACAAGCCAATCCTAAGGTCAAACATTAGGTCTCGTACCCAACAACCACAGTAATCTCTAAATAGATAAAAGATCAACACATCCATTCTCAATCAATGGTGCATAGACCCAATTAAGGGTTTTTCAATAAAGATGAGTTGAGCTCGAATCTACTAGGATTTCCCCGAGGTCATACAAGGTACTTAAACCCCATAGTAGTAAGATACCATTTGCCCAGACGGTATTTACTGGGTCCAAAGATCCAATTAATAGAGTTCAAAAATATAAATTTAACACATTAAATACCAAAGATATCATTTAAATATTAATTTACAAATAATAACCTTAATGTATAATTTTAGAAAACCTAAGGATTCCATTTACAATATTTTCCAAATTGAAGTCTTTATAAAATGGCCTAAGGATCTAATTTGAATTCATTAAAGAATAAGGGTCTTATTCCTAATTTTAAAACCATAGGGCCAGGTAAATAATTAACCAAACTCAATGTCAAATGGGATGACATCATCAGTCATCACCATTCTCTCTCCTATTGATCCTATACAAGTCAGATCAAAGCCATCCTCTCCTCATTCAACATAGAACCGTGTTCTGTAATGGTGCTTGACGCCAGCAAAACTGGGCCACTATCCGATCATGAACCAAAGATCACTCTCACAAATAACGTCGCCCAGTCATGTACGGACGGATGCCCGAACCTGATCCACGATCCAATCACTCTTGGGTCCCACAGCTGATTAAATATAATTAAAATATATATTTCAAAAGTAATCACACCTCAATCTGATCAGACTATTGGATGGTAGGCTAAGCAGGGCCCACCTCGCACATGTCCACATCTCTAAGGTTGCCCGTGGGTCCTCCTTCGGATCCACGGACTAGATTTACCATCGGATGGCCCACCTGGGCCCCACATTCCAAAACACGGGACAACTCCCAAACTGTTTGTGCCCGGGACCTGTTCTAGATCTGCTACTCCATTGATTTTCTATGGGATTGTAGTAATTCCAATTCCAGCCCACCTATCTACATCAACACTCAATTTACAAAATCTTGGATGATTAAAAAGGGGTTTTGAAATCCAAAGAGGGTGGGCGGTGGTCAACAACAATTTGGGAAAAACACTGCAACAGTGAAAAAAAAATGATGAAATCACAATCTCCGAACACATCATAAGTCAAAATAACATATTAACATTATCGTATGAAAAGGGCACCAGAGGGCTTTCTACATGCATCAACACACAAATCAAGGAAGAACGCAAGTATTAAATCTAAAAATTATGGTTAAGTACTTGCCTGAGGTCCGAGACGGTCTAGAATTCTTATTGCCAAAGCCCAAGGTGCTATCCCACAGAAAAGTTGGAAGAGAGAGAATTGTGTGTGAAAATAAAAGAGTGTGGTGTAATATAAATAGAGAATAGGAATAGGAATTGTAATCTGACTTAAAGTCTAAAAATAATAGAGTTTGAGTTCTAAAAAGATAAGAGTTTGGATTAGAAAAGAATTATACCACTAAATTGGGCATGGGTTAACTATGGGTTAAGATACCTATCCGACAAGTCCAACTCACCAAACCTAAGCCTATGTGGTCCCCACTTAGACTAATCGTGTATTTAACAAAAATAAAATTCATTACATAATAATAATAAAATAAAATAAAATATATATATCAAAATGTCACAGGGTCGAGTTGGGATTTCGAAAAATTTCAAGTGTATATTGGGAATTTCGTGAAATTCTCATTTTAGGTTTAGATGATAGGTCTCGTCATGGCCAACAACTTCCAAGCCTATTTGATGTCCTAAAACCTTTCATTTCATCAATTAACTCTTACTAGGGGCAAACTCATCGTTTCCTAAAAAGTTGAGTTTTCGCAAATGACCTCAAAAAACTTTTATTCTTTTTTTTTGGTAGAAAAGAAAACTGGTATTCTTGCTTCATTAGAAAGATAATTTAATTTTGAGGAACTTTGTTCTTGGCCCGAGTTCATCCAAGGTCCAGAAGGCCTCCGTCTTTGCCAAAAAAAAATATATATATACTTAAGTGGTGAGGCCCACATCACATGCCTATATAAGGCCCAGCCCCTCCCTCATTTTATTTCTTCTCCTTCCTCCTGATCCGAGCGGACCGAGCCTATCCCAGACACCGACCCTATCCCATCCCCCTCATGATGGACCGCGCTCCTGCTTGGTTCCTACCGAGGTCGGCGGACGTGGGAGTCCGTTTGTTTCCGACCCTTTCGTAACCGGGGGGCAAGGGCGTGCATCAACATTTCTTTTTTTTTGTGGGTGTGCCAGATTTTCTATTTTACTTGGAATTGCAAGTGATGATCCGGGGATCAACCTTCGCAAGTAAAAAGGAAATCAACTTCTTTCAAGTTTTCCATTGCACATATATTTAAGAAAAGAGACATTTTTCTTGATTTGCCGTGAAAGGCGATTTTTTGGCATTTATAGCCGATTTTGGCGTTTATAGCCGATTTTTGGCGTTTATAGCCAACTTTGGCGTTTATAGCCGATTTTGGCGTTTATAGCCGATTTACAATCCTTATCAACAATGAAAGACAAGAATTGTGATTTTTGTCTCTTTTGAAAAAATACAAACTACAATGAAAAGCAAGAAAAGGAGGATCTAACTTCTCAGGAGATTGTGGGGGACTCGTTTAGATTGACGGTCGCAAGCCATATGTGGGCTTCGCCATCATCCATGCAGATGAGAACAGAGGATGCTATTTGATTCACTTGGCTTGGCTATAACCTCGGGTTTTTAGAAGACAAAGACCAAAGGAAGGTCCTATGTCCAATAAAAAACCGAGTAGACGGGCTGAAAAGCCACATCTAAGCCATTGGAGGCAGGAGGAGAAGGCAAGGACCTTGGGGGGGGGGGGGGTACCCCCCAAGGGACTTTTGTCACCTTGTTGCGGTGGCCGGTGTAGAACTTCCGCAGAGTTTTCTCTCTTTTTCTTTTCTCTGGATTTCTGACTGCTGTCTGATGTTTGTTGTCTGTTTTTCCGATCTGGATTCCTTTGGAGTGCTCTCCTATTTATAGGCTCTTGGTAGCCATTTAGGAGAGTTTATGGGCTTTTAATGTCATTAAGCCGCATAATGGGAGGAGTTACAAAATTGAATTGTTTATTTTGTAACTCCTTTTTCTTGGCTTCTGATTGGCCGGAGGAGATTGAGGGCATTTAATCGCCTTTAATCGCCATGATGGGAGGAGTTTCATGGGTTAAATGCCATGAATCTCTTGACTTGTAACTCCCAAATGCTTGCTTCTGATTGGGCCGTCCAAAGAAATGGATTAATGACTGTAATAAAGCTAGTCAATTAATCGCATTAAGTGGTCGCCGAGCAGCTGAAGAGTCGCGGGCCGTGCCACGTCTTTTGAGATTCTTCTGTTGATGATCATCGATGGATCTTCATGTAGATCGACATCAGATGATCATGTAATTTCAGGTGTTTGTTGCTAACAACGGGTCGGTGCCATCTGTCCTGTCGATTTCTCGATCGGTCGGGTGGAAAGCACACTTTTTTTTGGTTGACCGGGTGGCGATCAATACTGTCTTCGATACTCTTGATGTTTTACCCGTGTTTTGGACGGATATCAGAGGACTTGGTGTCTCAAAAGCATGAATTTTGGAAAGTACCAGAGGCTGGGCTCCTCGAATCGCGAAAAAACGGCGAAAACCGGGGTTTCCGGGGCTTTCCCGGCGACCCCGGGGTCCATGGTCGCCGGCGACCCTGGCCCAGGGTCGCAGGGGTCTGCAACCCTGGGGGGGGTTTCCCCCTTTTTGGTCCCGTTTTGCGTCCGTTTTTGCTCTTTTCTGATTCTTTTTTCTTCTGTACTTTTCCTTGACATTTTGACCATTTATTGGCCTGATTTCTTTGTAGGAAACCTGATGAGAATCCTTGCATTTTATTTTGCAAAGTTTCCAATTTCCTGAGAAAGCCGAAGACTTTTGTCGCGCAGAGTTGCCGATTTCCCGTCAGAAGCTGAAACTAGGTCAAACGATGTCGGAATGACCTGAAATTTGGTGTGAAGTCTCCTGAGCAATAAATAAGACCAACCATAGGCTTTTGTTTGAGTTTCGAAGCCGTTTGGGGTCCTATCACCTGCAGACTTGCTTTTTGTCGCGATGAAGATGTCGCGGTTTGATGTGTGGTCAACCGATGTCCGATTGACTTGAAATTTGACAGGGAACCTATTGGAGTCATTTTAAGATGATCCATAGGTTCTGTCTTGGAAACCATGGTCCCGGAGAGCTTTACCGCCGAGAGGCTTGATTTGGCTGTCGGAGAAGCGAAGTTAGGCCAAATGATCTTGAAATGGCTTGAAACTTCTTGTGTACTCCTCTTTTGGCTGTCGGGATGAATCTTGCAGTTTTTGTTTGATTCTGACAAGATTTTATTTTTGGAAGCAGCATTGCCTATTTATGGCAGGTTGCGACTTCATGTAGCTCTTTGGATCTTGAAAAGGCAAAGTGACATTTTTGGTGTCAACAAATGCCCCCTCGAGGTACAGCGGCGAGTTGCTTAACTTTTGTAGTCGATGTGCCTCGAAGAGATTTTTGAAGGAGAGCCTGTGACTTGACCAAGAGTCTTTGAGCAATCTATCTTTTTGGTATTTGTAGCCTTTTGAGCTTCCAGGGGAATTTTATGGTAGTGAAAGGGATCACGTACCATCTCGAGGCAAAGTTTTGAAGATGACATCAGGGATGTGGATTTGGGTTTTGACCTTGTGACCTAACAGGCTATATGTGGCAGGTTAGGGGGTCGGGTTTGGTTTTGATCGTGTGACCCAACAAGCTGTATGTGGAATGTTGGGGGGATCAATTTTGGTTTTGATCTTATGACCTAACAGGCTGTATGTGGCAAGTTAGGGGATCAGGTTTTGGTTTTTGGTTTTGGTCTTGTGACCTAACAGGCTGTATGTGGCAAGTTAGGGGACCAGGATTTGGTTTGATTTTTGTGGAATGTCAATTTCAAGATTTTGGCTCAATTTGGTAGATGAGGCTGGATGATTTGATTTTTGGAAGCTCATGGGGCTTGGAATTTTCTTTTGTATGGTCCAATCAACTCAAAAGAGGCATGGAACCATATTTGTATGCTCTTGGTAAGAGGGATTTCTCTTTGACTAAAAGCCCAAAATTTATTTCTTCTTTTTTTTTTTTTTTTTTGTGTGCCTAGGTGGTCAAACCTGGCTCATGTGGGCTAACCCATGGGACCTTAAGCTTTTGAAATAGCTTAGATCTCATATGGTGTCATTTTTGTAAAGAATATCCAAAAATATCTCATTTGGATAGAGAATATCTAAGAATATCTTTACTTGGAGAGAATCTCTCATGATCCCTTTATTTTTGGGATAGAATATCTCAAGATATCTTTCTTTTGGGAAAGAATCCGTCATAGATTGATTTTTGGGAGAAAATCTCTCAAGATCCCTTTATTTTGGGATAGGATATCTCAAGATATCTTTCTTTTGGGAAAGAATCCGTCATAGATTGATTTTTGGGAGAAAATCTCTCAAGATCCCTTTATTTTGGGATAGGATATCTCAAGATATCTTTCTTTTGGGAAAGAATCCTTCTAATCTCTTTCTTTTGGTAAGGTTACTAATTAGTAACACTTACCTCTTTCTTCTTTCCTTCTTTGGTTTGCTCTCCTCTATAAAAGCAAGGAGGAGGTTGGATCTCTTGCTCTTATTACTTTCTTTTGCAATAATCTCAAGAGGGCTTCAAGACCAAGAGCTTTTCTTCTTCAAGATCTTCAAGACTTTTCTTCTTCTTCTCCATCAATGGCTTCAAGTAAGTTCTCCTTTTTTTTCAAGAAAACTCCATTGTAGGAAAAAATAAAGAGTTCTTCTTTCTTTTTTTTTTTGTTTCTTTCTTTTTCTTCTTTTTTTTTTCTTTCACGTGTTTTCCCCCCTTTTTTTTTTTTCACACGTTTTTTTTTTTTTGCTTTCTTTTCTTTCTTTTTTTTCATGTTTTTTTTTCTTTTTTTTATTGTGTGGGCCGTACGGACAGATCCGTACGGATCTGGCCGTATGGCCACGTGGCCTGTGGGCCACGGCCTGTGGGCCAGCCCGTTTTTTTTTTTTTTTCTTTTTTTTTCTCTTTTTTTTTGTTATCCCTACGCTCACTTGAATCTTTTTGTGATAAAAGTAATTGCTAAATGGGATTTGATCAAAAGGTTGTCATTTTGTGAAAATCTTTTGTCAAATGATTGTTTTGGCATGAAAGCCAGGTTTTTGTTTGTGGCATGGAAGCCAATTTTGGCATGAGAGCCAGCTTTTCTTGTGGCATTGATAGCCGAGTTTTTTTTTTTTTTTTTTTGTTTGTGGCATCTATAGCCAATTTTGGTGGCATTGATAGCCGGTTTGTTTTGTGGCATCTATAGCCGGTTTTTTTTTGTTTGTGGCATCTATAGCCAATTTTGGTGGCATTGATAGCCGGTTTGTTTTGTGGCATCTATAGCCGGTTTTTTTTGTTTGTGGCATCTATAGCCAATTTTGGTGGCATTGATAGCCGGTTTGTTTTGTGGCATCTATAGCCGGTTTTTTTTTGTTTGTGGCATCTATAGCCAATTTTGGTGGCATTGATAGCCGGTTTGTTTTGTTTTGGTGGCATTGATAGCCATTTTTTTTTTTTTTGAAATCCAAGTTTTTTGTTTGTGTGGCATTGATAGCCGGTTTTGTTTTTGGTGGCATCGATAGCCGGTTTGTGGCATTTATAGCCTGTTTTGATGGCATTTATAGCCGGTTTTGTTTTTTGGTGGCATTGATAGCCGGTTTGGTTTTCAAAAAATGCAAGTATCGACTAAAAGTCGCCTCCCTGCTGAATGTTCTTGCAAGTATCGATGGAATGTCGCATCCTTGCTCATTCGGTTGCGAGTATCGATGGAATGTCGCATCCTCGCGGATTTGGGTGCAAGTATCGATGGAATGTCGCATCCTTGCTTTTCAAAAAATTTTTGGTTTTGCGGGTACTGACTTGATGTCGTTTCCCCACGATTTTTGAAATTTGTGGTTTTCTCGAACCTTTGGGTCATGGATATCAACTGAAATGTTGCGACTCCACAGTTTTTTAGGTTTTTTCGAACCTTTGAAATTTGGGTTGTGGATATCAACTGAAATGTTGCGTTTCCACGGTTTTGGATTTTGCAAGTATCGACGAAATGTCGCTTCCCTGCGATTTTGGAAGTGTCGAACGTGGTTCGCTTGCTTCTGATTTGTGCGAGTATCGACTAAGCGTCGCTTCCTCGCGGTTTTTGAAAAACCATTTTTTTTTTGTTTAAAGACACGAGGGTCATAAGTTTTGACCTAAAACCATTTTGGCGGTAAAAGGCAGGGTGGACTAGGGTGGAAATCCCTGAATCCGGATTTTGTTTCAAACCATGAATTTTGGGTTCAAGGGTTGGAAATTTTGGTCAAGTTAGGGAAAGGTTCCTAAACTTGGATATATATATATTTTTTTTGAACAATGAAACGATGAAAGTAAACATTGTTTTAGATTTCTAGAAATTTCAATATTTGACATGAAAATTCTAAAAAAAGGGTGGGTTTAGCGAGCGTGTACCTGGAAACCGGTTTTGGCCATACAGGCATTGCTCTTACCCAGTTGGGTAAGTCTTCAAGGGTAGTACCGCTTTAAGAACTTGCCATTGATGGGCAGCATACATCTGTCACCTTCCATGTTTAGGAGTGCGTATGCGCCATTGGAGAAAACTTTGTCGATGACGTAGGGTCCCTCCCATTTTGGCTCGAATTTGCCTTTGGACTTGTGAGCGAAGAACATTGGTCTTTTTACCGCAAGAACCAAGTCATTCTTTTTGTAGGCGCGTTGTCTGACCTTTTTATCGAAAGATCCTGCCATACGTGCTTGGTAAAGTTCAATGCTTTGTTGAGCTTCGAGCCGTCTCTCATCGAGATTGTCCAGCTCATGGAGTCGCAATTTGACATTGCTTTCTTGAGTCATGTCATTTTGCAAGGATACCCTCAAGGAAGGAATTTGTACTTCCAAGGGCACGACAGCTTCGCATCCATAGACCAAGGAGAATGGTGTGCTATGGGTTGGTCCTCGAACGGTGGTTCGATAGGCCCACAAAGCTTCAGACATTTTGTCGCTCCAGTCTCTTTTGTGACTAGAGACCATTTTTTTGAGGATTTTGCAGAGTGTCTTGTTGAAAGCTTCTGCTAACCCGTTTGCTGCCGGATTGTATGGAGTTGAAGGACAGCTTTGGATTTTGTATTTGTCGCAGAACCTGTAGAATCGATGATCCCGGAACTGTGGTCCGTTATCATGGACGAATCTTTTGGGTATGCCGAAACGACAAATGATGTTGGTGCGTAGGAACTGAAGGACTGATGAGGTCTTCATTTCGTTAAACGCAAATGCTTCTGACCACTTGGAGAAGTAATCCGTAGCGGCGAAGATGAAGCGATGACCTTTGCTTGAAGGGGGAGAAATAGGACCTATGATGTCCATACCCCAGGCTTCGAAAGGCCATGAGATCGCTGTAGGATGTAGCCATTCTGGAGGCATGTGAATGTAATCTCCATGAACTTGGCATTGTTGGCAGCGCTTAGCAAATTGCATTGCGTCAGCTACCATGGTAGGCCAGTAATATCCTAACCTTTTTATCTGATCATAGAGCTTAGGTCCAGCCTGATGAGCTCCACAAAGACCAGCATGAACTTCTTTGAGTGTTTCTTCAGCCTCTTGTTGTGACAAGCAGCGTAGAAGTACTCCGTTGAAGGATTTCCTGTAAAGGATTTTTGATGGAATATCCAAATGGAAGCTTGGGGTTCGCCTTTGGATGCTTACCCGTTCTTTTGGATCTTCAGGTAGGATTCCGAACATAATGTAATCAATGAACGGATCCCTCCAGTCGCCAATTAAAGTTTGAAGGATTGAAATCCGACTTCCGACCACTTGGTGGCATTCAGCAACTGCTTGGTGTGTGTTAAGAGGAGGAAGGATTCTCCTTTCGCACACTGTGATTTGCATGTTTTCCCCTTCCTGGATTGCCATGGATGCGGCAAGTCCGGCTAGGGCATCTGCACGTATGTTTTCACCTCTACGAATGTGGGTGATGTGACAGATGTCAAACTTTTGCAGAAGTGACTGTGCCTTGTTGTAGTAGGGCAACAGATCTGGCTTCCTGACTTCAAATTTCTGATTCATCTGGTTGACGATCAGTTGAGAGTCTCCAAAGACCTCCAGCATGGTGATACCGGATTCGATGGCGAGTTCCAATCCTAAGATCAGAGCTTGATATTCAGCTGCATTGTTTGTGCATGGTTCCAGTAGCGAGAAAGCGTGTGGAATCATGTATTTGTCGGGGCTAACAAAGAGGATGCCAACTCCCGAGATCAGCTGTCTTTTTTCATTTGTCCTGGTTGCACCGTCAAAGTACATGTCCCAGGAGGCACTTTGTGAGAAAGTCTCCACATTGTAGACTGGTTCGTCTGGGAGATCATCTCTGAGTGGAGAATCCTTAGGCAATGGATGCTCTGCGAGGAAGTCTGCTAGAGCTTGCCCTTTGATTGCTTTTTGTGGTACATACCTAATATCAAATTGTGACAGAAGGATGGACCATTTTGCCAGTCGAGCATTGAGAGAACCTGCCTTTGTGACAAGGACCTTCAAGAGGTTGACCCTCGAGACCAGGTAGACTGTGTTAGAAAGCAAGTAGTGACGCAGCTTTTGTACGGCGAACATCACTGCAAGACATTCTTTTTCGACTGGAGAGTAGCGATGCTCTGCACCTACTAGCATGCGGCTGAGGTAATATAGAGCAGCTTCTTTTCTTTGATCATTTTCTTGCGCAAGCAGAGCTCCCAGAGAGTGATCAAGGGCTCTTGTGTACAAGATGAATGGTTTTCCAGTGGTAGGAGCAGCTAACACTGGAGGTTTTGTCAGGTATGACTTGATGTCTTGGAAAGCAGCTTCACAGTCAGCATCCCAGACAAAGTTTACACCCTTTTTCATCAACCGGGAGAATGGACGGCATTTCCCCGAAAGATTGGAGATGAACCGTCTGATGTAGGCCAATCTCCCTTGAAGCCCTTTGAGTTCTCTCAAGGTTCTTGGAGAGGGCATTTCTAGAATGGCTTTGACTTTTATGGGGTCAAGCTCTATTCCAGCTTTCCGAACTAAGAATCCGAGGAACTTACCCGACGAGACGCCGAAGAAGCATTTCAATGGATTCATTCGCAGTTTGTGTTTGCGAAGCCGGAGGAAGACTTCTCGAAGGTTTTCGAGATGATCTTCTTTTCTTTTGCTTTTGACGGCGAGGTCATCAACGTAACATTCAACCGTCTTGTGCTGCATATCTTGGAATATTTTCATCATAGCCCTCTGATATGTGGCACCAGCATTCTTCAAACCGAATGGCATGACAGTGTAGCAATACACGCCAAATGGGGTTCGAAAGGATGTATGTTTTTCATCCTCAGGATGCATCTTTATCTGATTGTAGCCAGAGAAACCATCCATGAATGTCATTCGCTCGAATCCACAGGTATTATCAATCATTACCTCTGGTATGGGGAGCGGAAATTCATCTTTTGGGCATGCGCCATTCAGGTCTCTATAGTCAATACAGACCCTGATCTGCCCATTTTTCTTTGTCACGGGGACAATGTTGGCCAACCATTCAGGATGTTGTTCCTCACGGATGAAGCCGACGCTTTTGAGTTTTTGAACTTCTTGTTCAATTTTATCCATCACATCTGGACGGAATCTTCTTTGGCCTTGCTTGACAGGCTTGATGTCTTCTTGAAGATTGAGTTTGTGAACTGCTATTTTGGGGTCTAAGCCTGGCATTTCAGCGTAAGACCATGCAAAGCAATCAACGAACTCACGAAGAAAAGCGATATACTCGGGTAACTCATCATCCTTTATATTCTTGCTTATGAATACAGGACGTGGGTTATCTGGTGTTCCCAAGTCTATCTTTTGAACAGGATCTTCTGTTGGAAGGTTCGAAGGTGGTTCCTCCACAATATTTTCGGAGGCTTCCAGCTCAACGAAACCTTCTGGGGTTTCAAGGGCATTTCCAGACCAAGGTTTTGTTCCTTTCCACGGGTCTTCTTGATCGGTAATTTTCCCAAGGCTTGCTATGAGATGATCCCAATCGCCTGTTGAAACCGAGTCGAAGTAGGCTACTTCTTTTGGAGATGAGGGTTCTTCTGGGTCAGAAGTCCACACGTCTGTGCCATCGGACAACTCCTCTTCATTTTCGGAGAAATCGTGCCAATTGGATGAGCTTCCTGGATCTTTGTCAGGTGACTCATCAAAGAGATATCCAGGGAGATCGATGTCTTCATGGATTTGAGATGTTGAGGCTTGGTCAGTATATTGACTTTTAAGCCTTTGTGTCAACTGTCTCAAGGGAGTGTCAGGATCATACCCTAACCCGTGTGAAGACTTTTCTACATAGCCGTAGAGTCTCCAATCTTCCAGCTGGCTTTTGGTCAAGACGGGCCCCAATGGCGTGAGAATACCGCGTCCTTCTCCCAAACCGACTGGGTTTTGAGCGTCGTAGCCCATTTTCTTCATAATAGCTTGTGCCACAGAACTGTATAAGGATAGTTGAGGCGTACCTTTATTTTGGAAAGGTTCAAGCATGGAGTTTGATGAAGAAGCATCCGATCTATGGAAGAAGATCGGTTTTTCCTTTGCTGAAGTTGCTGGAACAACGAAGGAAGCTGACGTAGGATCTTCTATGTCAGAAGTTGTCTCCATTGGAGTAAGAGCAGGCTGAACTTGCTGAGTGTCAGCTTGGCTTGACGATGTGTCGTCTTCTGGCTCTGAATCCGAGTCCGTGTCTTGCATGATAGACACGAAAGAAACAACAAATTTGCCCCCAGGCTTTTGTTTTGCCTTCTTCACTTTAGTTGTGATGACTAAAGGCTTTGAAGATTTGAGGGAGATGATGAAGGGAGTTTGCATGCTCTCTTCAGATTTACCGGATGGTTTGTTTTCTTCCGGTGATTGTTGAGGAGCTTTGCCTTTATCTTTCTGGAGATTTTCGGCAAAGGATGCTGTATGCTTCTCCTCTTCTTCTTTTTCACCTTCATACATCTGTGAGTCTGCGAAGTGGATTTCTTTACCTTTGAAGGGTTTTCTGTCCGCAAAGACTCGATGTATCATGCCGTCGTCGCCAACAAACTTGATGCATTGATGTAGAGTTGAAGGGACAACACCATTCTCATGGATCCAAGGGCGTCCGAGAAGGATGTTGTAGCATGAAGGGGTCTTTATTGCATACACTGTGACCTCAGAGATAAGATCACCGATCTGCAATTTGAACCTGATTTTGCCGATAGGCCTTTGAGTACTCCCATCGTATCCAAAGATAGATACAGATGTGTGGCTCAGTTTGCTGGGTGGGATGCCCAACTCTTCAAGAGCCGATGTGGAGATGAGGTTGAGTGCAGAACCTGGGTCGATCTGAACTCTATGCATAGGCATTTCCTTGATATACCCCGTGAAGTACAGGGGTCGGTTATGCCTGGTTTCGCCAAGTAGGAGGTCATCCTTTGTGAAGGCGATGGTTGCACTGGCTGCTTTTTTAACCGAGAGGCATTCAATGCATGATCCCTCAGTTTTCTTCTTTTCTCCCTTTGAGGAGGCTTCTGAGTTTTTGACCCGGTAATCCATTTCAATTTGGAGGACTTGCGGGGCATGTTTGTCGACATCCTCATTCAGTTTTTGTAATTCTGAGATGAGATTATCACGAGTGTGCGGAGACATTCGCAACAAATCTAGGATGTGCAGACGTGCAGGTATGTGCTTGAAGTGTTCAATCAAGTCATACTTGAAAGCCTCCTTAGGGCCTGCATGTTCATCATTGTTGCCACTAGGGGCGCTTACAACATCTTTTCCCGAAGGATTTACATATGTAAAGGAAGATTGGTTGTAATTTTTGTGGTAGTCCCGGCCTGAGCGGGTGCCTCTACCAACTTCGAGAGCTTCTTGAGAAGGGTCTTCGTTTGGAAGATTGTCTTCAGGATCAAGAGGCTGTCGTTTTTCATTTGCTGAGGATGCATCAGCAGCAGAGTTACCATCCTCAGTGATTGTGTTGCATGGAGCATTTTCCGGGAACAAGTCCTGAACAGCATCCAGCAATCTTTCTTCTTCGTTGACTAATTCATCGTCCCAAGCATCAATGGCTGGGAATTCTTCAGTCAGGAAGGGTGTGAACTTTGAAGTCACAGTCTCAGGAGAAGAAACCTGAGAGGGTGTCATCTCAGTGAAAGTCACGTGAGACGAGGTGGCTCCAGAAGATACATTGCTAGGCGTCGCCGGAGTGTAAGTGCTCTCATCAGACGATGCTTCGGAAGAGCTATAATCCCGAATTATCACATTACAGGAAGCTCTGACGGGGAGACGTTGCCTGATCGGAGTCAGACTCATCCTCGGATGTGAGAGGATCGTCTATCCAGCAATTTTCTCCATTTTCAGGAGTTAAGGGAGGATGTACCTGATGGTCTTCAGGGACTTCAGGCTCTGGATTGCGAGGAGGCTCGTTGACGCGTTCTTGCTCCTGTTCTAGAGCGAGTTGCTGCAAGATCCTTGCATATTCTTCAAGATCAGGTATGGGAGCCGGATCTTCTTCTTCATCATCTCTTTGTGGCTCAACATTGTTGATTTCCACTGGAGTGATGAGAGGTGCTGGGTCAGCAGCATTTTCTTGTACAGCCTCTTGGTCTTCTTCATCATCAGACCAGGATCCTTGTGGCTGTAGGGGGTTATACCAGATTACTGGCATAAGATGAGACTCAGGAACCCATTCTTCATCGGAGAGATATTCTCCTGTTTCAAGGGACTCCTCCCACTCATCTGTGTAGTTGGATTCGAATCCATCATCGGTGTCACTGGATTCGTATCCATCAATGGAGAATCCAACTACTGAATTGCAAGAGTATGATGCCTCCTGCATGGCTTCTTTAAATTGAGGTGGCATGAAATCACTGAGAGTGAATTTCCTTACCCCCTTTGAAGTCTCTGGAAGGGATGTTTTTGTTACCTCCAGTGAAGCGGTAGAGGAAGCCTCTGCCTTTTCTTTGACCTCTAGTTTTGGCTGGGTCTTCTCTTGCCGTTTGAGCTTGAGGAGATGTTTCCTAGCCTGCCTTCGCTGTTGAGCTGTAGGCTTTATTTTCACGACCTCCCAATTTTCATCTTCCAGGAGATCGGGATGTACCCATATCGGTTGTCCGTCTGGTGTCGGGTAAGGAACCAGTTCCTCGGACGCTTCGATTGAGTTTATCACCTTGAAGGAAGTAGTGATCTTCTTCTTTGGTGATCTTGATGTTTGTCCACATGTCACCATGTTGACGGAGGCAGACCCATAGTTTTTGTCAAAGGTGATGACTCCGTTTTTCCACATCTCATTTATTTTCTCTCTCACAACGAAGCATTGATTGAGAGGATGCGAGATCATCTGGTGGTATGGACAGTACCGAGGATCGTTGGTTTTGCCAACATCACCCGGTCTTTTTGGTTCAGGCAAGGTGAGCTTGCCGTTTGCCACAAGAGCCCCGAAGATTTCATCAACATCTTCATCAAACGGGTATTTCTTCTCTACTCGTTCTTTGAAGGCATCAGAGAGTTCAGGTCTCTTACCAGCAGCTTTGTTTTCAGCTTTCTTTGGTGGCTGAGGAGCTGGCTTGGTCTGCACATTGAGGACCTCTTTCTTCTTTGGTTTAGAGGTTGCAATGGCGGTTGGCTCTTTTCTTGATGATTTCTGACTGTTGAGGTCTTTAATCACCGTTTCAGCTTCCATGGAAGCTTCTAGGAGTTCTCCCAGGTTTTTTGATTTGTTGCCGATGATCATGGAGCGGATTCTGGCTCTCATGTTGTTTCGGCAGATGTCGACTAGCGACGCTTGTGGCAATACATCAGAGCATTTGTATGCCATTGCTTTCCACTTGTGAATGAAGTCATATGTTGACTCATTCTCCCCCTGTTTTAGGCTGCACAGCTGAGCCATAGTAGCGGGGTGATCTTCACCTTTGAAGTGAGTTAGGAAGCGTGTCTCTAGCATGGCCCAGTTTTGGATTGAGTCCTCCGGCAGAGTGGAGTACCAATCGAAGGCCGTACCTTTTAGGGTACTTGCAAAGAGGCGGATCTTGAGTGCATCTTGATCCGCGATAGCTCCCGTCAGGATCTTGAAGTGGATGACGTGCTGTCTGGCTGATCCTTTCCCCGTATATGTTTGGAGAGTAGGATGCTTGAATTTGGTGGGGAACGGGACCGAGTCCATCCATAAGGGATATGGTGGCTTGATCCCATGCTCTTTGAGTATATCCTCTTCTTTTGCTTTGGCGAGGATACCGTCTACGTCCTTTTTGGTAAGGGCGCGTGACTCATTTTCTTCTCTATTAACCTCGTCGTCTTGATGATTCGGAGGAGGTTCATTGTTCGCCTGATTTTGGAAGGCGAGGAGAAGGTTTTCCATCAGAGTTTCAATCCTCTGCTGGCCCTGTTCCAACTGCTGGATGCGGGTGATTGCATCTTCTGGAGGTGGATTGCGGGGTGGTGGCTCAGAATTTGTAGCCAAGACATTCATCCTTCGTGATTCGAACGAAGAAACTGTCCTGGTGACTGAGCTGGGGCTCATTCTTTTTGAAGAAGAGCTTGAGGAAGGATCACTCTGCTGTCCTTTGCTTGAAGGAGCAGGGGATTCTTCTGAATGTCTTCTTGTCCTGGAGACGCTGCGGGTCATTGGACGTCGGACATGGATTTTTGTTGCTGATTTTTGGCGCCTTCTGGTTTTTCCAACCATATGGACGGCAGCAACTTGGTTGGGTCTTTCTTTTTCGACCCATTTGGGAGAGACTTGAAGTGTAGGAGGCTGGGTCCTTTGCTTCTGTAGTCTCTTTTGTCGGTACGACGCGCGGCGGCGTATACGACGAGCAATTTGAGCTTCGGTCAGCTCTGACTGGGCTTTGACAATGAAGGATGTGCTCCCTCGGGGGCAGCAGCCGAGTCTGTCTTCTTTGTAGCTGGGCAAGGACAGGATACGAACCCTATCCTTCGCCAGTTGCAGCGAAGCTTTGAATTTGTGAAGTTCGGCCCCTGTAGATATGAAGGGTCGAACTGCAGATTTGTAGGCCTTAGCAGATGCTTGTGGAGGCCTTGTGATGCATGACTTGATTTTGGGCTTGTAGGAACAAGCCAGCTCATGCTGGGTTGACTTTGAAGTCGGGTTGGAGATGGGTCTCTCCTCTTTCATGTAAGCAAGAGGATAGAACTGGTTCTCCTTGAGTGGGGCCAGGAATGCTGGCTTAGTGGATGCCTGGGACCTTCTCTGTTTTGGTGAAGGTCTTGGGGACCAAGTCTTGGGGTAGACCTGGTTGTTTGTAGGTTGAGGCTTCGTGGGGCTGCCACGGGCTTCAGGCCTTCTAGTGCTCGCCTTTGGTGTCACGGTAGTGACACGTTGAGAGGCGAGTTTCTGCTTCTTGGAGGGAGCAGCTTGTTCCTCAGGAAGTGGGAATGGTCCCAGCGTCCCGAAGACGATAGTCCGGGGAGTCGAGGTCGACCCGGAGTTCACAGAGTTGCCGAGGGAGTTGACACTTCGGCAGCTGATGGGGCGCTTGTAGGTGCGCGTGGTTTGCTTCTGTTGAAGCATGAGTTGGTGCTTGCTTTCGTCGAAAGTAATGGTTAGTGAAGCTGCCATTGTTAGTTTTTTCGAAAATTTCTGAAACAAGACCACATCCATTAGTAATCACAAGAATATAATGATCATAAATGGGAAGTTCTATGGTTTCGTCTTTTCAAATTGCTCGAGATAGATGACCCAAGCAATATGAGGAAGGCAAAATGCCATAGAGGGTACAATTGTTCTAATCGCAGGTATGGTAAGCCCAGAATGGGCATCCCAATGACTGCTAGAAGCAATTGTGAACTTAAATTCGACTTATCGAGAAGCAGAGCTTGCTCGAGGTAAGAAGAATATAAAGTTGGAGTTACAGATGTGCCGGTCGCAATACAGTAGACCCTGAAAGGGCGTACTAGTACCGCTAGACACAAATGTTTTGAGACCGCATCTATGAGATGAGATTCTCTGTTTTGAAAGGTCAAGATTGGATTCATCAAAGAGAGCAGATGGTATTCCAATCTGAACACGGGCTCAGCGATTTCCGCGAGCGCCAGTGCTCAGAAGAAATGAACCATGATTTCTCGGATCTGAATCTAAAAATGACGAGTTTTTTTTTTTGAAAGGCCAATATCGGGTTCATCAAAGAGAGCAAAAGGCACTCTAATCTGAACACGGGCTCAGCGATTTCCGCGAGCGCCAGTGCTCAGAAAGGAGAAGACCAAGATTTCTCTAATCTAAACCCAAAATGACGGAAGTTTTTTTTTGAAGTTTTTTTTTTTGAAGATTTTTTTTTTGAAGTTTTTGAAGATTTTTTTTTTTTTTTTAAAAATCTTTTTTTTTACTTTTTTTTTTAAGATTTTTTTTTTGAAATTTTTTTTATTTTATTTTTTTTATTTTAAAATTTTTTATTTTTATTTTTTATATTTTTTTATTTTAAAATTTTTATATTTTTTTTTATTTATTTAAAAGACGAGAGAGTACACATAGGCCTCCTAACCCGGTCTTATGAAATCTTGATTGATAGAATTGCCCCCAGGTAAGGGTAGGATTACTTAATGAACCCGTTTGGAGGACCCTTGCCTAGAACAGTCAAGCTGTCTCCACACTCTGGACAAGGCTTTTCTTTGAATCAACCATGATCAAAGAACACAGTTGGTTTAACCTTAGTGGTCTATGTCCTTTTTTTTTATATTTTATATTTTATTTTTATTTTTATGAATTCATCGAAGAGAAACCATGGCCCAAAACCTTAGTCGAACAGGCTCAACATTTCTGCAAGCGCGATGAACGATAGGAACAGATCAAGGTTTCTCAATTTTGAATCCAAATTAAGAAATCTAAAATTTTTTTTTTAATATATATATATATATTTTTTTTTGATTTTTAATGAACTCATCAAAGAGAAACCATGGCCCAAAACCTTAGTCGAACAGGCTCAACATTTCTGCAAGCGCGATGAACGATAGGAACGGATCAAGGTTTCTCAATTTTGAATCCAAATTGAGAAATCTAAAATTTTTTTTTATATATATATATATATATTTTTTTTGATTTTTAATGAACTCATCGAAGAGAAACAATGGCCCAAAACCTTAGTCGAACAGGCTCAACATTTCTGCAAGCGCGATGAACGATAGGAACGGATCAGGGTTTCTCAATTTTGAATCCAAATTGAGAAATCTAAATTTTTTTTTATATATATATATATATATATTTTTTTGATTTTTAATGAACTCATCGAAGAGAAACAATGGCCCAAAACCTTAGTCGAACAGGCTCAACATTTCTGCAAGCGCGATGGACGATAGGAACGGATCAAGGTTTCTCAATTTTGAATCCAAATTGAAAAATCTGATTTTTTTATTTTTTTTTTTTTGAAAAGAGAAAGAGTGGAAATAAATTCAAAGAATTAAAATTTCCAAACAAAAAATCTCATCTCTTTTTTTTTTTTTTTTTTTTGCGGAATTCAACATAGGCCACCAATTATAAAGTAGCCAAGGAATCAAGAAAAGAAATATAAGCATAGAGCAAAATATATGATATGCAAATATTTCATTTCTAGCATCGTGTTCTCAAATAAACGAGTCCCACCGGGTGTGCCAGCTTGATGGACCGCGCTCCTGCTTGGTTCCTACCGAGGTCGGCGGACGTGGGAGTCCGTTTGTTTCCGACCCTTTCGTAACCGGGGGGCAAGGGCGTGCATCAACATTTCTTTTTTTTTTGTGGGTGTGCCAGATTTTCTATTTTACTTGGAATTGCAAGTGATGGTCCGGGGATCAACCTTCGCAAGTAAAAAGGAAATCAACTTCTTTCAAGTTTTCCATTGCACATATATTTAAGAAAAGAGACATTTTTCTTGATTTGCCGTGAAAGGCGATTTTTTTGGCATTTATAGCCGATTTTGGCGTTTATAGCCGATTTTTGGCGTTTATAGCCAATTTTGGCCGTTTATAGCCGATTTTGGCGTTTATAGCCGATTTACAATCCTTATCAACAATGAAAGACAAGAATTGTGATTTTTGTCTCTTTTGAAAAAATACAAACTACAATGAAAAGCAAGAAAAGGAGGATCTAACTTCTCAGGAGATTGTGGGGGACTCGTTTAGATTGACGGTCGCAAGCCATATGTGGGCTTCGCCATCATCCATGCAGATGAGAACAGAGGATGCTATTTGATTCACTTGGCTTGGCTATAACCTCGGGTTTTTAGAAGACAAAGACCAAAGGAAGGTCCTATGTCCAATAAAAAACCGAGTAGACGGGCTGAAAAGCCACATCTAAGCCATTGGAGGCAGGAGGAGAAGGCAAGGACCTTGGGGGGGGGGGGGTACCCCCAAGGGACTTTTGTCACCTTGTTGCGGTGGCCGGTGTAGAACTTCCGCAGAGTTTTCTCTCTTTTTCTTTTCTCTGGATTTCTGACTGCTGTCTGATGTTTGTTGTCTGTTTTTCTGATCTGGATTCCTTTGGAGTGCTCTCCTATTTATAGGCTCTTGGTAGCCATTTAGGAGAGTTTATGGGCTTTTAATGTCATTAAGCCGCATAATGGGAGGAGTTACAAAATTGAATTGTTTATTTTGTAACTCCTTTTTCTTGGCTTCTGATTGGCCGGAGGAGATTGAGGGCATTTAATCGCCTTAAATCGCCATGATGGGAGGAGTTTCATGGGTTAAATGCCATGAATCTCTTGACTTGTAACTCCCAAATGCTTGCTTCTGATTGGGCCGTCCAAAGAAATGAATTAATGACTGCAATAAAGCTAGCCAATTAATTGCATTAAGTGGTCGCCGAGCAGTTGAAGAGTCGCGGGCTGTGCCGCGTCTTTTGGGATTCTTTTGGCGATGATCATCGATGGATCTTCATGTAGATCGACATCTGATGACCATTTAACTTCAGGTATTGGTTGCCAACAGTGGGTTGGTGCCATCTGTCTTGTCGATTTCTCGATCGGTCGGGTAGAAAGCACACTTTTTTGATTGACCGGTTGGCGATCAATGTTGATTTTGATAATCTTGATGATTGACCCGTGATTTTGACTGATGTCAAAGGATTTGGCGGTCCAAAAGTATGAATTTTGGAAAATCCCAGGAGTCGGAAGCTTCGAATCGCGAAAAACGACGAACAAAATGAGCTTTCCGGGGTGAACCCGGCGATTCCTGGCTCCATGGTCGCAGGGGCCGGCGACCCTGGGCCAGGGTCGCAGGGCGACCCCTGGGGGGAACTTCCCCCCTTTTGTCTCGTTTTGCGGCCGGTTTTTTTTATGTTTTTTCGATTCTTTTTTCTTCTGTATTTTTCTTGACATTTTTGATCATTTATTCGCCTGATTTCCCTGTAGAAAACTTAATGTGAATCGTTCCATTTTGGAGTGCAAAGTTTCCAATTTTCCGAGAAAGCCGAAGACTTTGTTTCGCAGAGCTTCCAATTTTCTTTCAGAAGCTGAAACAGGGTCAAACGATGTCGGATTGACCTGAAATTTGGGGTGAAGCCTCCTGAGCAAAAAATAAGACCAACCATAGGATTTTTCTTGAGTTTTGAAGTCGTTTGGGGTCTTTTTGCCGGTAGACTTGTTTTTGCCGCGATGAAGATGTCGCGGCTTGACGTGCGGTCAACTGATATCCGATTGACTTGAAATTTGACAGAGAACCTATTAGAGTCATTTTAAGATGATCTATAGGCTCTGTCTTAGAAACCATGATCTCGGGGAGCTTCACCGCTGAGAGGCCTGATATGGCTTCCGAGCGTCAAAGTATGATCAGATGTTGTCGAAATGACCTGAAACTTGACGTGGAGCCCTTTGTAAGCATTTTGAAGCCGTCCATGTGCTCTTTCTGATGAGTGATGGCCTCGGTGGTTCTCGCCACCGAGAGGCTTGATTTAGCTGTTCGATGGTTGATGTAGGGTCAAACGTTGTCGGTTTGACTCGAAACTTGACGTGAGCCTTTTAGATGTATTTTGATACCATCCACAGGCTTTGATCGAAGATTTGGTGTCTCCGATGCTTTTGCCGCCGGGAGCTCCTTTTCAGCTGCCGGAGAAGCGAAGTTAGGCCAAATGATTTTGAAATGGCTCGAAACTTCTTGTGTACTCATCTTTTGGTTGTCTTGAAGGATCTTGCAGTTTTTGTTTGATTCTGACAATATTTAATTTTTTGGAAGTGGCACTACCTTTTTATGGCAGTTTGCGACTTCATGTAGCCTTTTGGATCTTGAAGAAGCAAAGTGACATTTTTGGTCTCAACAAATGCCCCCTCGAGGTGCAGCGACGAGTTGCTTAACTTTTGTAGTCGATGTGCCTCGAAGAGATTTTTGAAGGAGAGCTTGTGACTTGACCAAGAGTGTTTGAGCAGTCTTTCTTTTGGTATTTGTAGCCTTTTGAGCTTCCAGGGGAATTTTATGGTAGTGAAAGGGATCACGTACCATCTCGAGGCAAAGTTTTGAAGATGACATCAGGGATGTGGATTTGGGTTTTTGTTTTTGACCTAGTGACCTAACAAGCTGTATGTGGCAGGTTAGGTGGTCGGATTTGGTTTTGACCGTGTGACCCAACAAGCTGTATGTGGAATGTTGGGGGGTCGATTTTGGTTTTGATCTTGTGACCTAACAGGCTGTATGTGGCAAGTTAGGGGATCAGGTCTTGGTTTTTGGTTTTGATCTTGTGACCTAACAAGCTGTATGTGACAAGCTAGGGGACCAGGATTTGGTTTGGATTTTTTTGTGGAATGTCAATTTCAAGATTTTGGCTCAATTTGGTAGATGAGGCTGGATGGTTTGATTTTTGGAAGCTTATGGGGCTTGGAATTCTTTTTGCATGGTCCAATCAACTCAAAAGAGGCATGGAACCATTTTTTTAAGCTCTTGGTAAGAGGGATTTCTCTTTGACTAAAAGCCCAATTTTATTTTATTTTGTTTTTTTAAGTGCCTAGGTGGTCAAACCTGGCTCATATGGGCTAGCCCATGGGACGTTAAGCTTTTAAAATGACTTAGATCTCATATGGTGTCATTTTTATAAAGAATATCTAAAAATATCTCCTTTTGATAGAGAATATCTAAGAATATCTTTATTTGGAGAGAATATCTCATTTTCCCTTTATTTTGGGAGAGAATATCTCAAGATATCTTTCTTTGGGAGATAATATCTCAAATCTCCTATCTTTTTGAAGAAAATCTCTCATTGATTTCTTTTTGGGAGAGAATCCCTCAAGATATCTTTCTTTTGGAAAAGAATCTTTCTAATTTCTTTCTTTTGGTAAGGTTACTAATTAGTAACACTTACCTCTTTCTTCTTTCCTTCTTTGGTTTGCTCTCTTATATAAAAGCAAGGAGGAGGTTGGATCTCTTGCTCTTATTGCTTTCTTTTGCAACAATCCCAAGAGGGCTTCAAGACCAAGAGTTCTTATTCTTCAAGATCTTCAAGACTGTATTCCTCTTCTCCATCAATGGCTTCAAATGATTTCCCTTTTTCAGGAAAACTCCATTGTAGGAAATAGGATGATAAGAAAAGTTCTTTCTTTTTTTTTTCTTCTTTTTCTTTTCTTTTCCACGTTTTTTCCCTTTTTTTTACACGTTTTTTTTTCATGCTTTTTTTTTTTGCATGTTTTTTTTTCTTTTTGTGGGCCGTACGAGGATCTTTTTGCAATCCATCTTTTTTTTCCCACATGAGGATCCGACGGTTCAGGGACGTTGAGATGGGGCAGTCTTCAGTGAAGCTTTCTCCAGAGTTGCGGAAGAAGGCTTTTGATTTTGGTGCCTCCCGAACTCTACCAGGGCAGGGTCGGGAAGGCATTACTCCTTGATAAATGCAGAGAAGGAGTGTCTTTTCAGCATACGTGTCGGCACGATGGTGTACCGCAAACATCTTTTCGTCGACATCCAGCCGTATCTACCTTCTCGCTTTGCTTTGCAGTTGGGCTTTTCTCAGGGCGTTGTTGGAGCGCCTTCAAGCATGGTGAAGCGCTTTGGAGGTCTACAGGACGAGAGAAACGTATGGGCTTTCTATAGTGCTGAAGACACTACAGCCATGATTTCCTATCCTGTATTGTCGACTTCCCGGACTGCCGGCTTCGTGAAGTGGTTCGCGGAGAGCTTTTCGGCATATCGAGGGCTTTCCAAGAAGGAGCTTGATGTGAAACAATTGTCTGGAAAAAGCCTTGGAAAGTTAGATGGTGTCCGGCGGGAGGAAGTTTGGGCCTTCCTTTCTGGAGAGAAGCACAAGATAGGCTTTCTCGGTGACCAGGGCATCATTGGTTCTAAAGCTGTTCGAGAAATACCTAATGATGCCTTAGAGCAGCTAGAACTAGAGAAAGCTGAGCTTGACGCTTGGATGCAAGCGGTACAGAGGCAAGCTTCCGTGGAGTCTACTGATAAGGGTAGACCATCCAGTGAGGAGTCAAGTGGGAAACCTGACTCTGACAGTGGGGCAGTTTCTTCTAAGAGGCGAGCCCACAGGAGTAAGAGGAAGATGAGTCATTATCACAGCAAGGGGCCACATGAGGACTCTCTTGACATAGAAGTCCCTCTTACTATCAATGAGGAGGTGCCAGGGAATGCTGACGAGCCTCCAGAAAAGAGAAGCCGAGAAGCGGAGACCGTCGGTGAAGGTATGATTCTTCCTTTTTCTCTTTCCATTTCTTTTCATGGGATTTTTCCATGTTCTGATTTACTTTCTCCCCTTGCTGCTTCTCCTTTTTTTTTTAGCAGAGGAAGACTTGGCGATGCCTGAGGTTCCAACCGATGAGATGGTGACGGATTCGGTTGCGGCACCAGAAGAAGAACTGAGGGACTTGGAGTGGTTCCAGAATCTCTAACTGGTATGACTTTTTTTGCTTTTTTTTTATCTGTGACTTGGTTTGCTAACATTTTTCTTGTCAGCTGACTTGCCACAGGATTCTGATGACTTTGAACCATCGATGGACGCAAATGTTGACGATGCTTCCGATGAGTTCATGGAGGAAGAGGGTGTTCCGCCAGTCGTCGAAGAAGGCATTTTATAGTAACAACCCTGATAATGATTTTCAAACAGGATCATGTTCATACCTTTTTGTGTTTCATTGGTAGGTTTTGAAGTGACAGAGGAGAGTCCGTCGCTTCCTTCAGAACCAGAGCAAGGGATGCCAGAGGTTGATCTGGAGGTAGAGACTCCTGCAACCAATTCTGACACGGTGGAGGAGGTACCTCGTGCTGAGATTCTTTCTACAGTAGCTCCAATTGGAAAGAGTTCTTTTGTTCCTCTTCCAACGGGGCATGACATGAGCAACCGACCGACGGAGTGGGGTGAATCTTCAGCTGTGCCATCTCTTCTTTTTGCGAAGAAGGTGGTGGTGCGGGTTCTGAGCTCTTGGATTGAGACTCTCTTTGCCGGACACTTGGATGCCGGATTTGGCATGATCCAGCATGTGCAGGAGATTCTCGGTGATGCCGAAGAGGCTGGTCTGGAGGTTACAGGTGCCAGGGCGATCGTTGATAGGATCATTGCACTGGATGACAAGTGGTTTAAGACCATTGGTTTTGCTGACGGCCAGTTCTTCAAGGAGATGTTCCTGGACCCTGCTGATAAGGCTAAGTCTGACCTGAATGAGGTTACACAAAGCAGGAAGCAGCTAGTTCGAGAGAAGAACTTAGAAGAGCTAGCTATCATTGGGCTGACACATGACCTTAACGTCCTTGATAGGGAGGTCGATGAGGCCAGGAAATGTCTTGAGCATTTGAAGGCACAAGTCGCTGCCAAGTGGGCTGCTATAACAGAGGCTCGCGATAGGGAGAGTGCTCTTATTTGCCGGGTTGTAGACGCTGATCGAGTTCTTGAAAGGAAGTTTCAAGAGGACAAAAAATGGCAAGCTGCTCGGGATAAGCTTCCCGGTGTGAAAGAAGGGTTACAGCCTTCTCCAGCATCTCATGGCAAGTTCCTGAAGAAGCGTGCCTTGGAAACTCTGACGGTTGAGGCCAAAAGTTTGCTTGAGGAGCTGAAATTTTGGCTGGAGACCATTTTTGGTTGAGCTCCTGATTTTTGTAGCAGAAACTATCCTTTGTTTTTCTTGGTACCACATTTACTTTTTTTTGTACTCTTTTTTTTTGTAGTGCTTTGTAAACACTTTCTTTTTTTGGTACCGCATGTATTTTTTGGTACACTTTTTTTTTGTTTTCCCTACTCACTTAAATCTTTTTGTGATGAAAGTAATTGCTAAATGGGATATTTTTTTTTGTTTTCCCTACGCTCACTTAAATCTTTTTGTGATGAAACCAATTGCTAAATGGGATTTTTTTTTGTTTTCCCTACGCTCACTTAAATCTTTTTGTGATGAAAGCAAGTGCTAAATGGGATTTGATCAAAAGCTTGTCATTTTGTGAAAATCTTTTGTCAAATGATTGTTTTGGCATGGGAGCCAGATTTTTTTTTTGTGGCATGGAAGCCGATTTTGGCATGAGAGCCGGTTTTTTGTGGCATTGATAGTCGGTTTGTGGCATTTATAGCCTGTTTTTTTGAAAGTCAAGTTTTTGGTTTATGGCATTGATAGCCGGTTTTGTTTTGTGGCATTGATAGCCGGTTTGGTGGCATTTATAGCCGGTTTTTGTGGCTATAAGGCATTTATAGCCGGCTTTGGTGGCATTTATAGCCGGTTTGGTTTTTAAAAATACAAGTATCGACCAAAAGTCGCCTCCCTGCTGAATGGTCTTGTAAGTACCGATGGAATGTCGCATCCTTGCTCATTCGGTTGCGAGTATCGATGGAATGTCGCATCCTCACGGATTTGGGTGCAAGTATCGATGAAATGTCGCATCCTTGCTTTTCAAAATTTTTGGCTGTGCGGGTACTGACTTGATGTCGTTTCCCCACCATTTTTTGAAATTTGCGGTTTTCTCGAACCTTTGGGTTATGGATATCAACTGTAATGTTGTATCTCCATGATTTCTTGGTTTTTTTCGAACCTTTGAAATTTGGGTTGTGGATATCAACTGAAATGTTGCGTCTCCACGGTTTTTAGGTTTTTTCGAACCTTTGAAATTTGGGTTGTGGATATCAACTGAAATGTTATGTATCCACATTTTTTTTAGGTTTTGGATGTTGCAAGTATCGACGAAATGTCGCTTCCCTGAGATTTTGGAAGTGTCGAACATGGTTCGCATGCTTCCGATTTGTGCGAGTATCGACTAAGCGTCGCTTCCCCGTGGTTTTTTGAAAAACCATTTTTTTTTGTTTGATGACTCGAGGGTCATAAGTTTTGACCTAAAAACATTTAGGCGGTAAAAGGTAGGGTGGACTTGGGTGGAAATCCCTGAATCCGGATTTTTTTCCGAACCATGAATTTTGGGTTCAAGAGTTGAAAATTTTGGTCAAGTTAGGGAAAGGTTCCTAAACTTGGACTTTTTGAACAATGAAACGATGAAAGTAAGCATTGTTTGAATTACTAGAAATTTCAACATTTGATATGAAAATTCTAAAAAGAGTGGGTTTAGCGAGCGAGTACCTGGAAACCGGTTTTGGCCGTACAGGCATTGCTCTTACCCAGTTAGGTAAGTCTTCAAGGGTAGCATCCATCTGTCACCTTCCATGTTTAGGAGTGCGTATGCGCCGTTGGAGAAAACCTTGTCGATGACATAGGATACCTCCCATTTTGGCTTAAATTTGCCTCTGGACTTATGAGCGAAGACCATTGGTCTTTTTACCGCAAGAACCAAGTCACCCTTTTTGTAGGCGCGTTGCCTGACCTTTTTGTCGAAAGATCCTGCCATGCGTGCTTGGTAAAGTTCAATGCTTTGTCGAGCTTCGAGCCATCTCTCATTGAGATTGTCCAGCTCATGGAGTCGCAATTTGACATTGCTTTCATGAGTCATGTCATTTTACAAGGACACTCTTAAGGAAGGAATTTGTACTTCCAAGGGTACGACAGCTTCGCATCCATAGACCAAGGAGAATGGTGTGCTATGGGTTGGTCCTCGAACGGTGCTTTGATAGGCCCACAAAGCTTCAGACATTTTGTCGCTCCAGTCTCTTTTGTGACTAGAGACTATTTTCTTAAGGATTTTGCATAGTGTCTTGTTGAAAGCTTCTGCCAATCCGTTTGCTGCCGGATTGCATGGAGTCGAATGACAGCTTTGAATTTTGTATTTGTCGCAGAACCTGTAGAATCGATGATCCCGGAATTGTGGTCCGTTATCATGGATGAATCTTTTGGGTATGCCGAAACGACAAATGATGTTGGTGCACAGGAACTGAAGGATTGATGAGGTCTTCATTTCGTTAAGCGCAAATGCTTCCGACCACTTGGAGAAATAATCCGTAGCGGCGAAGATGAAGCGATGGCCTTTGCTTGAAGGGGGAGAAATAGGACCTATGATGTCCATACCCCAGGCTTCGAAAGGCTATGAGATCGCTGTAAGATGTAGCCATTCTGGAGGCATGTGAACATGGTCTCCGTGAACTTGGCATTATTGGCAACGCTTAGCAAATTGTATTGCGTCAGCTACCATGGTAGGCCAGTATTAATCTAACCTTTTTATCTGATCATAGAGCTTAGGACCAGCCTGATGAGCTCCACAAAGACCAGCATGAACTTCTTTGAGTGTTTTTTCAGCCTCTTGTTGTGACAAGCAGCGTAGAAGTATTCCGTTGAAGGATTTTCTGTAAAGGATTTTTGAACGAATATCCAAATGAAAGCTTGGGGTTCGCCTTTGGATGCTTACCCGTTCTTTTGGATCTTCAGGTAGGATTCCGAACATAGTGTAATCAATGAACGGATCCCTCCCGTCGTCGATTGAAGGTTGAAGGATAGAGATCCGACTTCCAACCACTCGGGGGCATTCAACAACTGCTTGGTGTGTGTTATGAGGAGGAATGATTCTTCTTTCGCACACTGTGACTTGCATGTTTTCCCCTTCCTGGATTGCCATAGATGCGACAAGTCCAGCCAGGGCATCTGCACGTATATTTTCACCTCTACGAATGTGGTGACAGATGTCAAACTTTTGCAGAAGTGATTGTGTCTTGCTGTAGTAAGGCAGCAAATCAGGCTTCCTGACTTCAAATTTCTGATTCATCTGGTTGACGATCAGTTGAGAGTCTCCAAAGATTTCCAGCATGGTGATACCAGATTCGATGGCGAGTTCCAATTCTAGGATCAGAGCTTGATATTCAGCTGCATTATTTGTGCATGGGTCCAGTAGCGAGAAAGCGTGTGGAATCATGTATTTGTCGGGGCTAACAAAGAGGATGCCAACTCCCGAGATCAGCTGTCTTTTTTCATTTGTCCTGGTTGCACCATCAAAGTACATGTCCCAGGAGGCATTTTGTGAGAAAGTCTCCACATTGTAGATGGGTTCATCTGGGAGATCATCTCTGAGTGGAGAATCTTTAGGCAATGGATGCTCTGCGAGAAAGTCCGTTAGAGCTTGCCCTTTGATTGCCTTTTGTGGTACATACCTAATATCAAATTGTAATAGAAGGATGGACCATTTTGCCAGTCGGGCACTGAGAGAACCTGCTTTTGTGACAAGGACCTTCAAGAGGTTGATCCTCGAGACCAGGCAGACTATGTTGGAAAGCAAGTAGTGATGCAGTTTTTGTATGGCGAACATCACTACAAGGCATTCTTTTTCGACTGGAGAGTAGCGATGCTCTGCACCTACTAGCACGCGGCTGAGGTAGTATAGAGCAGCTTCTTTTCTTTCATCATTTTCTTGTGCAAGCAGAATGCCCAGAGAGTGATCATGGGCTCTTGTGTACAAGATGAATGGTTTTCCAGTGGTAGGAGCAGCTAACATTAGAGGTTTGGTCAGTATCTTGGAATGTAGCTTCACAGTCAGCATCCCAGACAAAGTTTACACCTTTTTTCATCAATCGGGAGAATGGACGACATTTCCCCGAAAGATTGGAGATGAACCGTCTGATGTAGGCCAACCTCCCTTGAAGCCCTTTGAGTTCCCTCAAGGTTCTTGGAGAGGGCATTTCTAGAATGGCTTTGACTTTTATGGGGTCAAGCTCTATTCCAGCTTTCCGAACTAAGAATCCGAGGAACTTACCCGATGAGACGCCGAAGAAGCATTTCAAAGGATTCATTTGCAGTTTGTGTTTGCGAAGTAGGAGGAAGACTTCTCGAAGGTCTTCGAGATGATCTTCTTTTCTTTTGCTTTTTACGGCGAGGTCATCAACGTAACATTCGACCGTCTTGTGCTACATATCTTGGAATATCTTCATCATAGCCCTCTGATATGTTGCACCAGCAATTTTCAGACCAAATGGCATGACAGTGTAGCAATACACACCAAATGAGGTCCGAAAAGATGTATGTCTTTCATCTTCAGGATGCATCTTTATCTAATTGTAGCCAGAGAAACCATCCATGAATGTCATTCGCTCGAATCCACAGGTATTGTCAATCATTACCTCTGGTATGGGGGGCGGGAATTCATCTTTAGGGCATGCGCCCTTCAGGTCTCTATAGTCAATACAGACCCTGATCTGCCCGTTTTTCTTTGTCACGGGGACAATGTTGGCCAACCATTCAGGATGTTGTTCCTCACGGATGAAGCCGACGCTTTTGAGTTTTTGAACTTCTTGTTCAATTTTATCCATCACATCTGGACGGAATCTTCTTTGGCCCTGCTTGACAGGCCTGATGTCTTCTTGAAGATTGAGTTTGTGGACTGCTATTTTGGGGTCTAAGTCAGGCATTTCAGTGTAAGACCATGCAAAACAATCAACGAACTCACGAAAAAAGGAAATATACTCGAGTAACTCATCATCCTTTATATTCTTGCTTATGAATTATCTGGTGTTCCCAAGTCTATCTTTTGAACAGGATCTTCTGTTGGAAGGTTCGAAGGTGGCTCCTCCACAATATTTTCGGAGGCTTCTAGTTCTACGAAACCTTCTGGGGTTTCAAGGGCATTTCCAGACCAAGGTTTTATTCCTCTCCACGGGTCTTCTTGATCGGCAATTTTCTCAAGGTTTGTTATGAGATGATCCCAATCGCCTGTTGAAACCGTGTCGAAGTAGGGTACTTCTTTTGTTGACAAGGGTTCTTCTGGGTTAGAAGACCACATGTCTGTGCCATCGGACAATTCCACTTCATTGTCAGAGAAATCCTACCAATTGGATGAGCTCCTTGATCTTTGTAAGGTGACTCATCGAAGAGATATCCAGGGAGATCAATGTTTTCATGGATTTGAGATGTTGAGGCTTGGTTAGTAAATTGACTTTTAAGCCTTTGTGTCAATCGTCTCAGGGGAGTGTCGGGATCATAGCCTAGCCCGTGTGAAGACTTTTCTACATAGCCGTAGAGTCTCCAATCTTCTAGCTGGCTTTTGGTCAAGGCGGGCCCCAATGGTGTGAGAATACCGCGTCCTTCTCCCAAACCGACTGGGTTTTGAGCGTCATAGCCCATTTTCTTCATAATAGCTTGTGCCATAGGACTATATAAGGATAGTTGAGGCATACCTTCATTTTGGAAGGGTTCAAGCATGGAGTTTGATGAAGAAGCATTCGATCTATGGAAGAAGATCGACTTTTCCTTTGCTGAAGTTGCTGGAACAATGAAGGAAGTTGATGTAGGATCTTCTATGTTAGAAGTTGTCTCCATTGGAATAAGAGCAAGCTGAACTTGCTGAGTGTCAGCTTGGCTTGATGATGTGTCGTCTTCTGGCTCTGAATCCGAATCCGTGTCTTGCATGATAGACACTAAAGAGACAACAAATTTGTTGGAATTTGAGATGCCTTGAGAAGTCTTATGAAGCATTGAAGTGTTTAGTATCTCAAGTATCATTTTATGTTGGAATTATTGTCAACACAATGTCACAAGTGTGGTGTTGATAGTGTGGTGTTGATAGAGCTTCAAAGAGAAAACAGAGCTGAAACAGTACAGGAAATCAGAATTCCTAAAGCAGTGTGGCCGGTCGACCGGGGACCCCACGCGGTCGATCGGGCAAGAGAAGTTTGCAGAAGACAGTCTCAGTTAGCTCCCAGTTAGTTGTTGCCACAGTGTGTCGCCGGTCGACCGAGGACCCTACGCGGTCGACCGAGCACGGGAAACCAGAATTGCGCAGAAATAGAAGTTTTGCACGAAAATTCAGGAAACTTATGTATTTCGTTTGGGACTCTTTCTAAACGAATTCTAGCCTAATTTGAACACTCTTTAGGGTGACCATAACCTATATAAAGGCTTGCTAAGTTCATTTTCAAGAGAAGAGAAGAGAAGAGAGAACAAAAGAGAGGGTTTTGGAGAGAAGAGTGATTGGAGAAGAAGGTGCTGCTGTGTGCTGTTGTGCTGCAAGTTTCTACAGCAAGTTGGACGAAAATATGCTCATGAAGATGGTGATTCGTCCATAGATAAGTGTCTCTCTTTTTATGCTTTAAATTTCAATTTGTAAGGGATTGAGAGAGAGAGATTGTAGAGGGGAAGGGCTGTAGAATAGTTCTCTACTTTAATTCTGTAGAACATCAAGTTGGTGCTTGGTGTTAGGGGTTTGGTGATCCTATCTGTTGGTGCAGATAAATTGTAAAGGGGGTAGGTGCTTCCTAGATAGTTGGTGCTATCTGAAACTTAAGGGTTGGTGCTCTTTGTCGTTGGTGCGACTAAATAGATTCAGACCTGTTCCGGATCGGTGTTCGGACAGTCTTTGAACCGTGGACGTAGCCTTTTGGTGAACCACGTTAAATCTGGTGTCCTTGTGTGATTTGATTTGCTTTTGTTGTTAAATTGGACCTGTTTTTAAGGGATCACTGATTCACCCCCCCTCTCAGTGATCGCGATATCTAACAATTGGTATCAGAGCGCCAAGGCTCCCTTGATAAGCTTAACACGCTAAGGGTGATCTCTTGTCAAATCACATGGCATCCAATACAGGGAATATGAAAGCACCTTTGTTTGATGGTTCTAATTACTCCTTCTGGAAGATCAGAATGCAGGCTTTCATCAAATCACTTGGCTATGATGTCTGGGAGACTGTCAGAGTCGGTTACAATACTGCCATCGTACCCACTGATGCTGCAACGAAGAAGTTAGCAGATAACGACTCCAAGGCGCAGAATGCACTCTTTAGTGGCCTTGTGGACAGCGAGCTGGTCAAAGTAATTGCATGCAAAACAGCCAAGGAAATATGGGACAAGTTGAAAAGCATTCATGAAGGAGATGAGAAGATCAAAGAAGCGAAATTGCAAACTCATCGCTCTCAATTCGAGTCTCTTCGCATGGAGGAAAGCGAGAATGTTGACTTGTATATGCAACGAGTGAATGAAGTCACGAATGACATTCGTGGACTAGGGGAGGAGATTAAAGAACCAGTCATCGTCAAAAAGGTTGTAAGATCTCTTCTTCCCCGGTTTGATTCAAAAGTCTCAGCCATAGAAGAAGCCAAGGATCTGAATGAATTTACCATGGATGAGTTGCATGGTTCACTCACTGCCTATGAGATGCGCATAGGTAAGACGTCTTCATCTGATAGAGAAGCGGCCTTCAAAGTTCAGAAAAAGGGAAAAGAGACTGCTGGTAATGATGCTGATATTGATGATGATGAGCTTGAGGCTCAATTAGTTAGAAAGCTGAAGAAAGGAAGCAATGGAAAGTACAAAGGGAAGCTACCCTTTAAATGCTTCAATTGTGGCGGTATTGGTCACTTTGCTGCGAAGTGTCCGCTGAAAGAAAACAATGATGATGACTCTTATGTTGATAAGAGTAACTGGAAGAAAAATTTCAGAAAGAGGGGCAAAGCAAAAAGCTTCATCAGTCAATATAATGACAGCACGTCTGAAACTTCAGACGATGATGAATTAGCCGAGGCAACTGAAGCTCTCTTCATGGTTACTGTTGAAGAAGAAGAGGAGCAAGAGCCGGAAGAGGAAGAGGAGGCTGAGGTCAATCTTGAAGAAGAACTCATTGCCGCACTTGAGGAGCTTAGCATGGAACGAAAAACAAGTAAGAAAAATCTGAAACTTCTTCATGAATCTGAAAGTTCAGTTATTGCTTTGAAAACTCAAGTTGAAGAATGTAAAAGAATTGTAGAAGTCCTAGAAATACAAATCAGTACCAAAACTGAGGAAGTGGTGAAACTTGAGAATGAAATCCTTGGAGCAAGGACTGAAAATATACAAATGAATCAAAAGCTCAAGGAATTCCAAGCAATCAATGGAACATTGAAGCTAAATGAAATACTGAAAGTTCAAAGGCCTCCTCACTTCAAATTTGGTCTAGGAATTGAGAATGGAGAATCCTCTAAGATTACACCTCCTGAAAAGACAAAACCTGTGAAGCCCACCCAGCCTAGAAAAGAGTCCATTCATGTGAGAAAGGAAATGAAGTCTAACCAGCCACAAAGAAGATTCAAATTTTATGGTTACTGTTATCATTGAAATAGATATGGACATAAAAGGGCTGAATGCAAATTCTATGTTAGAAACAGCCCATTTGTGACTAGGAACCCTTTTTCAATCCTAAACAGCCACAAAATTGAGTGCTATAAGTGTCATAATTATGGACACTTGACTAGGGATTGTAGGTTGCCTATTGCTAACCAATTTCAGGTTGAAAAGAAACCCAAGTTAGTTAAGGCATGGAGGGCAAAGAAAAGGGAAGATAATTCCAAGGAATCTCTCATTGTGCAAATGGCATTCAATGCACAAAAGAAGGCAGCACCATGGGTCCTTGATAGTGGCTGTTCAAGCCATATGACAGGTGATAAGGAAAAATTCGTCAAATTACAGCACTATGAAGGCGGATCAGTTAAGTTTGGTAACAATGATGGTGCCAAAATCTGCGGAAAAGGTGTTGTTCAGCTAAAGGCAAACAAGATCAGATCAGAAGAGGTCTTATATGTGTCTGGACTGAGACACAACTTGCTTAGTGTGAGCCAGACCTGTGACAAAGGCCACGAAGTTGTCTTCACTAAGAATGGGTTCGCTATCAAGAAGTGTAGCAACGGCAAAACAGTGGCTACTGGATCTAGGACTGCTGGAAATCTCTATACATTGTCAGATGGAGCTGAAAAGACTTGCTTGATGAGTCGGACAGAGGAAAGTTGGTTGTGGCACAAACGCCTTGGGCATCTAAACTTTGATAACATGTCAAAGATTTACAATTCAAAGGCTGTTAGAGGTATGTCTACAGTTGAAAAGCCTTCCAACCCCATTTGCGATTCTTGCCAAAAGGGAAAGCAAACGAGGGTAATGTTCAAGTCAAAGGAGCATCATTCAAAGAAACCTCTTGAGCTAGTGCACACTGATCTCTGTGGACCGATGCGAACTCAAAGCGCCAATGGAGATAAGTATTTTATGTTATGCATTGATGATTATACTCATATGACATGGGTATTGTTTCTTAAGCATAAACATCAAGCACTTGATCGTTTTAAAGTGTTTAAAGCACAGGTTGAAAATATGCTTGGAAAACATATCAAGATTTTAAGGTCTGATCGAGGAGGTGAATTCACATCTGAAGAGTTCACTAACTATTGTGAGCACCATGGCATTCAAAGACAATATTCAGCCCCTAGAACTCCATAGCAAAATGGAGTTGTGGAACGGAAAAATCGCACCGTGCAAGAGATTGTTGGAATTTGAGATGACTTGAGAAGTCTTTTGATGAATTGAAGAATTAGTATCTCAAGTATTGATTTGAGTTGGAATTATTGTCAACACATTGTCACAAACATGATGATAATAGGCTGGTGTTGAAAGAGCTGAAAAGAAGAATCAGAAGTGAAACAGTCAGGAATTCAGAATTCCTGAAGCAGAGCACGCGGTCGACCGGGCTCTTCATGCGGTCGACCGAGCAAGAAGAAACCTGCAGAAAACAGTTTCAGGTAGCTCTCAGTTATTTTCGTGACACAGTGTGTCTTCGGTCGACCGGGACCCCAGGATGTCGACCGAGCTCGAAATTGTCTGTTTTCCAGTCAGTGTCTTCGGTCGACCGAGCAAGCCAGGATGTCGACCGAGCACGGGAACCAGAGTTGCGCAGAATTAGAAGTTTTGCACGAAAATTCAGCACTCTTATCTAATTTGTTTGGGACTCTTTCTAAACGAATTGTAGCCCGTTTTAAATACAATTAAGGGTTATCAAAACCTATATAAAGGCATGTATGGGTCGTTCTAAAGATACACCAGATGAGAGAAAGAATAGAGAAGAGTTTTAGAGAGTTCTTGAGAGAAAGAAGAAGCTGCTGGTGTGTGTTGCTGTGTGCTGATGTGGTGACGTTTTCTACAGCAATTGTGGACGAGATTATGCTCTAGAAGATGGTGATTCGTCCATGAGTTAAGTGTCTCTCTTTTATGCTTTAGATTTCAATTTGTAAGGGATTGAGAGAGAGAGAATTGTAGAGGGGAAGGGCTGTAGACAGAATTTATCTTCCATTCTGTTTTTACATCAAGTTGGTGCTTGGTGTTTAGGGTTTGGTGATCCTATCTGTGGGTGCAGATAAATTGTAAAGGGAGTCGGTGCTTCCTAGATAGTTGGTGCTATCTGAAACTAAGGGTTGGTGCTCTTTGTCATTGGTGCGACTAAATAAGATTCAGATCTATCCCGGATTGGTGTTCGGACAGTCTTTGAACCGTGGACGTAGCCTTTCGGTGAACCACGTTAAATCTGGTGTCATTGTGTGATTTGACTTGTTTTTGTTGTTGAATTGGACCTGTTTTTAAAAATCACTGATTCACCCCCCCCCCCTCTCAGTGATCGTGGTATCCAACAATTGGTATCAGAGCGAGGTTCCCTTGATCAGTTTAATACGCTAAGGGTGATCTCTTGTCAAATCACATGGCAGTCAATACAGGGAATATGAAAGCACCTCTGTTTGATGGTTCTAATTACTCCTTTTGGAAGATTAGGATGCAAGCCTTCATCAAATCTCTTGGCTATGATGTTTGGGAGGCTGTCAGAGCCGGTTACAATGCTGCCACCGTACCCAATGATACAGCATCGAAGAAGTTGGCAGACAACGACTCCAAGGCGCAGAATGCACTCTTTAGTGGCCTTGTGGACAGCGAGCTTGTCAAAGTAATTGCATGCAAAACAGCCAAGGAAATTTGGGACAAGTTGCAAAGCATACATGAAGGTGATGAGAAGATTAAAGAAGCCAAATTGCAAACTCATCGCTCTCAATTCGAGTCTCTTCGCATGGAGGAAAGCGAGAATGTTGACTCGTATATGCAACGAGTGAATGAAGTCACGAATGACATTCGTGGACTAGGGGAGGAGATTAAAGAGCCGGTCATCGTCAAAAAGGTTCTAAGATCTCTTCTTCCCCGGTTTGATTCAAAAGTCTCAGCCATTGAAGAAGCCAAAGATCTGAATGCATTTTCCATGGATGAATTACATGGTTCTCTAACTGCCTATGAGATGCGCATAGGAAAGATGTTTTCATCTGATAAAGAAGCGGCCTTCAAAGTTCAGAAAAAGGCAAAAGAGACTGCTGGTCATGATGTTGATTCTGATGATGATGAGCTTGAGGCTCAATTTGTTAGAAAGTTGAAGAAAGGAAGCAATGGCAAGTACAAAGGGAAGCTACCCTTTAAATGCTTCAATTGTGGAGGTATTGGTCACTTTGCTGCGAAGTGTCCGCTAAAAGAAGACAATGATAATGACTCTTATGCTGAAAAGAGTAAAGGAAAGAGAAATTTCAGAAAAAGGGGCAAAGCTAAAAACTTTCTATGTCAACAAGATGACAGCACGTCTGAAACTTCAGACGATGATGAATCAACCGAAGCTCTCTTCATGGTCACTGTTGAAGAAGAAGAAGAGCTAGATCCGGAAGAGGATGAGGAGGCTGAAGTCAATCTTGAAGAGGAACTCATAGCCGCACTTGAGGAGCTTAGCATGGAACGCAAAACAAGTAAGAAAAATCTGAAACGTCTCCATGAATCTGAAAGTTCTATTATTGCTTTGAAAACTCAAGTAGAAGAATATAAAAGAATGGTAGAAGTCCTTGAAAACCAAATAAGTCTCAAAAAGGAAGAGGCTATGAAACTTGAAACTGAGATCGCTAGAGCAAAGGCTGAAAATTTGGAAAATAGCAAAAAACTCAAAGCGCTCCAAGCGATTGAAGGGACTATGAAACTCAATGAACTACTGAAAGTTCAAAGACCTGCCCACTTCAGATTTGGTCTAGGATTTGAGAAAGGATGAATCCTCTAAGATTGCACCTCCTGAAAAGAAAGAGTTTGTGAAGCAAGTCACTGCACCTTCTAACTCTATGAAGCCCACTCAACCTAGAAAGGAGTCCATTCCTGTTAGAAAGGTAATGAAGACTAACCAGCCACAAAGAAGATACAAATTCTATGGTTATTGCTTTCATTGTAATATGTTTGGACATAAAAGAGCTGATTGCAAATTCTATGTAAGAAACAGTCCACTTGTGACTAGGAATCCTTTTTCAATCCTAAGTAGCCACAAAATTGAGTGCTATATGTGTCATAATTATGGACACTTGGCTAGGGATTGTAGGTTGCATATTGCTAACAAATTTCAGGTTGAAAAGAAACCCAAGTTAGTTAAGGCATGGAGAGCAAAGCAAAGTGCAGAAAGTAATTCCAAAGAATCTCTCATTGTGCAAATGGCATTCAATGCACAAAAGAAGGCAGCACCATGGGTCCTTGATAGTGGTTGTTCAAGCCATATGACTGGTGATAAAGAGAAATTCATCAAATTACAGCACTATGAAGGCGGTTCAGTGAAGTTTGGCAACAATGATGGTGCCAAAATCTGCGGAAAAGGTGTTATTCAGCTTATGGCAAACAAGATCAGATCGGAAGAAGTCTTATATGTGTCTGGATTGAGACACAACCTGCTTAGTGTGAGCCAGATCTGTGACAAGGGTCACGAAGTTATCTTCACAAAGAATGGGTTTGCCATCAAGAAGAGTAGCAACGGCAAAACAGTGGCAACTGGATCAAGAACTGCTGGAAATCTCTATACATTGTCAGATGGAGCTGAAAAGACCTGCTTGATGAGTCGGACAGAGGAAAGTTGGTTGTGGCACAAACGCCTTGGGCATCTAAGCTTTGATAACATGTCAAAGATTTGCAATTCAAAGGCTGTAAGAGGCATGTCTAAAGTTGAAAAGCCTTCCAATCCCATTTGCGACTCTTGCCAAAAGGGAAAGCAAACGAGGGTTATGTTCAAGTCAAAGGAGCATCATTCCAAGAAACCTCTTGAGCTAGTGCACACTGATCTCTGTGGACCGATGCGAACTCAAAGCACCAATGGAGATAAGTATTTCATGTTATGCATTGATGATTATACTCGTATGACATGGGTAATGTTTCTTAAGCATAAGCATCAAGCACTTGATCGTTTTAAAGTGTTTAAAGCACAGGTTGAAAATCAATTGAAAAAACGTATCAAGATTTTAAGGTCTGATCGTGGAGGCGAGTTCACATCTGAAGAGTTCACTAAATATTGTGAACATCATGGCATTCAAAGACAGTACTCAGCCCCTAGAACTCCACAGCAAAATGGAGTTGTGGAACGGAAGAATCGCACCGTACAAGAGATGGCTCGTACGATGCTAAGTGAAAGCAAGATGGCTGACAAGTATTGGAAGGAGGCAATTCATACGGCTGTATACATTCAAAACCGATGCTTGATCAGGCCACATGAAGTCAAAACTCCCTATGAGCTATGGTTTGGAAGAAAAGCAACAGTCAAGCACTTCAAAGTCTTCGGCAGCAAGTGTTACATCAAGCGACTCGAACAAAATCCGGGCAAATTTGAAGAAAGAGCTGACGAAGGTATATTTCTGGGTTACTCCTCTACTAGCAAGGCATATAGGTGTCTTAACAAAAAAACCAGAAAAATCATAGAAAGTGCTGATGTGAGAATAGATGAGAATATTGAACCAAAGAATGCAACTCATAATGACAGTCCAGTTTATTAGGACTCGAGTGAGATTGATGATGAGATGGCTGAATCTAATGATTCTGAGAAATCAAAGGATGACTCAGAAGATACTTCACCTAAGAAGCACAGCACTTGGGTAGAGCAACACCCTAAGGATCAAATCATTGGAGATCCTAAGGCAGGCGTTCAAACTAGACAAAGTGTAGTTAGCAATTACTCACTTGTGTCCACCATTGAACCCAAGACTGTGGCTGAAGCCAGTCTCGATGATAGTTGGTTGAAATCTATGCATGAGGAGTTGGAGCAAATTGAGAAGAACTCAACATGGGAACTTGTTCCTAGACCTACTGATAAGAATGTTATTGGTACTAAATGGGTCTTTCGGAATAAACTGAATGAAGATGGTCAAGTCATTAGAAACAAAGCAAGGTTGGTTTGTAAAGGCTATGCTCAAGTTGAAGGCATAGATTTTGAAGAAACCTTTGCACCGGTGGCTCGTCTGGAAGCTATTCGAATGTTTCTTGCATTGGCAGCATACAAAACCTTCAAGGTATTTCAGATGGACGTAAAGTCAGCTTTCTTGAATGGTTTACTTGAAGAAGAGGTCTACATTGAGCAACCTGATGGTTTTCTCATCAGCAAAAATTCAGATCTAGTGTGCAAGTTGAAAAAGGCTCTTTATGGACTGAAACAAGCGCCAAGGGCATGGTATGCAAGGCTGGATCTCTATCTCCGCAAGATCGGTTTTGGAAAAGGACTTGTTGATAGCAATCTATATGTCAAAACTGAGTTAAGCAAACAGCTGGTTGTCATTGTTTATGTTGATGACATAATCTTTGGTGGCAATGATGAGGAGATGTGCAGGAATTTCGCTGAAGAGATGAAGAAAGAATTTGAGATGTCAATGCTTGGAGAACTAAAGTTCTTTCTTGGTTTACAAGTTCAGCAGCTGAAACATGGCATCTTCATATCACAAATGAAGTACATTAAGGAAATGCTAAAACGGTTCAATATGGAAGACAGCAAGCCAGTGAGCACACCAATGTCAACGAACACAAAGCTTAGCAAAGATGATAAGGCCTCGTCTGTTGATCATACCACCTATCGCTCAATGATAGGAAGCTTGCTCTACTTAACTGCTACAAGACCAGATCTTCTACAAGCAGTATGTATGGTTGCACGTTCTCAAGCAGCACCAACTGAAACGCACCTTACAGCAGTGAAAAGAATCTTTCGATATCTGAAAGGTACTATGGAGCTTGGTATCTGGTATCCCAAAGGCAAATCCTTCACTCTTGTTGCATATTCTGATGCCGATTGGGCTGGATGCGTAGATGATCGCAAGAGTACTAGCGGCGGCGCATTTTATCTTGGAGAAAGATTAGTTGCTTGGCATAGTAAGAAGCAAGACTCAGTATCCCTTTCGACAGCGGAAGCGGAATATATTGCAGCGGCAACTTGTTGTACGCAAGTGTTATGGATGCGGCAAATGCTCTCTGATCTAGGAGTTCCTACAACGGATCCTACGCCGATCCTATGTGACAACACGAGTGCAATTCATATATCTAAGAATCCTGTTCAGCACTCTCGAACAAAGCATGTAGCAATTCGTTATCATTTTCTTAAAGATAAAGTTGCTGATGGAGAGGTCAAGTTGGAATATGTTCCAACAACTGAGCAAGTGGCTGATATTTTCACGAAACCTCTGCCAAAGGAAGTCTTCGAGTATCTCCGAAAAAAGTTAGGAGTTACTCACTCTCCTAAACCGTAGGAGTTGTGCTTGAAAGGGGGAGCAATGCATTCATTGAATATCCTATTTGCTCCTCGGTTTGGTCCCTTTGGACTTGTTGTCAAAGGGGGAGAGATGTTATGCTATGATAGCAAGGAGAGATGTTAGGCTATGAAAGCTAGGGAGAGATTGTTGACAGTGCATGGTTGTTATTTCAGAATTTCAGAATTGGTTCCAAGTGAGTGTTGAAAAGAACTGGGAAGAGCTGCAAGCCGGAGTTGGAAGTGTTGAAGTTCCAATAGTGTTGCCAACAATTCCAAAGGGGGAGATTGTTGGAATTTGAGATGACTTGAGAAGTCTTTTGATGAATTGAAGAATTAGTATCTCAAGTATTGATTTGAGTTGGAATTATTGTCAACACATTGTCACAAACATGATGATAATAGGCTGGTGTTGAAAGAGCTGAAAAGAAGAATCAGAAGTGAAACAGTCAGGAATTCAGAATTCCTGAAGCAGAGCACGCGGTCGACCGGGCTCTTCATGCGGTCGACCGAGCAAGAAGAAACCTGCAGAAAACAGTTTCAGGTAGCTCTCAGTTATTTTCGTGACACAGTGTGTCTTCGGTCGACCGGGACCCCAGGATGTCGACCGAGCTCGAAATTGTCTGTTTTCCAGTCAGTGTCTTCGGTCGACCGAGCAAGCCAGGATGTCGACCGAGCACGGGAACCAGAGTTGCGCAGAATTAGAAGTTTTGCACGAAAATTCAGCACTCTTATCTAATTTGTTTGGGACTCTTTCTAAACGAATTGTAGCCCGTTTTAAATACAATTAAGGGTTATCAAAACCTATATAAAGGCATGTATGGGTCGTTCTAAAGATACACCAGAAGAGAGAAAGAATAGAGAAGAGTTTTAGAGAGTTCTTGAGAGAAAGAAGAAGCTGCTGGTGTGTGTTGCTGTGTGCTGATGTGGTGACGTTTTCTACAGCAATTGTGGACAAGATTATGCTCTAGAAGATGGTGATTCGTCCATGAGTTAAGTGTCTCTCTTTTATGCTTTAGATTTCAATTTGTAAGGGATTGAGAGAGAGAGAATTGTAGAGGGGAAGGGCTGTAGACAGAATTTATCTTCCATTCTGTTTTTACATCAAGTTGGTGCTTGGTGTTTAGGGTTTGGTGATCCTATCTGTGGGTGCAGATAAATTGTAAAGGGAGTCGGTGCTTCCTAGATAGTTGGTGCTATCTGAAACTAAGGGTTGGTGCTCTTTGTCGTTGGTGCGACTAAATAAGATTCAGATCTGTCCCGGATTGGTGTTCGGACAGTCTTTGAACCGTGGACGTAGCCTTTCGGTGAACCACGTTAAATCTGGTGTCATTGTGTGATTTGACTTGTTTTTGTTGTTGAATTGGACCTGTTTTTAAAAATCACTGATTCACCCCCCCCTCTCAGTGATCGTGGTATCCAACAGAGATGGCTCGCACAATGCTAACTGAGAGCAAGCTAGCTGACAAATACTGGAAGGAGGCAATCCATACGGCTGTATACATTCAGAATCGATGCTTGATCAGGCCACATGAAGACAAAACTCCTTATGAGCTATGGTTTGGGAGAAAAGCAACAGTCAAGCACTTCAGAGTCTTCGGTAGCAAGTGTTACATCAAGCGTCTTGAACAAAATCCTGAGCAAATTTGAAGAAAGAGCTGATGAAGGTATAATTCTGGGTTACTCCTCCTCTAGTAAGGCTTACAGATGTCTTAACAAAAGGACCAGAAAAATCATAGAAAGTGCCGATATTAGAATTGATGAAAACCGTGAATCAAAGAATGTAACTCATAATGACAGTCCAGTTTATGAGGACTCGAGTGAGATTGATGATGAAGTGGCTGAACCTAATGATTCTGAGAAATCAAAGGATGACTCAGAGGATGCTACACCTAGAAAGAAAAGCACTTAGGTAGAGCAACACCCTAAGGATCAAATCATTGGAGATACTGAGGCCGGTGTTAAAACAAGACAAAGTGTAGTTAGCAATTACTCACTTGTGTCCACCATTGAACCCAAGACTGTGGCTGAAGCCAGTCTCGATGAAAGTTGGTTGAAAGCTATGCATGAGGAGTTGGAGCAAATTGAGTAGAACTCCACATGGGAACTAGTTTCTAGACCTACCGATAAGAATGTTATTGGTACTAAATGGGTCTTTCGGAATAAGCTGAATGAAGATGGTCAGGTCATACGAAACAAAGCAAGGTTGGTTTGTAAAGGCTATGCTCAAGTTGAAGGCATAGATTTTGAAGAGACCTTTGCACCGGTGGCTCGTCTGGAAGCCATTCGTATGTTTCTTACATTGGCTGCATACAAAACCTTCAAGGTATTTCAGATGGATGTAAAGTCAGCCTTCTTGAATGGATTACTTGAAGAAGATGTCTACATTGAGCAACCTGATGGTTTTCTCATTAGCAAAAATTTAGACCTAGTGTGCAAGTTGAAAAATGCTCTTTATGGGCTGAAACAAGCGCCAAGGGCGTGGTATGCAAGGCTGGACCTCTATCTCCCCAAGATCGGCTTTGGAAAAGGACTGGTTGATAGCAATCTTTTGAGCAAACAGCTGGTTGTCATTGTTTATGTCGATGACATAATCTTTGGTGGCAATGATGAGGAAATGTGCAGGAATTTTGCTGAAGAGATGAAAAAAGAATTTGAGGATGTCAATGCTTGGAGAACTAAAGTTCTTCCTTGGTTTACAAGTTCAGCAGCTGAAACATGGTATCTTCATATCACAGATGAAATACATCAAGGAAATGCTGAAGCGCTTTAACATGGAAGACAGCAAGCCAGTGAGCACACCAATGACAACGAACACAAAGCTAAGCAAAGATGATAAGGGTTCGTCCATTGATCACACCACTTATCGTTCTATGATAGGAAACTTGCTTTATTTGACTGCTACAAGACCGGATCTTCTGCAAGCAGTATGTATGGTGGCTCGATTTCAAGCATCACCAACTGAGTCGCACCTTACAGCAATAAAAAGGATATTTCGATATCTGAAAGGTACCATGGAGCTTGGCATTTGGTATCCTAAAGGCAAATCCTTCACTCTTGTTGCATACTCTGACGCCGATTGGGCTGGATGTATAGATGATCGCAAGAGTACAAGCGGTGGTGCATTCTATCTCGGTGAAAGGTTGGTGGCATGGCACAGTAAGAAACAAGATTCAGTATCCCTTTCTACAGCGGAAGCGGAATATATTGCAGTGGCAACTTGTTGTACGCAAGTGTTATGGATGCGGCAAATGCTCTCTGATCTAGGAGTTCCGACGACGGATCCTACGCCGATCCTCTGTGACAACACAAGTGCAATTCACATCTCTAAGAATCCTATTCAGCATTCTAGAACGAAGCATGTTGCAATCCGCTATCACTTTCTCAAGGAAAAGGTTGCAGACGGTGAGGTAAAGTTGGAATATGTTCCAACTACTGAGCAAGTTGCTGATATCTTCACAAAACCTCTGCCAAAGGAAGTCTTCGAGTATCTTCGGAAAAAATTAGGAGTTACTCACTCTCCTAATCCTTAGGAGTTGTGCTTGAAAGCGGGAGAAATGTATTCCTTGAATATCCTATTCGCTCCTTGGTTGGTCCCTTTGGACTTGTTGTCAAAGGGGGAGAAAGCTATGCTAGGAGAAGTTATGCGAAGAAGTTATGCTATGATAGCTTGGGGGAGATTGGTTTCAAGAATGTGAATGTGAAGATCTTGATTCTGTTGGTTTTTTAAGACAGGGGGAGTCTATGGTTCTGAAGAAGCTTCATGAAGGTCAACTGGTTCAAAGTGTTCCAAGTATTGAAGTTCCAAGTGTTGCCAACAATTCCAAAGGGGGAGATTGTTGGAATTTGAGATGCCTTGAGAAGTCTTATGAAGCATTGAAGTGTTTAGTATCTCAAGTATCATTTTGTGTTGGAATTATTGTCAACACAATGTCACAAGTGTAGTGTTGATAGTGTGGTGTTGATAGAGCTTCAAAGAGAAAACAGAGCTGAAACAGTACAGGAAATCAAAATTCCTGAAGCAGTGTGGCCGGTCGACCAGGGACCCCACGCGGTCGACCGGGCAAGAGAAGTCTGCAGAAGACAGTCTCAGTTAGCTCCCAGTTATTTGTTGCCACAGTGTGTCGCCGGTCGACCGAGGACCCCACGCGGTCGACCGAGCACGGGAAACTAGAATTGCGCAGAAATAGAAGTTTTGCACGAAAATTCAGGAAACTTATGTATTTCGTTTGGGACTCTTTCTGTCAGACCCCGACCCAGGTTTGGAATATTTAATTATGTTTAAACCGTGATTAGTGGATAAGTGGGGTTAGTGGATGATTAGTTTATTTTATTAAGCTAGATTAGAATGTTTGATTAGCCTTGAGAACCTTTGTGAGTCATTGACTTAAGTTTGACACGGGCTGGGGCGCCCGTGGACTTTGTGTGAATTTGTTGAGTTTATCCTTGATGTTTGTAAAATCCCATTTCTTGTGCATTTTGATTTATTTCATCTAGATCATCAACTTTCATGTTTTGGCCAACTTGATTTTGTAATCAGAAATCGCGTTTTTCGAGAAAAAGGGCAAAACTGACATTTCACACAAAATCTGTACCCAAATTTTGAAAATTTCAGAAATTGTCAAAAATATACTTTTTGGAAAGTAGAAATTTCGTTGATCGTTTTTGTCTTCTTCGTCGTTTTCGTTCGGGGTCCGCAAATGCCATTTCTAGCTTAGTGAAGACCGGGGCCCACTAGACATCTCTTATAAGAAGGGGGATTCTTCTTCTTCTCCTTCTTCATTTCATTTCCAGCAACTCATTAGCTAGGGTTTTCCCTCTCTTCACACACACTCTCTTTCATCTGAAACTCTTACTTGGTGAGGTGTTCTTGAAGGATTGATCTCCTCAAGTCCTTCCTCCCTCTTCAAGCTTCCCAAAGATATCCTTTTCAAGGGTTTTGAGCTAAGTGAAGGCCCTCATTCAAGCCTCTCTTCTTTGTTTGGATTCCTCAAGGTTAGCAATGGCTTTCCAAACTCTAGATTCTTGTTTTTCTCTCCATTTGGAGTGTTTTAATCCCATTTGCTATGGTTTTCCTTGGAGATTTACCAATGTTGATAATTTTGGGGTTTCTTGGGAAAATTTTGGGGTTTTTGTAGATTTGAAGCTTGAGGCTCTAAGGCTTTGTTTGAAGAGTGATTTTGCTCCTATCTTGACTAGAGGCAAGTAGATTCCAACATTAATGTGATGCTTTCTCTCATTTGGTTCTATTTCATGATTTTTCTTTTTGTGTTAATCTTCTTTAATCTATGGGTTTACTTTGATTTAATGAACCAATGTTACATTGATTTCAATTTATATTATTGTCTTACCATGCATTGGAAGTGTGTTTTCACTTTGGCTCTCTAGGAAATTTGGTTTCCTTGTGTTAAAGATGGGTGCTCAAAGTAAAAGAGAAAAACTTTGATCTTTAAAAAGTATTGTTTTGGGCTGATTTAGATGATTATGAATGGTGATTTGATGAATTTGTGAGGTCAAGGAAGGGCCCCAATGTTCTTGGAAATTGTAGGAATGAAAAGGAATGGAAATGATCAAGAAAAAATGGAAAAAAGAGGAGATAATGCACTGCCGAGCTGGACTGGGCAGAGCCCAATCCGCTCGAGCGACCCACTGGGCCGCTCGAGCGACCCAGCTACTGTCTGGGCTCCGCTCGAGCGGACCTGGGTTCACTCGAGCGAGCCCAGCTCAGTCTGGGGGCTTGAGTTGGGCCTGGTTTAAGGTCCAATTGAGTCTACTTTGGGGCCCAATTGAAGGCTGTGTTGGGCCCATTTCCTAGGCGTCTTTTGGGCCTGTTTCAAGGTCAACCTTTGGGCTGTTTTGGAGAACCATTCTTTGATCCATTTAAGGACTGTTTGGACCTATTTTAATGGACTGTTTGAGCTTGGGTAAGGCCAGTTGTGGGCCTGATTAAAAAGGGATTTAAACCTACCTTTAAGGAGGACTTATTGGATATAATTTTCAAGTTCACTTCAAGCCTATGTCCAAGCCCAATTCAGCCCCAAACTCTTTTATATAAGTGAAGCCCATTCAACCCTTTTTCAAGCCTAGAATTCATTGTGAGAATTGGTTTGGTCTATGATTAAGACCCCTTGGGAAACCTTCAAGTCTATATGTACACTTCATCCCTTGTATTTGTCAAGGATCTTCGGTGGCACCAAGTTACTTTTATTAATGACAAAGGAGGGGTCGAATGTACATTGAGATTACCCGCTTTAGACGATCGAGCCATCATTCACTCATTTCATATAAAAAGACTTTTGTCCAGATTCTTTCTCCAATCCTTTTTGATTGTGTTGAAGTGGTTTACCACATATCTAGGTATTGATAAGGCTAATCACTTATTTTGCTCGGATTCGCCTATATGCATTGTTGGAGTAGTTCTCTTATCGATTTTGGAAATGTATCTTATAAATGGATTTGTATTTCTTCGAGGTTTCGAACTTTCACTCTAATGGCACCACTAGGCTTAGGTCACCTTGTCGGACTGATCATCCGGCTTGGGATCTTTAATTTGTCTGCCAGCTGCAGTTTGGATTCTGTCTATACCGACCATGGCAACGGTAATATCCGGTCCCACGAGTAGTGGCTACGGTTTGTCTGCTCCGGTTACTTCGGTAACAGGAGAATATAGCTTTACGTGGGTTGCCAATCTTTTCACGCATTAATATTCATCTCATGGTATTTGTTTATCTTACTCATTATGACATTGGATTTGTAAACCATTGAGATGTTTATCTTCTATCCTTACTTCGACATTGTTATTAATCGTGATTTAATCGTGGCTCTCATTTATTAATGTTTTGTTTCGCTACCATCCTATTATTGTTGTATTTGCTTGCCAGACCGTCGTGTCTGACTCTCTTTTGTTTGGTGCCAGATGTCGAGCCCCTCGCGGTTGAGGCGCACTTCGAGGCGGAACCCATAGTTCCTGTGGAGAGCGAGTGGCGGCCCGATGATGTCATTTAGACGTCGGGTTGCTTTGGAGCTGCGATCACATTTTGGGATTTCATGCTAGACATTTTGGGTTTTTGGTTATGGCCATCGTTGGCTTATACTCTTTTGGGAAGAATTTGTAATCAATGATTAACTTTACTTTTGTACTAACTTTAAACTAACTTTGGGGCCTACAATGAAATGTTTCTCTTTTTGATGCTAGTCTCGTGCGTTCTCATCTTATACCCATTTTGAGAGACTTTTATGTTTGCTACAATGCTTCCGCGTAAGTCATTTGTATGAAAGTGATTCTTATATATCACTGTTGGATCGGATTTCGGGAATCCTTATCGCGGAAACCTGTGGGAAACTAGCGTGTGCGGGCGGAATTTTCCGGCATGTCGCGCCGCCTCCCCGGATTAAGGCCTCGTTTAGCGGGACCTCGGTCCGGGGGCGTGACAGGCTTGGTATCAGAGCGAGAAATATTTGAGGCAATTAAAATTGGATTAGAAACATAAGGACGTGGCAAGGATTCGTTAGTATTATCGTCAGTTAGCATCGATTTGGGTTTGGGAACGCCTTATTATTATATTTTGTTGTACTAACAAGTTGTTTTGCAGCACTATGCCTCCGCGTAGACCTCCAGCAAATGCAAATGCATCGGGCAGTAATCATGACAGCGGGATTGAAAACCCGATGACAGGTCAATTCCAACAACTTATGCAGATGTTGGTCGAACAGCAACAGCGAGCTAATGAAAATCAAGCTAGATTTCAGGAGCAGATGGCAAAGAAAGATGAAGAATTGACTCAAGTGCAAAGGCAACTACTTGAAGTTTTGGGTAGGAGACCCGAACCAATGCCTAATGTAGAAGCTGTGCAGAACAGGGACTGAGATCCTAATATTTTATTTGAGAAGTTCAGAAAAAGGGGTCCTAAGGAGTTTACGGGTCAGGAAGATCCTTTGACAGCTGATGATTGGTTGGCTCACACAGAGAACATCTTCGATATCTTCGTATGCACAGGCAGACAGCGAGTTCATTTAGCAGCCTCCATGTTCACTGGATTGGCAGACATATGGTGGAAGACTGTTAAGGAAGGCTATCAGAATATTGAGGATGGGATTGCTTGGGCCACATTCAAGCAGTAGTTTAGTGAGAAGTATGTCCCCGCGCACATCAAGAAGCAAAAGGCAGCAGAGTTTCAGTTACTTAAGCAAGAAGATATGACCGTTCTCGAATATCTTACTAAGTTTGAGAAATTGTCTCGCTATGCTCCGGAGCTTGTGGACACCGAAGAGAAAAAGATCACTAAGTTCATGGATGGGCTCAACCCCATTATTTTGAGAGATGCTTTAGGTGTGGTACCACCAACCACCTTTCAAGAGGCTATCAAAAGGGCCTACAGGTTCGAGGACATCAAAAATCAGATTATTAAGGATAACCAAAGGAAGAGGCAGCAGTACCAAGGATGAGCAGTCCCTAGGGGTGGAGAACTTTCCGGTAGTGTGTGAGTTTCTCGATGTTTTTCCAGAAGAGATTCCAGGGTTACCACCTGTCAGAGAAGTTGAGTTTACAATCGAGTTGATGCCAGGAACTGCTCCGATTTCCATTGCTCCTTATAGGATGGCTCCAGCAGAGTTAGGTGAATTGAAGTTACAGTTGCAAGAGTTGCTAGACAAAGGCTTTGTCGGGCCGAGTGTTTCCCCATGGGGAGCCCCAGTGCTTTTTGTCAAGAAGAAAGGTGGAAGTTTGAGGATGTGTATAGATTACAGGAAGTTGAACCAAGTAACCATCAAGAACAAGTACCCTTTGCCTAGGATAGACGAGTTGTTCGATCAGTTGCAAGGTGCAAAGTTTTTCTCGAAGATAGATTTGAGGTCCGGATACCATCAGTTGAGGGTTAGAGAATCAGACATTCCGAAGACAGCTTTTTGAACTAGATACGGGCACTATGAATTTTTGGTGATGCCCTTTGGACTGACGAATGCGCCAGCGGTATTCATGGCCCTCATGAACAAGATTTTCGTACCCTATCTAGACCAGTTCACCGTCGTCTTCATTGATGATATTCTAGTGTATTCCAAGTCAAGAGAAGACCATGAGCAGCATTTGAGGACTTCTTTACAGTTGTTGAGAGATAATCACTTGTATGCGAAGCTTGGGAAGTGCGAGTTTTGGCTAGAGCAAGTCGCTTTTCTTGGTCACATTATTTCTAAAGAAGGACTAGCAGTTGATCCATCAAAGATAGAAGCAGTCATCAATTGGGAGAGACCGAAGAATGTGACGGAGATTAGAAGTTTTCTGGGTTTGGCCGGTTACTATAGGAGATTTGTTCAAGGTTTTTCATCCATTGCAGCACCATTGACTAAGTTAACCCGAAAGAATGTGCCGTTTGTATGGTCAGAGAAATGTGAAGCCAGTTTTGAAGAGTTAAAGAAGAGGTTAACTTCAGCGCCTGTCCTCACCTTACCTTCGGGGAGTGGCGGTTTTGTTATCTATACGGATGCTTCAGGAGTAGGTGTCGGATGTGTTTTGATGCAAAATGGAAATGTGATTGCATATGGCTCGAGGCAATTGAAGGATCACGAAAAGAAATATGCAACGCACGATTTGGAGTTGGCAGCTATAGTTTTCGCGTTAAAGATGTGGAGACACTACTTGTACGGAGAAAAATTCGAAGTTCATTCGGATCACCGTAGTCTCCAATACTTGTTCTCCCAAAAGGAATTAAACATGAGGCAAAGAAGGTGGATGGAGTACATCAAAGACTACGATTTTCCGATTATCTATGATCCGGGGAAAGTTAATGTAGTGGCAGATGCGTTAAGTAGAAAATCAGTTTGTTTGGCCAGTTTGCATGGGTTTTACAATTTTCAGCAATTTGAAGAATTGAGAGTAGAGTTCCAACCTTTCAGGGAAGGAGTTGTGTTGGCGAATATGGCAGTGTCCGAGCCAGTCTTCATTCAGAAAATTAAGGACAGTCAGATGCAAGATCCAGAGTTAAAATTGTGGAGCATATCTCGGAAAGGCCAGATTTTCAGATGGTGGATGGAGTTTTGTACTTCCGTGGCAGACTTTGTGTCCCAAAGATAGACAATTTGAAAGATGACATTATGGTAGAAGCTCACAATACAAGGTATTCAGTGCACCCAGGGAGTACGAAGATGTACCAAAATTTAAAGAGTCGTTTTTGGTGGAACAATATGAAGAGAGAGATAGCAGCCTTTGTGTCTAGGTGTATGATTTGTCAATTAGTGAAGGCAGAACATCAGAAACCACCTGGTCTTTTGCAACCGTTAGAAATCCTAGAGTGGAAATGGGAACACCTGATAATGGATTTCGTATCAGGTTTACCGACTACAAGCAAAGGGAACAATGCCATTTGGATCAGGTAACAGGAGAATATAGCTTTACGTGGGTTGCCAATGTTTTCATGCATTAATATTCATCTCATGGTATTTGTTTATCTTACTCATTATGACATTGGATTTGTAAACCATTGAGATGTTTATCTTCTATCCTTACTTCGACATTGTTATTAATCGTGATTTAATCGTGGCTCTCATTTATTAATGTTTTGTTTCGCTACCATCCTATTATTGTTGTATTTGCTTGCCAGACCGTCGTGTCTGACTCTCTTTTGTTTGGTGCCAGATGTCGAGCCCCTCGCGGTTGAGGCACACTTCGAGGCGGAACCCATAGTTCCTGTGGAGGGCGAGTGGCGGCCCGATGATTTCATTTAGACATCGGGTTGCTTTGGAGCTGCGATCACATTTTGGGATTTCATGCTAGACATTTTGGGTTTTTGGTTATGGCCATTGTTGGCTTATACTCTTTTGGGAAGAATTTGTAATCAATGATTAACTTTACTTTTGTACTAACTTTAAACTAACTTTGGGGCCTACAATGAAATGTTTCTCTTTTTGATGCCAGTCTTGTGCGTTCTCATCTTATACCCATTTTGAGAGACTTTTATGTTTGCTACAATGCTTCCGCGTAAGTCATTTGTATGAAAGTGATTCTTATATATCACTGTTGGATCGGATTTCGGGAATCCTTACCACGGAAACCTGTGGGAAACTAGCGTGTGCGGGCGGAATTTTTCGGCCCGTCGCGCCGCGTCCCCGGATTAAGGCCTCGTTTAGCAGGACCTCGATCCGGGGGCGTGACACTTTCTAAACGAATTCTAGCCTAATTTGAACACTCTTTAGGGTGACCATAACCTATATAAAGGCTTGCTAAGTTCGTTTTCAAGAGAAGAGAAGAGAAGAGAGAACAAAAGAGAGGGTTTTGGAGAGAAGAGTGATTGGAGAAGAAGGTGCTGCTGTGTGCTGTTGTGCTGCAAGTTTCTACAGCAAGTTGGACGAAAATATGCTCATGAAGATGATGATTCGTCCATAGATAAGTGTCTCTCTTTTTATGCTTTAAATTTCAATTTGTAACGGATTGAGAGAGAGAGATTGTAGAGGGGAAGGGCTGTAGAAAAGTTCTCTAATTTAATTCTGTAGAACATCAAGTTGGTGCTTGGTGTTAGGGGTTTGGTGATCCTATCTGTTGGTGCAGATAAATTGTAAAGGGGGTAGGTGCTTCCTAGATAGTTGGTGCTATCTGAAACTTAAGGGTTGGTGCTCTTTGTCGTTGGTGCGACTAAATAGATTCAGACCTGTTCCGGATCGGTGTTTGGACAGTCTTTGAACCGTGGACGTAGCCTTTTGGTGAACCACGTTAAATCTGGTGTCCTTGTGTGATTTGATTTGCTTTTGTTGTTAAATTGGACCTGTTTTTAAGGGATCACTGATTCACCCCCCCCCCCCCCTCAGTGATCGCGATATCTAACAATTTGCCCCGAGACTTTTGCTTTGCCTTCTTCACTTTAGTTGTGATGACCAAAGGCTTTGAAGGTTTGAGGGAGATGATGAAGGAAGTTTAAATGCTCTATTCGGATTTACCGGATGGTTTGTTTTCTTCCGGTGATTATTGAGGAGCCTTGCCTTTATATTTCTGGAGATTTTCGGCAAAGGGTGCTGTGTGCTTCTCCTCTTCTTCTTTTTCACCTTCATACATCTGTGAGTCTGCAAAGTAGACTTCTTTACCTTTGAAGGGCTTTCTGTCCGCAAACACTCGATGTATCATGCCGTCGTCGTGAACAAACTTGATGCATTGATGTAAAGTTGAAGGGACAACACCATTCTCGTGGATCCAAGGGCGTCCGAGAAGGATGTTGTAGCATGAAGTGGTTTTTATTGCATATACAGTGACCTCAGAGATAAGATCATCGATCTGCAACTTGAACCTGATTTTGCCGATAGGCCTTTGAGTACTCCCATCGTATCCAAAGATAGATACAGATGTGTGGCTCAACTTGCTGGATGGGATGCCTAACTCTTCAAGAGCCGAAGTGGAGATGAGGTTGAGTGCAGAACCTGGGTCGATCTCAACTCTGTGCATAGGCATTTCCTTGATGTACCCTGTGAAGTACAGGGGTCGGTTGTGCCTTATTTCGCCAAGTAGGAGGTCGTCCTTAGTGAAGGCGATGGTTGCACTGGCTACTTTTTGAACCGAGAGGCATTCAATGCATGATCCCTCGGTTTTCTTCTTTCCTCCCTTTGAGGAAGCTTCTGAGTTTTTGACCCGGTAGTCCATTTCAATTTGGAGGACTTGCGGGGCATGTTTGTCGACATCCTCATTCAGCTTTTGCAATTCCGAAATGAGATTATCACGAGTGCGCGAAGACATTCGTAATAAATCTAGGATGTGCAGACGTGTAGGTATGTGCTTGAAATGTTCAATTAAGTCATACTTGAAAGCCTCCTTAGGGCCTACATGTTCATCATTGTTGCCACTAGGGGCGCCTACAACATCTTTGCCCGAAGGATTTACATATGTAAAGGAAGATTGGTTGTAATTTTTGTGGTAGTCCCGGCCAGAGCGGGTGCCTCTACCAACTTCGAAAGCTTCTTGGGAAGGGTCTTCATTCGGAAGATTGTCTTCAGGATCAAGAGGCTGCAGTTTTTCATTTGCTGAGGATGTATCTGCAGCAGAGTTGCCATCCTCAGTGATTGTGTTGCATGGTGCATTTTTCGGGAACAAGTCCTGAACAGTATCCAGTAACCTTTCTTCTTCGTTGACTAATTCATCGTCCCAAGCATCAATAGCTGGGGATTCTACAGTCAGGAAGGGTGTGAGCTTTGAAGTCACAGTCTCAGGAAAAGAAACCTGAGAGGGTGCCGTCTCAGTGAAAGTCAAGCGAGATGAGGTGGCTCCAGAGGATATATTACTAGGCGTCGTCGGAGTGTAAGTGATCTCGTCAGACGATGCTTCGGAAGAGCTATAATCCCGAATTATCACATTACAGGAAGCTCTAACAGGAGACGTTGCCTGATCAGAGTCAGACTCATCCTCGGATGTAAGATGATAGTCTATCCAGTAATTTTCTTCATTTTCAGGAGTTAAGGGAGGATGTACCTGATGGTCTTCAGGGACTTCAGGCTCTGGATTGCTAGGAAGCTCGTTGACGCGGTCTTGCTCTTGTTCTAGAGCGAGACGCTGCAAGATCCTTGCATATTCTTCAAGATCAGGCATGGGAGCCAAATCTTCTTCTTCATCAGCTCTTTGTGGCTCAACATAGTTGATTTCTACTGGAGCAATGACGGGTGCTGGTTCAACAACATTTTCTTGTATAGCCTCTTGGTCTTTTTCATCATCAGACCAGGATCCTTATGGCTGTATGAGGTTTTACCAGATTACTGGCATAAGATGAGTCTCAGGAACCCATTTTTCATCGGAGAGATATTCTCCTATTTCAAGGGACTCCTCCCACTCGTCGGTGTCGCTGGACTCGTATCCATCAATGGAGAATCCAACTAACGAATTGCAAGAGTATGATGCCCCCTGCGTGGTTTCTTTGAATTGAGGTGGCATGAAATCACTGAGAGTGAATTTTCTTACCCCCTTTGAAGTCTCTGGAAGGGACGTTTTTGTCGCCTCTAGCGAAGCAGTAGAGGAGGCCTCTGCCTTTTCTTGGACTTCTTGTTTTAGCTGGATCTTCTCTTGCCGTTTGAGCTTGAAGAGATGTTTCCTAGCTTGCCTTCACTGTTGAGCTGTTGGCTTTGTTTTCATGACCTCCCAGTTTTCATCTTCCATGAGATCGGGATGTACCCATATGGGTTGTCCGTCTGGTGTCGGGTAAGGAACCAGTTCCTCGGACGCTTGGATTGTGTTTATCACCTTGAAGGAAGTAGTGATCTTCTTCTTCAGTGATTTTGATGTTTGTCCACATGTCACCATGTTGACGGAGGCAGACCCATAGTTTTTTTCAAAGGTAATGACTCCATTTTTCCACATCTCGCTCATTTTCTCTCTCACAACGAAGCATTGATTGAGAGGATACGAGATCATCTGGTGGTATGGACAGTACCGAGGATCGTTGGTTTTGCCAACATCACTCGGTCTTTTGGGTTCATGCAAAGTGAGCTTGCCGTTCGCCACGAGAGCCCCGAAGATTTCATCAACATCTTCATTGAACGGGTATTTCTTTTTTACTCGCTCTTTGAAGGCATTTGAGAGTTCAGGTCTCTTACCAGCAGCTTTGTTTTCAGCTTTCTTTGGTGGCTGAGGAGTTGACTTGGTTTGCACGTTGAGGACCTCTTTTTTCTTTGTTTTAGAGGTTACAATGGCGGTTGGCTCTTTTCTTGATGATTTCTGACTGTTGAGGTCTTTAATCACCGTTTCAGCTTCCATGGAAGCTTCTAGGTGTTCTCCCAGGTTCTTTGATTTGTTGCCGATGATCATGGAGCAGATTCTAGCTCTCATGTTGTTTCGGCAGATGTCGACCAGCGACGCTTGTGGCAATACATCAGAGCATTTGTATGCCATTGCTTTTCACTTATAAATGAAGTCATATGCTGACTCATTCTCCCCCTGTTTTAGGCTGCACAACTGAGCCATAGTAGTGGGATGATCCTCACCTTTGAAGTGAGTCAGGAAGAGAGCCTGATTTTGGATGGAGTCCTCCGGCAGAGTGGAGTACCAGTCAAAGGCCGTACCTTTTAGGGTACTTGCAAAGAGGCGGAACTTGAGTGCATCTTGATCCACGATAGCTCCCGTCAGGATCTTGAAGTGGATGACGTGCTGTATGGCTGATCCTTTCCCCATATATCTTTGGAGAGTAGGATGCTTGAATTTTGTGGGGAACAGGACCGAGCCATCCATAAGGGATATGGTGGCTTGATCCCATGCTCCTTGAGTATATCCTCATCTTTTGCTTTTGCGAGGATACTGTCTACGTCCTTTTTGGTAAGGGCGCTTGACTCATTTTCTTCTCCATTTACCTCATCATCTTGACGATTCGGAGGAGGTTCATTGTTCGCCTGATTTTGGAAGGCGAGGAGAAGGTTTTCCATCAGAGTTTCAATCCTTTGCTGGCCTTGTTCCAGCTGCTGAATGCGTGTGAGCGCATCATCTTGAGGTGGATTGCGGGGTGGTGGCTTACAATTTGTAGCCAGGACGTTCATCCCTCGAGATTCGAACGAAGAAACTGTCCTGGTGACTGAGCTGGGGCTCATTGTTTTTGATGAAGAGCTTGAGGAAGGATCACTCTGCTGTCCTTTGGTTGAAGGAGCAGGGGATTCTTTTGAGTGTCTTCTTGTCCTGGAGACGCTGCGGGTCACCGGACGTCGGACATGGATTTCTGTTACTGACTTTTGGCGTCTTCTGGTTTTTCCAACCATATAGACAGCATCAACTTGGTTTGGTCTTTCTTTTTTGACCCACTTGTGAGAGACTTGAAGCGTAGGAGGCTGGCACCTTTGCTTCTCTAGTCTCTTTTGTCGATACGACACGCGACGGCGTATACGACGAGCAATTTGAGCTTCGATCAGCTCTGGCTGGGCTTTGACAATGAAGAATGTGCTCCCTTGGGCGCAGCAGCCGAGCCTATCTTCTTTGTAGCTGGGCAAGGACAAGATGCGGACCCGGTCGTTCGCCTGATGTAGCGAAGCTTTGAATTTTTCGAGTTCGGCCCCTGTAGATATGAAGGGTCGAACCGAAGGATTATAGGCCTTAGCAGGTGCTTGCAGAGGCCTTGTGATGCATGATCTGATTTTGGGCTTGTAAGAACAAGCCGGCTCATGCTAGGTTGACTTGGGAGTTAGGTTGGAGATGGGTCTCTCCTCTTTCATGTAGGCAAGAGGGTAGAACTGGTTCTCCTCGAGTGGGGCCAGGTATACTGGTTTAGTGGATGTTTGGGACCTTCTTTGTTTTGGTGAAGGTCTTGGAGACCAAGTCTTGGGATAAACCTGGTCGTTTGCGGGTCGAGGCTTCGTGGGGGTGCCACGGGCTTCGGGCATTTTGGTGCTCGCCTTTGGTGTCACGGTAGTGACACGTTGAGAGACGAGTTTCTGCTTCTTAGAATGAGCAGTTTGTTCTTCGGGAAGTGGGAATGGTCCCAGCGTCCCAAAGACGATAGTTCGGGGAGTCGAGGTTGACTTGGAGTTCAGAGAGTTGCCGAGGAAGTTGACGCTTCGGCAGCTGATGGGGTGCTTGTAAGTGCGCGTGATTTGCTTTTGTTGAAGCATGAGCTGGTGCTTGTTCTCATCGAAAGTAATGGTTAGCGATGCTGCCATTGTTAGTTTTTCGAAAAATTTCTGAAACAAGACCACATCCATTAGTAATCACAAGAATATAATGATCATAAATGGGAAATTCTATAGTTTTGTCTTTTCAAATCGCTCGAGGGATCTGACCCAAGCAATATGAAGAAGGCAAAAGGCGATAGAGGGTATAATTGTTCTGATCGCAGGTATGGTAAGCCCAGAATGAGAATCCCAATGACTGCTAGAAGCAATTGTGAACCTAAATTCGACTTATCGAGAAGCAGAGCTTGCTCGATGTAAGAAGAATATAAGGTTGAAGTTACAAATGTACCGGTCACGAATACAGTAAACCCTGAAAGGGCGTACTAGTACCGCTAGACACAAATGTTTGGAGACTGCATCCATGAGATGAGATTCTCGATTTTGAAAGGTCAAGATTGGATCATCAAAGAGAGCAGATGGTATTCCGATCCAAATACAGTCTCAGGGATTTCCGCGAGCGCCAGTACCCAGAAGAGAAGGAACCATAATTTCTCGGATCTGAATCCAAAAATGACGAGTGTTTTTTTGAAAGGCCAATATCGGGTTCATCAAAGAGAGCAAAAGGCATTCCAATCTGAACACGGGCTCAACGATTTCTGTGAGCGCCAGTGCTCAGAAAGCAGGAGACCAAAATTTCTCCAATCTAAACCCAAAAATGACCGAAGTTTTTTTTTTCTTGAAGATTTTTTTTTGAAAAAATCTTTTTTTTTTAATATTTTTTTTAAAAAAAATCTTTTTTTTTAAATTTTTTTAATTTTATTTTTTTATTTCTTATTTTTTTAAGTTTTTTTTTAAATCTTTTTTTATCTTTTATTTTTTATTTTAAAAATTTTATTTTGAAGAATTTTTATTTAAAAGACGAGAGAGTACACATAGGCCTCCTAACCCGGTCTTATGAAATCTCGATTGATAGAATTGCCCTCAGGTAAGGGTATGATTACTTAATGAACTCGTTTGGAGGACCCTTGCCTAGAACAGTCAAGCTGTCTCCACACTCTGGACAAGGCTTTTCTTGAATCAACCATGATCAAAGAACACAGTTGGTTTAACCTTAGTGGTCTATGTCCTTTTTTTTAGATCCTAAATAGACTCATCAAAGAGAAACGATAGCCCAAATCCTTAGTCGAACAGGTTCAACATTTCTGCAAGCACGATGAACGATAGGAAAGGATCAAGGTTTCTCAACTTTGAATCTAAAATGAGAAATCTGATTTTTTATTTTTTATTATTATTTTTAGATCTTTAATGAACTCATCGAAGAGAAACGATGGCCCAAAACCTTAGTCGAACAGGCTCAACATTTCTGCAAGCATGATGAACGATAGGAAAAGATCAAGGTTTCTCAATTTTGAGTCCAAAATGAAAAATCTGATTTTTTATTTTTTATTATTATTATTTTTAGATCTTTAATGAACTCATCGAAGAGAAACGATGGCCCAAAACCTTAGTCAAACAGGCTCAACATTTTTGCAAGCACGATGAACGATAGGAAAGGATCAAGGTTTCTCAATTTTGAATCCAAACGGAAAAATCAAATTTCTTTGTTTTTTCTTTTTTTTAGATCTTTAATAAACTCATCGAAGAGAAACGATGGCCCAAAACCATAGTCGAACAGGCTCAACATTTCTGCAAGCACGATGAACGATAGGAAAGGATCAAGGTTTCTCAATTTTGAATCCAAACTGAAAAATCTGATTTTTTTAATTTTTTTTAAAAGAGAAAGAGTGGAAATAAATTCGAAGAATTATAAATTTCCAAAAAATCTCATCTCATTTTTTTTAGATGCGGAATCCAACATAGGTCACCAATTAGAAAGTAGCCAAGGAATCAAGAAAAGAAGTATAAGCATAGAGCAAAAGATATGATATGCAAATATTTCATTTCTAGCATCGTGTTCTCAAATGAACGGGTCCCACTGGATGGAGCCAGCTTGATGGACCGCGCGTTTATTGCCCGGTGCTACCGAGGTCGGTGGACGTGGGAGTCCGTTGGGTACGACCCTTTCGCGCCCGGGGGGCAGAAGTGGGTATCAACATTTTTTTGTGTGGGTGTGCCAGATTTTCTATTTTACTTGGAATTGCAAGTGGTGATCCGGAGATCGACCTTAGCAAGTAAAAAGGAAATCAACTTCTTTCAAGTTTTCCATTGCACATATATTTAAGAAAAGAGACATTTTCTTGGTTTGCAGTGAAAGGAGATTTTTTTGGCATTTATAGCCGATTTTTGGCGTTTATAGCCCGTTTTGGCGTTTATAGCCGATTTACAATTCTTATCAATAATGAAAGACAAGAGTTGTGATTTTTGTCTCTTTTGGAAAAATACAAACTACAATGAAAAGCAAGAAAAGGAGGATCTAACTTATCAGGAGATTGTGGGGGACTCGTTCAGATTGACGGTCGCAAGCCATATGTGGACTTCGCCATCATCTATGCAGATGAGAACAAAGGATGCTCTTGATTCGCTTGGCTTGGCTATAACCTCAAATTTTTAGAGGGCAAAGACCAAGAGGAGGTCCTATGTCCAATAAAAAAACTAAGTAGACGGGCTAAAAAGCCACGTCTAAGCCATTGGAGGCAGAATGAGAAGGCAAGGACCTTCGGGGGATACCCACCAAGGGACTTTTGTCACCTTGTAGTGGTGGTTGGTGCAGAACTTCGCAGAGTTTTCTCTTTTTCTTTCTCTTAGATTATTTATGCCTTTTTCTGTCTGGATTTCCCGATTTTCGAAGTCTCTCTGGAATGCTTGGGATGCTCTCCTATTTATAGGCTCTTGGTAGTCATTTAGGAGGGTTTATCGCCTTTTATTGCCATTAAGCCGCATAATGGGAGGAATTACAAGTTCTAATTCATTTACTTTATAACTCCTTTTTCTTGGCTTCTAATTGGCCGGTGGAGATTGAGGGCATTTAATTGCCTTTAATCGCCATGATGGAAGGAGTTTTATGGGTTAAATGCCATGAATCAATTGACTTGTAACTCCCGGATGCTTGCTTTTGATTGGGCCGTCCAAAGAAATGAATTAATGATTGCAATAAAGCTAGTCAATTAATTGCATTAAGTGGTCGCCGAGCAGTTGAAGAGTCACGGGCCGTGCCGCGTCTTTTGGGATTCTTCTGACGATGATCATCGATGGATCTTCATGTAGATCGACATCGGATGACCATGTAACTTCAGGTATTGGTTGTCAACAGTGGGTCGGTGCCATCTGTCCTGTCGATTTCTCGATCGGTCGTGTAGAAAGCACACTTTTTTGGTTGACCGGTTGGCGATCAATGTTGATTTTGATACTCTTGATGATTGACCCGTGATTTTGACGGATGTCAAAGGATTTGGCGGTCCAAAAGCATGAATTTTGGAAAATCCCAGGAGTCGGAAGCTTTGAATAGCGAAAAACGATGAAAAAAATGTGCTTTCCGGGGGCGAACCCGGCGATTCCTGGCTCCATGGTCGCAGGGGGAATTTCCCCCCTTTTGTCTCGTTTTGCGGCCGTTTTTTATGTTTTTTCGATTCTTTTTTCTTCTGTATTTTTCTTGACATTTTTGAACATTTATTGGCCTGATTTCCCTATAGAAAACTTAATGAGAATCCTTGTATTTTGGAGTGCAAAGTTTCCAATTTTCCTAGAAAGCCGAAGACTTTGTCGGCAGAGCTGCCGATTTTCTGTCAGAAGCTGAAATAGGGTCAAACGATGTCGGATTGACCTGAAATTTGGGGTGAAGCCTCCTGAGCAATAAATAAGACCAACCATAGGCTTTTGCTTGAGTTTTGCAGCCGTTTGGAGTCCTATTACCAGTAGACTTATTTTTATCGCGATGAAGATGTCGCGGCTTGATGTGCGGTCAACCAATGTCCGATTGACTTGAAATTTGATAAGGAACCTATTGGAGTCATTTTAAGAAGATCTGTAGGCTCTGTCTTGGAAACCATGGTCTCGGGGAGCTTCGCCGCCGAGAGGCCTGATTTGGCTTCCGAGCGCCAAAGTATGGTCAAATGTTGTCGAAATGACATGAAACTTGACGTGTAGCCCTTTGTAAGCATTTTGAAGCCGTCCATGTGCTCTTTTTTATGAGTGGTGGCCTCGGTGGTTCTCGCCGCCGATAGGCTTGATTTAGCTGTTCGAGGGTTGATGTAGCGTCAAACGTTGTCGGTTTGACTCGGAACTTGACATGGAGCCTTTTGGATGTATTTTGATACCATCCACAGGCTCTGATCGAAGATTTGGTGTCTCTGATACTTTCGCCGCCGGGAGCTCCTTTTCAGCTGCCGGAGAAGCGAAGTTAGGCCAAATGATTTTGAAATGACCCGAAACTTCTTATGTACTCCTCTTCTGGCTGTCTTGAAGGATCTTGTAGTTTTTGTTTGATTATGACAAGATTTAATTGTTTGGAAGTAGCAATGCCTATTTATGGCAGGTTGCGACTTCATGAAGCTTTTTGGATCTTGAAGAAGCAAAGTGACATTTTTTGTGTCAACAATCCTGTTCAAAAGATAGACTTGGGAACCGCAGATAACCCACATCCTGTATTAATAAGCAAGAATATAAAGGATGACGAGTTACCCGAGTCTATCTTTTCAGACCCCATTTGGCGTGTATTGCTACACAGTCATGCCATTTGGTGTGAAAAATGCTGGTGCCACATATCAGAGGGCTATGATGAGAATATTCCAAGATATGCAGCACAAGACGGTCGAATATTACGTTCATGACCTCGCCGTCAAAAGCAAAAAAAAGAAGATCATCTCGAAGACCTTCGAGAAGTCTTCCTCCAACTTCGCAAACACAAACTGCAAATGAATCCTTTGAAATGCTTATTCGGCGTCTCATCGGGTAAGTTCCTCGGGTTCGTAGTTCGGAAAGCTGGAATAGAGCTTGACCCCATAAAAGTCAAAGCCATTCTAGAAATGCCCTCTCCAAGAACCTTGAGGGAACTCGAAGGGCTTCAAGGGAGGTTGGCCTACATCAGACGGTTCATCTCCAATCTTTCGGGGAAATGCCGTCCATTCTCCCGATTGATGAAAAAAGGTGTAAACTTTATCTGGGATGCTGACTGTGAAGCTGCATTCCAAGATATCAAGTCATACCTGACCAAACCTCCAGTGTTAATTGCTCCTACCACTGGAAAACCATTCATCTAGTACACAAGAGCCCTTGATCACTCTCTGGGCGCTCTGCTTGTACAAGAAAATGATGAAAGAAAAGAAGATGTTCTATACTACCTCAGCCGCATGCTAGTAGGTGCAGAGCATCGCTACTTTCCAGTTGAAAAAGAATGCCTTATAGTGATGTTCGCCGTACAAAAGCTGCGTCACTACTTGCTTTCCAACACAGTCTACCTGGTCTCGAGGATCAACCTCTTGAAGATCCTTGTCACAAAAGCAGGTTCTCTCAATGCCTGACTGGCAAAATGGTCCATCCTTCTATTACAATTTGATATTAGGTATGTACGATAAAAGGCAATCAAAGGGTAAGCTCTAGCGGACTTTCTCGCAGAGCATCAATTGCCTAAAGATTCTCCACTCAGAGATGATCTCCCAGACGAACCCGTCTACAATGTGGAGACTTTCTCACAAAATGCCTCCTGGGACATGTACTTTGACGGTGCAACTAGGACAAATGAAAAAAGACAGCTGATCTCAAGAGTTGGCATCCTTTTTGTTAGCCCCGACAAATACATGATTCCACATGCTTTCTCACTACTAGAACCATGCACAAATAATGCAGCTAAATATCAAGCTCTGATCTTAGAATTGGAACTCGCCATCGAATCCGGTATCACCATGCTGGAAATCTTTGGAGACTCTCAACTGATCGTCAACCAGATGAATAAGAAGTTTGAAGTCAGGAAACACGATTTGCTGCCTTACTACAACAAGGCACAATCGCTTCTGCAAAAGTTTGACATCTGTCACCACATTCGTAAAGGTGAAAACATACGTGCAGATGCCCTGGCTGGACTTGCCGCATCTATGGCAATCTAGGAAGGGAAAAACATGCAAATCACAGTGTGCGAAAGAAGAATCCTTCCTCCTCTTAACACACACAAAGCAGTTGCTGAATCCCACCGAGTGGTTGGAAGTCGGATTTCAATCCTTCAACCTTCAATCGACGACTGGAGGGATCCGTTCATTGATTACACTATGTTCGGAATCCTACCTGAAGATCCAAAAGAACGCATAAGCATCCAAAGGCGAACCCCCAACTTTCATTTGGATATTCCTTCAAAAATCCTTTACAGGAAATCCTTCAATGGGATACTTCTACGCTGCTTGTCACAAGAAGAGGCTAAAGAAACACTCAAAGAAGTTCATGCTGGCCTTTGTGGAGCTCATCAGGCTGGTCCCAAGCTCTATGATCAGATAAAAAGGTTAGGTTATTACTGACCTATCATGGTAGCTGACGCAATGCAATTTGCTAAGCGCTGCCAACAATGCCAAGTTCATGGAGATTGCATTCACATACCTCCAGAATGGCTACATCCTATAGCAATTTCATGGCCTTTCGAAGCCTAGGGTATTGACATCATAGGTCCTATTTCTCCCCCTTCGAGCAAAGGTCATCGCTTCCTCTTCACCGCTACGGATTATTTCTCCAAGTGGTCAGAAGCATTTGTGCTTAACGAAATGAAGACCTCATCAGTCATTCAGTTCCTGCGCACCAACATCATTTGTCGTTTCGGCATACCCAAAAGATTCGTCCATGATAACGGACCACAATTCCAGGATCATCGATTCTACAGGTTCTGCGACAAATAGAAAATCCAAAGCTGTCCTTCGACTCCATACAATCCGGCAGCAAACAGATTAGTAGAAGTTTTCAAGAAGATACACTGCAAAATCCTCAAAAAAATGGTCTCTAGTCACAAAAGAGACTGTAGCGACAAACTGTCTGAAGCTTTGTGGGCCTATCGAACCACCGTTCGAGGACCAACCCATAACACACCATTCTCCTTGGTCTACGGATGCGAAGCTCTCGTACCCTTAGAAGTACAAATTCCTTCCTTGAGGGTATCCTTACAAAATGACATGACTCAAGAAAGCAATGTCAAATTGTGACTCCATGAGCTGGACAATCTCGATGAGAGACGGCTCGAAGCTCGGCAAAGCATTGAACTTTACCAAGCACACATGGCAGGATCTTTAGACAAAAAGGTCAGGCAACGCGCCAACAAAAAGGGTGACTTAGTTCTTGTGGTAAAAAGACTAATGGTCTTCGCTCACAAGTCCAAAGACAAATTTGAGCCAAAATGGGAGGGACCCTACGTCATCGACAAGGTTTTCTCCAACTGCGCATACGAACTCCTAAACATGAGGGTGGCAGATGTATGTCCATCAACGGCACATTCTTAAAGCGGTACTACCCTTGAAGACTCACCCAACTGGGTAAGAGCAATGCCTGTACGGCCAAAATCGATTTCAAGGTACTCGCTCGCTAAACCCACTCTTTTTAGAATTTTCATATCAAATGTTGAAATTTCTAGAAATTCAAACAATGCTTACTTTCACCATTTCATTGTTCAAAAAATTCCAAGTTTAGGAACCTTTCCCTAACTTGACCAAAATTTTCAACCCATGAACCCAAAATTCATGGTTTGAAACAAAATCCGGATTCAGGGATTTCCACCCTAGTCCACCCTGCCTTTTACCACCAAAATAGTTTAGGTCAAAACTTATGACCCTCGTGTCTTTAAACAAAAGAAAATTGATTTTTCAAAAAACCACGGGGAAGCGACGCTTAGTCGATACTCAAAGAAATCGGAAGAATGCGAACCACGTTCGACATTTCCAAAATCGCAGGGAAGCCACATTTCGTCGATACTTGCAAAATAAAAATAAAACCGTGGAAACGCAATATTTCAATTGATATCCACAACCCAAATTTCAAAGGTTCGAAAAAAACCTAAAAACCGTGGAGACGCAACATTTCAATTGATATCTACAACCCAAATTTCAAAGGTTCGAAAAAACCTAAAAACCGTGGAGACGCAACATTTCAGTTTATATCCACAACCCAAATTCCAAAGGTTAGAAAAAACATAAAAACCATGGAGACGCAACATTTCAGTTGATATCCACAACCCAAATTTCAAAGGTTCGAAAAAACCTAAAAAAAACCGTGGAGACGCAACATTTCAGTTGATATCCATAACCCAAATTTCAAATGTTCGAAAAAACCAAGAAATCATGGAGATTCAACATTACAGTTGTTATCCACAACCCAAAGGTTCGAGAAAACCGCAAATTTCAAAAATAGTGGGGAAACAACATTAAATCAGTACCCGCAAAACCAAAATTTTTGAAAAGCAAGGAAGCGACATTCCATCAATACTTGCACCCAAATTCGCGAGTGTAAGACCCCGACCCCCAATTTCTCTATTTAGCATTGTTTTAATCATGGTTTAGCTTTTTAAGCGATATTTGAGTTGGTTTGACTTTGTCTTTGAGTTTGACTAGATTTTTCATAGCCTTGGAGATTTTGAAGACCGTTGACTTTAGTTTAACCCGGTCTTTGAAAAATGTATTTTTATGAGAAATTACTCTTGATTTCTAAAAAAATTCTGAATTTGGTGTATTTTGACTCATCTCGTTAAGTTGAACAATTCTCATGTTTTGACCATTTTGATTTGATGTTCAGAAATCACGTTTTTCGAGAAAAAGGGGCAAAAAATGACATTTTCACTAAATCTGTCCATAAATTTTGAAAATTTCAGAATTTGGGGAAAATATACTTTTTGGAAAGTAAACATTTCATTGATCGATTTTGTCTTCTTCGTCAATCTCATTCGGGACCCACAAATGTTAGTTTTGGCCTTTATAAGATTGGGGCGCAGCCCACTTACCCTTTATAAAACCACAATGGGTTCTTCTTCTTCCCATTTTCATTTTCCTGCAACATGAGGGCTGTCTAGGGCATTTTCTCCCAGCACCTTCTCTCTCCTATTGGAAACCCCTCATCTTGAGTGCTAAATGGAGGATTGATCTCCCAATCTTCTTATCCTCTCTCTTGGCTTTCCAAAGACACCATTTTCAAGAGATTTGAGCTAGGAGAGACCACTTTTCCAAGATCTTCTTCCTTGTTTGAGCTTCAAAAAGGTTAGCAATGGATTTCTTTCTTCAAATCTTGGTTTTCCAAACCAGTTAGAATGGTTTTGTCATATATGCAAAGAGTTTTCATGGAGATTTGAAAATGGTTGGTTTCTAGGGCTTCTTCTTGAGCTATTTTTTGGGGTTTTGTGATGTTAGAGCTTGGGACTATAAGAGGACCATCTTAGAGTGATTTGAATCTCCTCTTGACCCAAAGCAAGTGAATATTCAGCTAATAATGGTGATTTGTTTAATATGTATGGTTTTGTGAATTTCTTCTTTATATATCTCTTCTCTTTTTCATACCATGATTTTATATTGATATGTTTATGCAATGTTTTATATGTATCTTCTTTGAAATCCATATCTTGGAATTTTTTATGTTCTTGGGATCATCTTCTATAGATCAACTCCTTTTGTTCCAAGAACTTTTGTATCCTGATGAATGAAGAGGATTATGTTTGCACTTGATTTTGCTTGATGGAATGGAATATAAATTAGTGTGTGGATGTGTTAGATAGATTTAAATTGGTATGAGAAGCTCAAGGAAATATGGAAACATGTGTGAAAGGAAGAAGGGAAAGGAAAATTAGAAAAAAAGGAAGGAGGAAGTGCAATTCTGCACTTCCAGCGGATTGGACAAAGCCCAGTCCGCTCGAGCGACCCAGTGGGCCGCTCGAGCGAGCCCAGACCTGCCCAGGGCCCATTTCTGTGATGTTTGAGCTGTCTTTATGGGTTTTATTGGGGGCCTGTTTGGATTGTTCTATGGATCATTTATAAACCTGTTTTAGGCCCATTTCATCCCATCTATCCTATTTGTTTTGAGGCCCATTAATCTCCCTTTTAGGCCTTAAAGCCCATGAAAGATTTGGGTAAATTGTGATACTTGGAAAATTGTGCAATGGGAATGAGAACAATGAGAGAATGAGCATGTGTGAAATTACCCGGGAATCTTTCAAGTCTCAATGCGCACTTTATCATTTTAAATATTGTGGATTTTCATTGGCATCAAACATATTCTTTTATTAATCAATGTTTAAAGGCGAAGTGTATATTAAGATGGTTCCTTGGTAAGTCATTAAGTCATTCTACATTTTCTATTCCATTTTAGATCAGAGATGTATTTGTACGCTTCGGTAAACTAATTTGAATAGCATCGGTGATTTGATATAGAATCATGTGGCCATGTTCGAAAGGATTGGTCGTATGATTTTATACAAATTACTTTGATGTGTATTTGAGTGGTTTACCATGGAATTCGTAGGTTTTTCTATGAATTGATGTGAGATAGATTTGAATGGTTTGTCACATAAATTTGTATATTTTCTACAAATTGATTTGGTAGGAGATTGGAGTGGTTCGCCACATTCGGGATTTCATCGATCAGACTATTATTTTGAAAATAAAACCTCGAGGCAAGACGGGGCCAGAGCTTTGTAGTGCGAGCCCATGAGCCAAAGAGACTATTATTTCAAAAATAAAACCTCGAGGCAAGATGGGGCCAGAGCTTTGTAGTGTGAGCCCATGAGCCGAAGGGATTATTATGGTTCGATTTGTATCGGTTCGAGTTTTGAAAACTAAAGGCACCACTAGGCTTAGGTCACCTTGTCGGGCTGATCACCCGGGATCTTTAATTTGTCTGCCAGCTGCAGTTTGGATTCTGTCTGTACCGACCATGGCAACGGTTTTGATTTGCCGGTCCCACGTGTAGTGGCTACGGTTCTGATTTTGTTTATGGTCCCACGTGTAGTGGCTACGGTTTTGTCTGCTCTTTTTACTTCGGTAATAGGAGAATATAGCTATGTGTGGTTGCCAATGTTTTATCCGTTGTTATTTTGTTTTATGATTCTTGTTTGTTTATACTCATTAAATTCTTTGAATTTGTTAATGTTTATGAAATCGATCTTTTATTGTATTGTCTCTATTATTCAGGAGTTTAAATGTATTTCCAATTATTAAATGTTTTACGTAGGCTGTTATCTTTTTGAGATATTTATGCTTCAGAGACTATTCATTTATTTGCTTTGATATTTATGTTCGGTCTTTCGATCGTTTTATCATGATTTATTGCTATTATTGTTTAGACTCTTTAAATGGATTTACAATGATTTCATAAGGATTTATAAATGCCCATTTTACATATTACCTATTTATTTGCTTGCCAGACCATCGTGTCTGACCCTGTTTGATTGGTGCCAGTTTTCTCTCACACTGCTTTTTAGGTGTTTGATCCGAGGAGGCGGTTGAGCCGCCGATCTGACACGAGAGGCTGCCTTCGATGTCATATAGATATCAAGTTGGCAACGGAGTTCGTATCTAAATATTGGGGGTAGTATTTCTTTTTAGTTGGATATTTTTGTATGGCTTTGTTGGCCTTGGTCATTGGGTTTGTAATTAAGACACTTGTTAATTGTAATTTGAATATGTGGGAAATAAATAGTTCCGTTACTACCAGCTCAGTGTTTTATGATTTATGATCTGTACCAGTCTGCTCATATGATGGCTTTATGATATTGGTCAAGTGCGACACAGAATCCGATTGCCACGAACTCCGGGTCGCAACGCCATGATTAGATTCCGCGAAAATATGTTCTGATCGTGATAGAATTTCATTATCCTCATTCAAGCGGATCTTGGGAAATACAACAAAAGTTTTAATTTATTCCAAAATTTCGCATCCCGAGATTGGATCACTGCAAGGCCCGATTTCGGGGTGTGACAGTGAGGATGCTACATTCCATCGATACTCGCAACCGAATGAGCAAGAATGCGACATTCCAACGATACTTGCAAGACCATTCAGTAGGGAGGCGACTTTTAGTCGATACTTGTATTTTTGAAAACCAAAACCTACTATAAATGCAACCAAAATAGGCTATAAATGCCACAAACCGGCTATCAATGCCACAAACCAAACCGGCTATCAATGCCACAAAACAAAGCCGGCTATCAATGCCACAAACCAAAACTTGGCTTTCAAAAAACCCGGCTATCAATGCCACAAACCGGCTATCAATGCCACAAAATCGGCTATCAATGCCACAAAACTCGCTTTCATGCAAAAAACGGCTTCCATGCCATAAACAAAATTTGGCTCCCATGCCAAAACAATCATTTGACAAAAGATTTTCACAAAATGACAAGCTTTTGATCAAATCCCATTTAGCAATTACTTTCATCACAAAAAGATTTAAGTGAGCGTAGGGAAAAAAAAAGAATACCAAAAAATACATGTGGTACCAAAAAAGTGTTCACAAGCACTACAACAAAAAAAAGAGTACCAAAAAATACATGCGGTACAAAAAAAATTGTTCACAAGCACTACAAAAAAAGAGAGTACAAAAAAAAATACATGTGGTACCAAAAAAAAAAAAGAAGAAGGATAGTCTCTGCTACAAAAATCAGAAGCTCAACGAAAAATGGTTTCCAGCCAAAATTTCAGCTCCTCAAGCAAGCTTTTAGCCTCAACCGTCAGAGTTTCCAGGGCACGCTTCTTCAGGAACTTGCCATGAGATGTTGGGGTATGTTGTAACCCTTCTTTCACACCGGAAAGCTTATCCCGAGCAGTTTGGTTATTGTTGTCCTCTTAAAACTTCCTTTCGAGAACTCGATCAGCATCTGCAACCCGGCAAATCAGAGCACTCTCCCTGTCGCGAGCCTCTGTTATAGCAGCCCACTTGGCAGCGACTTGTGCCTTTAAATGCTCAAGATGTTTCCTGGCCTCATCGACCTCCCTATCAAGGATGTTAAGGTCATGTGTCAGCCCAATGATAGCTAGCTCTTCTAAGTTCTTCTCTCGGACTAGCTGCTTCCTGCTTTGTGTAGCCTCATTCAGGTCAGACTTAACCTTATCAAGCAGGGTCCAAGAACATCTCCTTGAAGAACTAGTCGTTAGCAAAACCAATGGTCTCAAACCACTTGTCACCCAGTGCAATGATCCTATCAAGTATCAACGATCGCCCTGGCACCTGTGACATCCAGACCAGCCTCTTCGGCATCATTGAGAATCTCCTGCACATACTGGATCATGCCAAATCCGGTATCCAAGTGTCCAGCAAGGAGAGTTTCAATCCAAGAGTTCAGAACCCGCACCACCACCTTCTTCGCAAAAAGAATAGATGGCCCAGCTGAAGATTCGCCCCGCTCTGTCGGTCGGCTGCTCATGTCATGCCCCGTTGGAAGAGTAACAAAAGAACTCTTTCCAGTTGAAGCTGCTGGGGAAGGAATCTCAGCACGAGGTACCTCCTCCACCGTGTCAGAATTGGTTGCAGGAGTCTCTACCTCTGGATCAACCTCTGGCATCCCTTGCTCTGGTTCTAAAGGAAGCAATGGACTCTCCTCTGTCGCTTCAAAACCTGCTAAAGAAACACAAAAAAGGTATGAATATGATCCTGTTTAAAAAATCATTATCAGGGTTATTACTATAAAATACATTCTTCGACGACTGGCGGAACACTCTCTTCCTCCATGAACTCATCGGAAGCATCGTCAACATTTGCGTCCATCGATGGTTCAAAGTCATCGGAATCCTGTGGCAAGTCAACTGACAAGAAAAATGTTAGCAAACCAAGTCACAATAAAAAAAAGAAAGCAAAAGAAGTCATACCAGTTGGAGATTCTGGAATCACTCCAGAGTCCCTCGGTTCTTCTTCTGGTGCCGCAACCGGATCCGTCACCGCCTCATCGACAGGAACCCCAGGCATCGCCAAGTCTTCATCCTCTGCTAAAAAAAAAATTGGTCTTTTAGTCAAAGAGAAATCCCTCTTACCAAGAGCATACAAAAATGGTTCCATGCCTCTTTTGAGTTGATTAGACCATACAAAAAGAATTCCAAGCCCCATGAGCTTCCAAAAATCAAACCATCCAGCCTCATATACCAAATTGAGCCAAAATCTTGAAATTGACATTCCACAAAAATCCAAACCAAATCCTAATCTCATAACTTGCCACATACAGCTTGTTAGGTCACAAGACCAAAACCAAAACCAAAAACCGATATCGTCGTGGATATCGTCGCGGATATCAGTCCGTCGTGGTCGTCGCGGTGTGAATTTTTTTTTAATCCAAAAAAATTTACAAAAATATCCAAAAAATCCAGAATATTAGAAAATGCTGGAAAACAATATTTTTTTTCATTAGTAACAATAATAAATCAAAATCTCGGTTACCTTAAGTTATGAGTCATGTCTGTGTCGCTGTTCGCTTTCTTCTCCGGTATTTTATATAATGCAACCATTATTGATGCTCATGATCAATAAGATGAAATATCATAAATTTGACATAATGCAACCACAATTTTGGACAAAACTCACACTTTTTTGTTCTAAAAGTATAGATCTATTTTAAACTAACACATTATCAATGCATTTAAACACTAATGTGGAAAAATGTAATTGATTTCAAGAAAAGCCCCAAATTTTGTAAATAAAAAAATTTAGATCTACACTTTAAAATACTAGATCTAGGGAAAAATAAGTGAGTAACATCAAATCTAACTCAATATAAAGCCTTTTGGTTCATGAATTAGTGAATTACACAATCTTTACTACTATATCATTCCAAACATAATTAAATAGGTTTAATATCATATCTAGCAGCTTATGATAATAATAGACATCCAAGTACAAAAAAGAAAGACAATTTGCAAAAGATTCCTAGCTATCATGGTCAAGTAGGATCCTTTTGTCTTCATGATTGCCACTTCTTTAAAACATGCGCTTCACGAAGGGGGTCCGGGGGTATCCCCCGGCGGGGATCGAGCATGTGTCCATTTTTATGAAGTGCTTCATTTGAAAACAAATGTCCCTTCTTAAGAACATGTGTCCTTTCTTATATAGTCCTATAACTCCCATTACTTATATGGTGGCTGCTGCTCTAAGGAGTACGGAGATGAGAGGAGAGGGGAAGAAGATAAATATGGGGAAAAAATTAGAAAAATATGGTTTTGGGGGTATTTTATATAATATCGGCCGATATTTTAAAAATATCGGCCGATATATCATTACGACCGAGATGAACTTCATCTCGGCCGAAATATCGCGATATTTTGGCGATATGGAAGCCGATATAACAGAGACCGATATCTCAGTGAGATATCGGCTCGGTACCGGCCGATACCGGTTCATATCGGCCGATTTTTAAAACCATGCTTGCCACATACAGCCTGTTAAGTCACAAGATCAAAACCAAAATCGACCCCCCAACATTCCACATGCAGCTTGTTGGGTCACACGGTCAAAATCAAACCCGACCCCCTAACCTTCCACATACTGCTTGTTAGGACACAAGGTCAAAAAAAAAAAAAAAAAAAAACCCAAATCCACATCCAGTTGTCATCTTCAAAACTTTGCCTCCAGATGGTACGTGATCCCTTTCACTACCATAAAATTCCCCTAGAAGCTCAAAAGGCTACAATACCAAAAAGAAAGACTGCTCAAAGACTATTGGTCAAGTCACAAGCTCTCCTTAAAAAATCTCTTCGAGGGACATCGACTACAAAAGTTAAGCAACTCGTCGCTGCACCTCGAGGGGGCATTTGTTGACACAAAAAAATATGTGTCACTTTGCTTCTCCAAACTCAAGAAAGCCACATGAAGCTGCAGCCTGCCATAAAAAGGCAATGCTACTTCTAAAAATTAAATCTTGTCAGAATTAAACAAAAACTGAAAGATCCATCAAGACATCCAAAAAAGGAGTACACATGAAGTTTCGGGCCATTTAAAAATCATTTGGCCTAACTTCGCTTCTCCGGCAGCTGAAAAGGAGCTCCAGGCGGCGAAAACATTGGAGACACCAAATCTTCGATCAGAGCCTATGGATAGTCTCAAAATACATCCAAAAGGCTCCACATCAAGTTTTACGTCAAACCGACAACGTTTGACCCTACATCAACCCTCGAACAGCTAAATCAAGCCTCTCGGCGGCGAGAACCACCAAGGCCATCACTCATCAGAAAGAGCACATAGACGGCTTCAAAATGCTTACAAAGGGCTACACGTCAAGTTTCAGGTCATTTCAACAACATTTGACCAGACTTTGACGCTCGGAAGCCAAATCAGGCCTCTCGGCGGCGAAGCTCCCCTGGACCATGGTTTCCAAGACAGAGCCGATGGATCATCTCAAAATGATTTCAATAGGTTCCTGCCAAATTTCAAGTCAATAGGATACCAGTTGACCGCACATCAAAGCGTGACATCCCCCTCGCGACAAAAATAAGTCTACTGGCGATAGGACCCCAAACGGCTTCAAAACTCAAATAAAAGCCTATGGTTGGTCTTATTTATTACTCAGAAGGCTTCAACCCAAATTTCGGCTTTCCCGGAAAATTAGAAACTTTGCACTCCAAAATCCAAGGATTCTCGTCAAGTTTTCTACAGGGAAATCAGGCCAATAGATGATAAAAAATGTCAAGAAAAAATACAGGAAGAAAAAAGAATCGAAAAACATCAAAAATGGTTGCAAAACGAGACAAAAGGGGAAAATTTTCGTCGTTTTTTGCGATTCGAAGCTTCCAACTCCTGGGATTTTCCAAAATTCATACTTTTGAGACACCAAATCCTTCAACATTCGTCAAAATCACAGGTCAATAATCAAGAGTATCAAAATCAATATTGATCGCCAACCGGTCAACCAAAAAAGTGTGCTTTCTACCCGACTGATCGAGAAATCGACAAGACAGATGGCACCGACCCGCTGTTGGCAACCAATACCTGAATTTACATGGTCATCCGATGTCGATCTACATGAAGATCCATCGATGATCGCCAGAAGAATCCCAAAAGATGTGGCACAGCCCGCGACTCTTCAACTGCTCGGCGACCACTTAATGCAATTAATTGGCTAGCTTTACTGCAGTCATTAATTCATTTCTTTGGACAGCCCAATCAGAAGCAAGCATCCGGGAGTTACAAGTCAATTGATTCATGGCATTTAAACCGTGAAACTCCTCCCATCATGGCGATCTAAGGCGATTAAATGCCCTCAATCTCCAACGGCCAATCGGAAGCCAAGAAAAAGGAGTTACGAAATAAAAGAATTAACCCTTGTGACTCCCCTCATTATGTGACTTAATGACGATTAAAGCCCATAAACTCTCCTAAATGGTTACCAAGAGCCTATGAATAGGAGAGCACTCCAAAAAAATCCAGATCGGAAAAAGATAGGAAAAATCAAACAGATCCCAGATCAGAAAAAAGCACAGAAAATCCAGAGAAAGAAAGAGAGAAAACTCTGCTGAAGTTCTGCACCGGCCACCACTACAAGGTGACAAAAGTCCCTTGGGAATTACCTCCCCAAGGTCCTTGTCTTCTCTTTCTGCCTCCAATGGCTTAGACGTGGCTTTTCAGCCCGTCTACTTAGCTTTTTATTGGACATAGGACCTCCTCTTGGTCTTTGTCCTCTAAAAATCTGAGGTTATAGCCAAGCCAAGCGAATCAAGAGCATCCTCTGTTCTCATCTGCATGGATGATGGCGAAGTCCACATATGGCTTGCGACTGTCAATCTGAACGGGTCCCCCACAATCTCCTGAGAAGTTAGATCCTCATTTTCTTGCTTTTCACTGTAGTTTGTATTTTTCTAAAAGAGACAAAAATCACAACTCTTGTCTTTCATTATTGATAAGAATTGTAAATCGGCTATAAACGCTAAAAATCGGCTATAAACGCCAAAAATCGGCTATAAATGCAAAAAAAAATTGCCTTTCACGGCAAATCAAGAAAAAGTCTCTTTTCTTAAATATATGTGCAATGGAAAACTTGAAAGAAGTTGATTTCTTTTTTACTTGCGAAGGTCGATCTCTGGATCACCACTTGCAATTCCAAGTAAAAATAGAAAATCCGGCACACCCACACAAAAAAATATTGATACCCGCTCCTGCCTCCCTGTCGCGAAAGGGTCGTACCCCACGGACTCCCACGTCCGCCGACCTCGGTAGCACCAAGCATGAATGCGCTATCCATCACACCAAATCGCACAAAACCATTTATGTTATTTTTCTTTTCTCTTCCTCTTCCTCCTTTGAGCAAGTAATCCCACTCCAACCCCTTCATTCGGCGATTCAACTAAGTGTCAGCCATCTGACTTGTGGGTTCTTCGTGGTTCGAGCACTTTGAGGCAATCTCTCATCTCCACCTCCTAGATTTGGATTTTCTGACGGTTATTCATCCACAAATCCTGACATGGAAGCTTCCATTCCATTCCCTTCATAGTTTGTGGTTTTTTTTGGGTTTTGGTGTAGTAAAAATTGGAGATTTAATTTGTCGTAGAGAGTTGTAGTAAGTACTGGGAGTGATCTAGAGTACATTTGGAGCTTGAGGGGGCTAAGGCTAGGCATGCATTGCCCATTTCCATTACTTTCCACCAAAGTTAGGATATCATGTTTTTCTTATTATTTTCAGCAAAGCTTCTCTCTTTGCAGCTGTAAACCTAAGGCATTTTCTAGAGCATTTCAAATGTTTCACTGGCTTGGGAGTTAATTGGTCCAAAAATGCTTTGTTCTTTTCAAATTGCAGTCATGATGATGAAATGGCTATCTCTTCAATCTTAAATTATTCCAATGGCAAAGTTTCCTATCAGATATCTGGGGTTCCCTTTGTTGGAATTTGAGATGACTTGAGAAGTCTTATGAAGCATTGAAGTGTTTAGTATCTCAAATATCATTTTGTGTTGGAATTATTGTCAACACAATGTCACAAGTATGTTGTTGATAGTATGGTGTTGATAGTGTGGTGTTGATAGAGCTTCAAAGAAAACAGAGCTGAAACAGGTTCAGGAAATCAGAATTCCTGAAGCAGTGTGGCCGGTCGACCGAGGACCCCACGCGGTCGACCGGGCAAGACAATTAGCTCCCAGTTATTTTGTGCCACAGTGTGTCGCCGGTCGACCGGGGACCCCATGCGGTCGACCGAGCACGGGAACTAGAATTGCGCAGAAATTAGAAGTTGTGCACGAAAATTCAGGATTCTTTTGTATTTCGTTTGGGACTCTTTCTAAACGAATTCTAGCCTAATTTGAACACTCTTAAGGGTTACCATAACCTATATAAAGGCTTGATTGGTTCGTTTTCAAGAATACAGAAGAGAAGAGAGAACAAAAAGAGAGTTTTGGAGAGAAGAGTGATTGGAGAAGGAGTTGTTGCTGTGTGCTGTTGTGTTGCACGTTTCTACAGCAAGTGTGGATGAGAATGTGCTCATGAAGATGGTGATTCGTCCATAAGATAAGTGTCTCTCTGTTTATGCTTTAAATATCAATTTGTAAGGGATTGAGAGAGAGAGATTGTAGAGGGGAAGGGCTGTAGAAAAGTTCTCTACTTTAATTCTGTAGAACATCAAGTTGGTGCTTGGTGTTAGGGGTTTGGTGATCCTATCTGTTGGTGCAGATAAATTATAAAGGGAGTAGGTGCTTCCTAGATAGTTGGTGCTATCTGAAACTTAAGGGTTGGTGCTCTTTGTCGTTGGTGCGACTAAATAGATTCAGACCTGTTCCGGATCGGTGTTCGGACAGTCTTTGAACTGTGGACGTAGCCTTTTGGTGAACCACGTTAAATCTGGTGTCCTTGTGTGATTTGATTTGCTTTTGTTGTTAAATTGGACCTGTTTTTAAGGAATCACTGATTCACCCCCCCCCCCTCTCAGTGATCACGATATCTAACAATTGGTATCAAAGCCTTGTTTCCCTTGATAAGCTTAACACGCTAAGGGTGATCTCTTGTCAAATCACATGGCATCCAATACAGGGAATAAGAAAGCACCTTTGTTTGATGGTTCTAATTACTCCTTCTGGAAGATCAGAATGCAGGCTTTCATCAAATCACTTGGCTATGATGTCTGGGAGACTGTCAGAGTCGGTTACAATGCTGCCATCGTACCCACTGATGCTGCAACGAAGAAGTTAGCAGACAACAACTCTAAGGCGCAGAATGCACTTTTTAGTGGCCTTGTGGACAGCGAGCTGGTCAAAGTAATTGCATGCAAAACGGCCAAGGAAATATGGGACAAGTTGAAAAGCATTCATGAAGGAGATGAGAAGATCAAAGAAGCGAAATTGCAAACTCATCGCTCTCAATTCGAGTCTCTTCGCATGGAGGAAAGCGAGAATGTTGACTCGTATATGCAACGAGTGAATGAAGTCACGAATGACATTCGTGGACTAGGGGAGGAGATTAAAGAACCAGTCATCGTCAAAAAGGTTCTAAGATCTCTTCTTCCCCGGTTTGATTCAAAAGTCTCAGCCATAGAAGAAGCCAAAGATCTGAATGAATTTACCATGGATGAGTTGCATGGTTCACTCACTGCCTATGAGATGCGCATAGTTAAGACGTCTTCATCTGATAGAGAAGCGGCCTTCAAAGTTCAGAAAAAGGGAAAAGAGACTGCTGGTCATGATGCTGATATTGATGATGATGAGCTTGAGGCTCAATTAGTTAGAAAGCTGAAGAAAGGAAGCAATGGAAAGTACAAAGGGAAGCTACCCTTTAAATGCTTCAATTGTGGCGGTGTTGGTCACTTTGCTGTGAAGTGTCCGCTAAAAGAAAACAATGATGATGACTCTTATGTTGATAAGAGTAAATGGAAGAAAAATTTCAGAAAGAGGGGCAAAGCAAAAAGCTTCATCAGTCAATATAATGACAGCTCGTCTGAAACTTCAGACGATGATGAATCAGCCGAGGCAACTGAAGCTCTCTTCATGGTCACTGTTGAAGAAGAAGAGGAGCAAGAGCCGGAAGAGGAAGAGGAGGCTGAGGTCAATCTTGAAGAAGAACTCATTGCCGCACTTGAGGAGCTTAGCATGGAACGAAAAACAAGTAAGAAAAATCTGAAACTTCTTCATGAATCTGAAAGTTCAGTTATTGCTTTGAAAACTCAAGTTGAAGAATATAAAAGAATGGTGGAAGTCCTTGAAAATCAAATAAGTATAAAAAAGGAAGAGGCTATGAAACTTGAAACTGAAATCGCTAGAGCAAAGGCTGAAAACTTGGAAAGTCGCCAAAAACTCAAAGTGCTCCAAGCAATTGAAGGGACAATGAAACTCAATGAGATTCTGAAAGTTCAAAAGCCCTTCCACAATAAATTTGGTATTGGATTTGAGACCGGAGAGTCCTCTAAAGCTGCACCTTCTTTGTTTATGAAACAAAGTGCCATACCTCTCAAGGCTACAAAGCTTCAAATTCAGCCCAGTATTGAGATGGTCAATAAGAAAAGGTTTGTGGAGTTTAACAAGCCACCTAAGAAAGGAAGAATGTTCAGATTCTATGGCTATTGCTTTCATTGTAATAGATATGGACATAAAAGAGCTGATTGTAGATTCTATGTTAGAAACAGTCCATTAGTGACTAGGAACCCTTTTTCAATCCTAAACAGTCACAAAATTGAGTGCTATAAGTATTAAAATTATGGACACTTGGCTAGGGATTGTAGGTTGCCTATTGCTAACCAATTTCAGGTTGAAAAGAAACCCAAGTTAGTTAAGGCATGGAGGGCAAAGAAAAGGGAAGATAATTCCAAGGAATCTCTCATTGTGCAAACGGCATTCAATGCACAAAAGAAGGCATCACCATGGGTCCTTGATAGTGGCTGTTCAAGCCATATGACAGGTGATAAGGAAAAATTCGTCAAATTACAGCACTATGAAGGCGGATCAGTGAAGTTTGGTAACAATGATGGTGCCAAAATCTGCGGAAAAGGTGTTGTTCAGCTAAAGGCAAACAAGATCAGATCAGACGATGTCTTATATGTGTCTGGACTGAGACACAACTTGCTTAGTGTGAGCTAGATCTGTGACAAAGGCCACGAAGTTGTCTTCACTAAGAATGGGTTTGCTATCAAGAAGTGTAGCAACGGCAAAATGGTGGCACTGGATCTAGGACTGCTGGAAATCTCTATACATTGTCAGATGGAGCTGAAAAGACTTGCTTGATGAGTCGGACAGAGGAAAGTCGGTTGTGGCACAAACGCCTTGGGCATCTAAACTTTGATAACATGTCAAAGATTTGCAACTCAAAGGCTGTCAGAGGTATGTCTACAGTTGAAAAGCCTTCCAACCCCATTTGCGATTCTTGCCAAAAGGGAAAGCAAACGAGGGTAATGTTCAAGTCAAAGGAGCATCATTCAAAGAAACCTCTTGAGCTAGTGCACACTGATCTCTGTGGACCGATGCGAACTCAAAGCACCAATGGAGATAAGTATTTTATGTTATGCATTGATGATTATACTCGTATGACATGGGTATTGTTTCTTAAGCATAAACATCAAGCACTTGATCGTTTTAAAGTGTTTAAAGCACAGGTTGAAAATATGCTTGGAAAACGTATCAAGATTTTAAGGTCTGATCGAGGAGGTGAATTCATGTCTGAAGAGTTCACTAACTATTGTGAGCACCATGGCATTCAAAGACAATATTCAGCCCCTAGAACTCCACAGCAAAATGGAGTTGTGGAATGGAAAAATCGCACCGTGCAAGAGATGGCTCGCACAATGCTAACTGAGAGCAAGCTAGCTGACAAATACTGGAAGGAGGCAATCCATACGGCTGTATACATTCAGAATCGATGCTTGATCAGGCCAAATGAAGACAAAACTCCTTATGAGCTATGGTTTGGGAGAAAATCAACAGTCAAGCACTTCAGAGTCTTCGGTAGCAAGTGTTACATCAAACGTCTTGAACAAAATCCGGGCAAATTTGATGAAAGAGCTGATGAAGGTATATTTCTGGGTTACTCCTCTAGTAAGGCTTACAGATGTCTTAACAAAAGGACCAGAAAAATCATAGAAAGTGCCGATGTTAGAATTGATGAAAACCGTGAATCAAAGAATGTAACTCATTATGACAGTCCAGTTTATGAGGACTCGAGTGAGATTGATGATGAAGTGCTTGAACCTAATGATTCTGAGAAATCAAAGGATGACTCAGAGTATGCTACACCTAGAAAGAAAAGCACTTGGGTAGAGCAACACCCTAAGGATCAAATCATTGGAGATCCTGAGGCCGGTGTTAAAACAAGACAAAGTGTAGTTAGCAATTACTCACTTGTGTCCACCATTGAACCCAAGACTGTGGCTGAAGCCAGTCTCGATGAAAGTTGGTTGAAAGCTATGCATGAGGAGTTGGAACAAATTGAGAAGAACTCCACATGGGAACTAGTTTCTAGACCTACCGATAAGAATGTTATTGGTACTAAATGGGTCTTTCGGAATAAGCTGAATGAAGATGGTCAGGTCATACGAAACAAAGCAAGGTTGGTTTGTAAAGGCTATGCTCAAGTTGAAGGCATAGATTTTGAAGAGACCTTTGCACCGGTGGCTCGTCTGAAAGCCATTCGTATGTTTCTTGCATTGGCTGCATACAAAACCTTCAAGGTATTTCAGATGGATGTAAAGTCAGCCTTCTTGAATGGATTACTTGAAGAAGAGGTCTACATTGAGCAACCTGATGGTTTTCTCATTAGCAAAAATTCAGACCTTGTGTGCAAGTTGAAAAAGGCTCTTTATGGGCTGAAACAAGCGCCAAGGGCGTGGTATGCAAGGCTGGACCTCTATCTCCGCAAGATCGACTTTGGAAAAGGACTGGTTGATAGCAATCTTTATGTCAAAACAGAGTTGAGCAAACAGCTGGTTGTCATTGTTTATGTCGATGACATAATCTTTGGTGGCAATGATGAGGAAATGTGCAGGAATTTTGCTGAAGAGATGAAGAAAGAATTTGAGATGTCAATGCTTGGAGAACTAAAGTTCTTCCTTGGTTTACAAGTTCAGCAGCTAAAACATGGTATCTTCATATCACAGATGAAATACATCAAGGAAATGCTGAAGCGTTTTAACATGGAAGACAGCAAGCCAGTGAGCACACCAATGACTACGAACACAAAGCTAAGCAAAGATGATAAGGGTTCGTCCGTTGATCACACCACTTATCGTTCTATGATAGGAAGCTTGCTTTATTTGACTGCTACAAGACCGGATCTTTTGCAAGCAGTATGTATGGTGGCTCGATTTCAAGCATCACCAACTGAGACGCACCTTACAGCAGTAAAAAGGATATTTCGATATCTGAAAGGTACCATGGAGCTTGGCATTTGGTATCCTAAAGGGAAATCCTTCACTCTTGTTGCATACTCTGACGCCGATTGGGCTGGATGTATAGATGATCGCAAGAGTACAAGCGGTGGTGCATTCTATCTCGGTGAAAGGTTGGTGGCATGGCACAGTAAGAAACAAGATTCAGTATCCCTTTCTACAGCGGAAGCGGAATATATTGCAGCGGCAACTTGTTGTACACAAGTGTTATGGATGCGGCAAATGCTCTCTGATCTAGGAGTTCCGACAACGGATCCTACGCCGATCCTCTGTGACAACACAAGTGCAATTCACATCTCTAAGAATCCTGTTCAGCATTCTAGAACGAAGCATGTTGCAATCCGCTATCACTTTCTCAAGGAAAAGGTTGCAGACGGTGAGGTAAAGTTGGAATATGTTCCAACTACTGAGCAAGTTGCTGATATCTTCACAAAACCTCTGCCAAAGGAAGTCTTCGAGTATCTCCGAAAAAAATTAGGAGTTACTCACTCTCCTAATCCTTAGGAGTTGTGCTTGAAAGGGGGAGCAATGTATTCCTTGAATATCTTATTCGCTCCTTGGTTGGTCCCTTTGGACTTGTTGTCAAAGGGGGAGAAAGTCTTATGCTAGGAGAAAGCTATGCTAGAAAAAGTTATGCTATGATAGCTTGGGGGAGATTGGTATCAAGAATGTGAATGTGAAGATCTTGATTCTGTTGAGTCTATGGTTCTGAAGAAGCTTCATGAAGGGCAACTGGTTCAAAGTGTTCCAAGTGTTGAAGTTCCAAGTGTTGCCAACAATTCCAAAGGGGGAGATTGTTGGAATTTGAGATGACTTGAGAAGTCTTATGAAGCATTGAAGTGTTTAGTATCTCAAATATCATTTTGTGTTGGAATTATTGTCAACACAATGTCACAAGTATGGTGTTGATAGTATGGTGTTGATAGTGTGGTGTTGATAGAGCTTCAAAGAAAACAGAGCTGAAACAGGTTCAGGAAATCAGAATTCCTGAAGCAGTGTGGCCGGTCTACCGAGGACCCCACGCGGTCGACCGGGCAAGACAATTAGCTCCCAGTTATTTTGTGCCACAGTGTGTCGCCGGTCGACCGGGGACCCCATGCGGTCGACCGAGCACGGGAACCAGAATTGCGCAGAAATTAGAAGTTGTGCACGAAAATTCAGGATTCTTTTGTATTTCGTTTAGGACTCTTTCTAAATGAATTCTAGCCTAACTTGAACACTCTTAAGGGTTACCATAACCTATATAAAGGCTTGATTGGTTCGTTTTCAAGAATACAGAAGAGAAGAGAGAACAAAAAGAGAGTTTTGGAGAGAAGAGTGATTGGAGAAGGAGTTGTTGCTGTGTGCTGTTGTGTTGCACGTTTCTACAGCAAGTGTGGACGAGAATGTGCTCATGAAGATGGTGATTCGTCCATAAGATAAGTGTCTCTCTGTTTATGCTTTAAATATCAATTTGTAAGGGATTGAGAGAGGGAGATTGTAGAGGGGAAGGGCTGTAGAAAAGTTCTCTACTTTAATTCTGTAGAACATCAAGTTGGTGCTTGGTGTTAGGGGTTTGGTGATCCTATCTGTTGGTGCAGATAAATTGTAAAGGGAGTAGGTGCTTCCTAGATAGTTGGTGCTATCTGAAACTTAAGGGTTGGTGCTCTTTGTCGTTGGTGCGATTAAATAGATTCAGACCTGTTCCGGATCGATGTTCGGACAGTCTTTGAACCGTGGACGTAGCCTTTTGGTAAACCACGTTAAATCTGGTGTCCTTGTGTGATTTGATTTGCTTTTGTTGTTAAATTGGACCTATTTTTAAGGAATCACTGATTCACCCCCCCCCCCCCCTCTCAGTGATCGCGATATCTAACACCCTTATCTTCAAAAAGATTGAATTTCAATGATTGCCAGCCTATCCTTACCAAAATTCAGCAGCGTTTAGCAGGATGGAAAGTTAAATCTCTCTCTCTCTCTCTCTCTCTCTCTCTCTCTCTTATGCAGGGAGGGTTGGACTAACCAAATCCACCTTTTCCACTTCCCACCTCTTCTGGGCATCTGTTCAGTTACTTTCTCAAGTTGTTTTACATGCTATTGATGGTCAGGTGAGCGATTTTTTCTGGAATTGTTGGTCTTCTAGATATTCACATCCTATTGCTTGGGATGCTATATGCTAGCCCCTAACTCCGGGTGGGTTGGGAATTAGATCCATTTATGGAACCTCTAAAGCAGCCAATCTTCGGCAAGTTTGGCATGTTGTTCTAAATAAAAATACTTGTTGGAACATTTGGATCAATGCACGGTACTTGCATAGGAATTCAATTTGGGATGTTCCTATTCCACAGCATGCATCTTGTGGTTGGAAAAACATTTTAAGTCTCTGGCCTCTTGCTAAGAACCATATCAAATTCTTGATTGGTAATGGTCATGTTACAAAGTTTTGGACTGATCCATGGTTGAATGGTGGAAGGCTCAAAGAATGCTATGGTGGAAGGGCGATTTTTTACATGGGTCTTGGGGTTGATGTTTGTGTTCAGCACTTCATTACTGATGGACATTGGGTTTTCCCAAGACTACGGTCCAGCGCTCTTATGGAGATTTTTCATTCTATTCCTCATGAAGCTGAACCTTGGAGCGACTTTGAGGATGAAATTATTTGGACATTAGAGGATAATGGCCGGTTTAGTTTTAAATCAGCATATAATATGGTATGCAAGTTTCTTACTCAAACTATTAATTGGGCTACTTTGCTTTGGTTCACGGGGTGTATTAAAAAGCATTCACTATGTGCTTGGATGCACTTAAAAAGGAGGCTCAAAACTAAGGAGTTTCTTCTCCAACGCAATGTGGATTGTGATTCAACTTGTGTCTTATGTGATGCTACCTGGGAAAGTGATTCACACCTGATGCTCCATTGCCTGTTTTCACAATCATTTTGGATGGCCCTTCTTCTTAAGCTAAACTTGACTCCCATTGCTTGTGAGAGTCCTTTAGAGCTGATGCAATCTGTTAGCTTTCGTTTTGCAAAAAGCCAAGAAAGATATTCAAACTCTTGGCAAGCTTGTTGTCAATGCGTTTGTTTGGTACGTTTGGGCTGAAAGAAATAGAAGAATTTTCAGATCAACTGATCAGTCCACATATTTGGCGGTGACACAAACCATTCTTCAAACTGTTTGCAGCAGGGTTCTTTATCTTGGTCTCCATCTTCCTGAAGAGATTGCTAGTCATTGGAATGTCCCAGCAAGGGATCACACACCTTTCCAATTGGGAGTGTTGAAAGTGGGGTGGAGACTATCCATCACTAGCGTTGGACAGGTAGTGGTTGGAATCTTATGGAAGGATATCACTATACCATTCAATGCACAAATTGAACAGAATCTCAATTACCACTCAGGTGTGTTTAATATTCTGCAGCTTGTTCCAAGTACTGTTCAACATCTCACTATTGAGGCTGCTTCTTCCTTAACTCAGATTTTGCTCAATCCATCCCAATCAGATTGGAATGTGCGATTTCAAGCATAACAACTCCATCAGATTGTCACAACCTTTGCTCATGTACAGGTTTCGGTTCTGCACCCGACTACTATGCGATTCAGCAAGGTCATCAGTCGCAATGTTGCTCACTCAACACATTTAAGTGGCGATGCCGTTGCTACCATATATCATGCCTGGGCCCGGGATGTGGGCGGAAATTAATTTGTGTTAAGTTTCATCTTGGTTTTTGTTTTGGTTTGATTTTTTAAAGGGGTATGCCCCTTTGGAAGTTTCTACTAGCCTTCTGGAGAGTAGATTTCCTTTCTGTAATTTATTATTTTTGAGAAAATGAAGACCTAACTTACTCTTCAAAAAAAAATCTATTTGGGGTAAAACATGTTAAATAAGTGTGATTAAGTTTGTAATCTATGTTTGAACATTTCCTAGCCTCAGAAAATCCTAAGAAATGGGAAAATGCCCAAAAGGCAGTCTTCATTGCCACGGCTAGCCGTGGGCACTATGGCTACCGTAGTGTACCCCAAATCTTAACTCTCTCTAGGTCTCTTCTATTTCCTACGTGTTCTTCAGTGACCTCAAGTGTAAGACCCCGTCCCAAGTTAATCAATATTAACTCTAGTTAATCCAAGTTAAAGCTAATTAACTATGTTTAAATTAGGCTAATGATGGTTTAAGACCAAATTGAATTGAATTAGCCTAAAATGAATGGTTTAGGCTTAATGAAATGATAAGGAACATGGTTACATGAATTGAATGGAGTTTAGACTCAAACAATGAAATTGAGGGACTTTTATGTAAATACGAATTTCCACATATTTCGTCGAATACGGAAACTCGTCGAGTATTCTTCGGTCCATTTTGTGCACTCGGCAGTCCACCTGTCGGGTACTATTTTGACCTATTTTCATGGGAAATTGATCCCTATCACTTCCCATTAATATATATACCTTAGAAACATGTCAAAGTGAGACCCTAAGGTGACCAAACTTCACCCATTGATCCCTATCACTTACCATTTTTGGGTGTTGATCGAGGTGTTGAGGCTAAGCGACTTAATTGTAAACGCTAGAAGAGGACTACGTGTTATGGAAATTGGGGTTTAACTTTGGAGTTGGATTGACTGAATGATTAATTGAAAAGTAGTTCCTCTTTCGTTTCGACGAACCTGTTCATGTAAGATAAGTCACGCCCTTTACTACTTGTGTTTATGACTCTCCAGTTAGGCACCACTCCATTGCTATTGTCCGACACAGTGGGGTAGCACCTATATGGAAGGACCATTGTGATTACTATGAACATAGACTACTGCATAGATCGGTGAGGCGGATGTACACCATTAAGGAGCACGCAAAAGGCGGGGTTGTGATGTTTGCCACCTCGGGTACCACCTTTGGACTTTGGACGGGGCTAACCCCCGATGTATTGAATGTTGGACATGGTTAAACATCTGGTGCTGGGATAATCACCCGATGACTTTAAATTGCGATAACCACCCAATGTACTGCGACATGTTATGTCGTGGTATTGGCCTATGTGACTTACCTATATTGTTAAGAGTCTGTGTTAGGACATTGTCTTTCTTGGTTATTGTCTTTGACTATTCGACCTTTATGCTCTTATTCCTAACATTGTACTTAACATGATCGCGTTGTTTTTAATTCACTTTGATATTGCATATCTGTTCTTGTTGGTGTATATTACCTGCCAACTATTTATAGTTTGATGATGCTACGCTTGATGAATAGGTATTGAGCATGCCTATCCCGAGGAGGGTTGATGACCACGAGTGGTGCACAGATGACATCTACTGAGTCATTGTGACCAGCACCCGAGTGCCTAAATTTTTTGGGACAAAATTAATTATTATTTTGATGCCCTAGGTTTTTGTTGGCCTTGTAATTAAAACTACTTTTGGTTTATTGTAAAGTCTAATTTTAAATAATCTCATTACATGCTTACTCTGAAAGGTTTTTATTGCACCATATGTTTAATGTGAAGCTAATTCCGCTATGGTTATTGGTTAACTGAGAAAATGTTTATACCTCACCATAGATTTCGATCCTGTGGGACCTCCATTGGAGGCCATAAGATGTGGTATGTTAACAAATTTTTAATTTGACCCTAATCTCATGCATAATTCATGTGCTCATCATCGGGGGAGTGACGAAGACTATCAACGATTTGAAGGTTTGACCCAATATTGGTACGTGTCTGCATGTCTACTCAAGGAGTGATGAAAATGGTAGGAGTCCATGATTTAAGGCATTTTGCCTAGACTTATAGGGTTGATTTTTATTTTATTTTTTAAATATTTTATGATCTGGGATTCTTCATGTGGAGGGTTGGAAGTGCTCAAAGTACATGATTACTCATATTAGGTGTTCTTGGAGGATTTTGCAAGTTGGGCTCCCTATATTCATTTTTATTTTTTATCTGGGTTCTTCTTTAGGAGTAATAGAAATGTCTGATATGATGATTTTTAATTGTACATTTGGTAAACAGTTATTCGATCCCTTGGAACCATGCAATCTTCTCTTAGAATTTTTAAGGGGAGAAGTCACTGCATTCTAGATTTGGAAAACACCAGGAGGAGTTACTCCTTATAATTCAGGTGCTTCTTTGCCTCGATGGAAGAGATGTGGAGCCCGATCAATTAGTGGAAGAGAGGATTTTGAGGACGTTACCCCAATATATATTTGAGAATTCTCTACAAAAGGTATTGTTTAGGGGGGTGTCCTAATGTATTTTGAATTTACGTTATTTATATATTTGTTTTCTATTTCAATTGGTTCTTTGGGTTTTCCCGATGATGGCTTTGTTTTTATTTGTGGGTTTTAATTTGTTTTGGCTTTTTCTTAGGACTTATATATTTGGATTATTTATAGAATGATTTGGTCAAAAGTAAAGAATTATGACAAATCTGGTCCGGATTCACTATGGTTCAAATCAGTTCCAATCCGTTCACATAGTCCTTTTCAAGTGGTTGAATTGTTTATCGTTATGCATAATAACTAGCAGCAAAGGCCCATTCTAAGCCTGGCCCAAAAAATAATATATTTCCAATTTGAGTATATTTTTTAGAATATAAATGTGAAGGAAAGAAATCTTAAACAAACAAATAAATAATATAAATGGGGAAACATTAAGTAAAATTACATAAATTGAAATTTAGATTTGTAATTATAAATTTTCATGCATTTTAATTCTTTATACAATTTTAGATAAGATAAAAAGATATAAGACTGTTTCCCAATTAACCTTTGTCACTTTCCATTCTTATCCAACAGTCACATCTTGAAAAATCATTTCAATACAAATTTAAGGGGCATTCGGCGACGGATCCCTGAACATTTCACTTTATGGCCTTAGATCCACAAAAAAAAAGTCATAGAGCCAAATGTCCCTCCCACACTTTTTCATACCTGAAATGTCTAATGTACCATTTCTTTAAATCATAACCCATGATTGGTGGGATATCCCATTAATAATGGCCAACTAACATTTAATTGCCCACGATTAATGGAATCCTCCGATTTTTAAATAAATTCTAAAAACAAACAAATAAATTTCAAAATAACGAAAATAAATTTTAAAAAATGAAATAATTTCAAAAAATGAAATAAATTAAAAAAAATAATATATAATCAAATAACACAAATAAATTTAAAAAGATGCAAATAAGTTTCAAAATATCCAAATAAATTTTAGAAAATATAAATAAAATTCAGTAGACTCAAAAAAATATCAAAAGATCCAAAAAATTTTTTCAAAAAATGCAAATAAATTACGAAAATAAATTTTAAAAAATGCAATAATTTCAAAAATCTCAATAAATCTGAAAATACACAAATAAATTTCAAAAGACGTAAATAAATTTAAAAAACACATATAGATTTAAAAAAACGTAAATAAATGTGCTTAAAAACTCAGATAAATTTTGAAAAAAAAAAACTCAGATAAATTTTCCAAAAATACAAAGAGATATGACAGAAGACAAATAAATTTGACAAAAACTCATATAAATTTGAAAAAACTCAGATAAATCTGAACAAAATTCAGATAAATTTGAACAAAACTGAGGTAAATTTGATAAAACTCAGATAAATTTGACAAAAATTCAGATAAATTTAACAAAAACCTAGATAAATTTGCCAAAAACATAGAGAAATATGAAAGAAGATAGATAAATTTGAAAAAAAAAACTCAATTAAATTTCAGAAAAATTCAGATAAATTTGATAAAAATTGAAATAAATTTGACTAAATACATAAATTTGCGTGGACTGGGTCAGCCTGACCTGACCCGACCTAGACCTAGACTAAAAGAACCAGAGAACTGGGTTTCTTCACGTTCTGGTTCTGGAATCAAAACCAGAACCAGTGCTTCAGGGCGCGGCAAAAGCGGACAGAGCTTCTCCGGAATCTTCAGACGGCGTCGGCATGACTCATCTTTCTCGGCGACGCATAAAATCCGGCAGATCCAATAATCAAAATCATCACCGATCTGTGTGGCCCAACGTCCAATCGACAGGCAATCGCTAGAAGATTTAGCGATCCGCTGCGGGAGACGCAGGTCAGATCGTATCTGAGAACCATTGCCGCCTCTGATCGATAGTTGTGGACGGCGGTGGAGTGCGGTCTGAGGTGCTGCAGCTTCGACGATTTGTTCCGGCCGAGCGAGATCCTGGATCTAAACGGAGATGAGGAGACGGCGTCGTTTCGTGAGTCGGAGCTGACATCGCCGACGCCGTGTTTGGTTGTGGATTCGGCGGTCGGACTGGTTTGGAGCGGGCACAAGGACGGGAAGATACGGTCGTGGAAGATGGAGGAGAGATTGGATGGGAGTGGATGTTTCAGAGAAGGGCTGATGTTTCAGGGAAGGGCTGAGTTCAGCAATCACTAAAGATGGTGCAGCGGAGCCCAGGCAACGATTCCTCTTTAACTGGGTTCCAAGAACGGAGATAATGGAAGAAAACTGGGTTTCGAGATGAAGTCTCGTGTTTGATGCGCTGGTCTGGTTCTGATTTCAGAACCAGAACGGGATAAGAGGAAGAACGAAATGAGGGAGGGGGAGGATTTGAAATTTGAAATTTCAAAATTAATGCCTAAAACGGTTGAAAGGGCATATTAGTTCTGAAAAATGAGATCATGTGGGCTGAGGGACCTCTCGCTGTAAACAGTCTAGCTGTGTGGACCAAAAACCTTAATAAGTTTTTCCTTGGACTGGAGGCTGGATACATAACTTATAGGGACCTCACTAATTTTGCCCAAATTTAAAACCTAAGCTGTGTAGGCCTAGGGGCGACTTTTGGCATTGGGCAACCTGAATTTTGAAGAGCCTAAATCTTAGAAGCCCAACCAAATCAGTTGAAACTTGGGTAGGGCCCAACGGTTCTTCTAAATGGGTACCATCATCATTAAACTAGCCGCTCTTTTTGACCTTTTGATTTGACATTACTTTTTATTTTAATATTTTATGTATCAAAATCTCTTCAAAAGGATAAAATGTATAGCTAACTTATATAAACTACAATAAAAAATCAATTTTAAACTTAACTGGTTCAACTGAAGAATCAAATTTAAAATAAAAAATTACACATGTTAATCTCTTGCCCAAAACGAAGTAAGGTAGCGTTTGGTTCGCTGTAATGAAGGTCGGAATGGAATGGTCCTTCCAACGGAATGGTCATTACAACGTTTGGTTCACAAAAAAGTGGCGTAATGACCATTACCTCCGGAATCATATTCCCTTATGTAAAGGAATGGTCATTCCATCCAGGATGGGAAGTAATGGCCATTTCATTCCTTTTTACTTTTTTTTAGACCAAAATACCTCTCTTCACATCTATACATTATTATTATAATAATAAGATTATAAAAGAGAAGAACTTGTGTGGGCCCCACCTATATAATAATAATATAATACATACATTATTATTATAATTATAATTATTATAAGATTATAAAAGATAAGAACTTGTGCGGGCCCCACCTATATAATAATAATAATATAATCTATATATTATTATTATAATAATAAGATTATAAAAGAGAAGAACTTGTGTGGGCCCCACCTATATAATAATATAATATATACATTATTATTATTATTATAAGATTATAAAATAGAAGAACTTGTGTGGGCCCCACCTATATAATAATAATATAATATATAGATTATTATTATTATTATAATAAGATTATAAAAGAGAAGAACATGTGTGGGCCCCACCTATATAATAATAATAATATAATATATATATTATTATTATTATTATAAGATTATAAAATAGAAGAACTTGTGTGGGCCCCACTTATATAATAATAATATAATATATACATTATTATTATTGTTATAAGATTATAAAATAGAAGAACTTGTGTGGGCCCCACCTATATGATAATAATATTTATTATATTATAAAATAGAGAACTTGTGTGGGCCCACCTATATAATAATAATATAATCTATATTATTATTATTATTATATTATAAAATAGAAGAGCTTGTGTGGGCCCCACCTATATAATAATATAATAATATATACATTATTATTATTATTATTATTATTATAAGATTATAAAATAGAAGCTCTTGTGTGGGCCCCACCTATATAATAATAATATAATCTATACATTATTATTCTTATTATTATAAGATTATAAAATAGAAGAGCTTGTGTGGGCCCCACCTATTTAATAATATTATAATCTATTCATTGACTGAGCCAACGATAAAAATCTAACAAGGTTATTTTGGTCAGTATAGCGTAAATTTTATTCCATTTCATGACTCATTCCAGTGTACCAAAATCAACTGGGTTGATTCCTCAGCGTACCAAATGCTGGAATAGAAATGTCTATTCCTGCCTCATTCCGGTCTCCATTCCATTCTCACCTACAATCATTCCAGCGAACCAAATGCTACCTAAGTAAACATGCCTAAGAGTCATGAGCAGCTCGACATAAGGCAAAAAAAGCCTTTGTTTCATGCTCTTAAAAAATGAGGCACCATAGTATCACATCTTATTAAAGTCATATTTTCACATTCTGAAAAAGCATTAAAGTAACTGCCATAGTTTCTTTTTCTCCCCAAAAAATAAGGCCTCATAATAGTAGTTAGTATCACATCTCACTAAACTTGTCTTTTCACATTACAAAAAAAGTATTAAAGTAGATATCTCTCTCTACACAATGTCTTTTTAAATCCCAACAAGTTTTAACCTCCATCCACCTCACCAGTGAGGTTTTCCAAATGAACATTTCTCTTATAGATTAATGTTTTCCTTGCATCTCTACCTAGAGTTTAATCTCCACCAATGATTTTCTACGTCAGGTACTCTTATCTCTCTCACCCTCTTTGTCTCTCTCATAGATTGTCTTTCTCTATAACTATTTTTTCTTATTATTTCTAAAGCAATCCTCCTTTTAAGGATTTACTTATTTTGTTTTTTCTTTTTTTAATAATATATGTGGGTATTTTCTATAATATATGTTAATCAAAATTCACTAACTTAAATATAACCTTTTTTTTATATATTTGATTGAAAAGGCTTCATCAAATTTGAATGCCATCTACATCTACAATCTTTATGACCAGAAATGATAAATCACTAAATCAAGTTCTATTGTTCTATGCTTTTAAGATTCTTTTAATTCCAAACTCGTATTGTATGTTTATTATAGTTAGTGTTCGTTTTATTTGTTAATATTAGTAGTTATAATTTATAAATGATAAATATGTCTATTTGAAACTATGAATCATGGTACTTGATATTTGAAAAAAAGAAGAAGAAAAGAATAGATAATTTGAGGCCTCATTTATGATTTGTCGCTTTAGGCCTCAAATTGTCTCGAGCAGGCCCTGCAAAGAGTGACCTCTTCATTGAAGTACTTCAATACATGTAGGCTACTTCAATACATGTAGGACATTGATGTAAACATACCCAGATTCTAATCTGCATTGATGTACGCCGAAAGCCCTAAGACAAAATATTAAAAATAAAATGGAGAAGGCAAGATATAGAACGTCGGAGATTGGGCTAGTTTGGCACTTTACTAGCATAGTAAAAGTCAAGTAAGCCTCCATTTTTCAGACAATATGTCACATTAAAAGCACTTTAATTCAAAACTCCCATATATTTTTCAAAAAAAGTAAAAAAGTAACCACCTTTATCCACTAAAATACAAAAAAAAAAAAAAAAAAAAAAAAAAAAAAACTTCACTTTCCTATACAAAATGTCAAAAAGTTTTCATAACAAACAACTAAAAATAAAATACCATCATAACCCACTTATATTTTATTCTTTCTTTAAAATCAACTTTCCTTCACCTTCTTCAAATCAACTTCACTTCACGTATCAGTTTCAACTAATATATGATAGTGAAGTAAAGATGTTGATATAACTCATAAACATACCTTGGAGGCATCAAATGTGCTCTCGGGATCCAGTGGGATGGATACAATCCATCATTGTAATTAGGCCACAACCCATGGTGCAATGGTCATACACATTCAGATGGAAGAGAAACATCAGAAGTCCATGTAGCCCGGATAGTATGCAATATTTTTTTTTTAAACTTTTTGTATATACCCCCTAAGATTTGTAGTATTTGTATATAGGCCCCTGATATTTTAGTATTTATAAATAGGCCCCTGATCTTTCTTTTTAATACATTTCATGTCCCCAAAATCAATATTTCTAATAAGAATGGACAGCTACCATGATATTTGTGTTGGATTTTTATATAAATGACAGCTTTGCCCTGACATCCATTAAACAAAAACTATTTTATTATTATTTACAAAAATATCATTATTTTATCTTAAGTCCCAATGGCTTCTCTCAATAACTCTCTCATACACATGACTAGAGGTGGACCTAGGTACAAGGGCCTGGGGACTGGAGCCCCCACCCATATCTGATAAAAGTTTAAAGCCCCCGCCCCCCATCGCGGAAATTATAAAAATTAATATTTATTTCTTTACATTTGATCGTTCCATCAATATTTCTTTTACACCCCCTGTACATGAAGCATAATCATGTATTTTGAAACTTTCATCTATCCAACGGTGTGTCATGTTGGATTGGATAAATCAAAACCGGTTATAAGTATTGGTGTTGATTGTCATCATGAATCATGATCAATTTAGATTTAATAAAATGAACCTTATATCAATAAGAAAAAAAATGAATTATGCAGGGTTGCTCTTTCCCACTAAGTGCAATTGTTAATGTAACATGCTTTCTAAAAATATTGAGTCCAAGCTTTTGAAATTATGCATATAATGATAAAAGAGATGGATAAATGTATCATTTCACTCTAAAAACCTATGGTAGTTAGAAGACTATTGATTTTGGGGACAAGGAAGGTATTAAAATTAACATGCAGGGACCTGCTTGTTTGCAAATACTAGAACCCAGGGGTCTATTTGTAAATCCTACAAACCTTAGGGGGGTATATACAAAAAGCTCTATTTTTTTTTTAAGAATTTGAATTTGAAATTTTAAATAGTATTTTTGAATTTTGTTAAGAGAGATATTATAGGTTTGAAGAGAAATTTTAGGAGATTCAAATTTAGGAGATGATAGCTTTCCAGTTTAGCACTATGGGGATCGCCAAAGCCATATATTTTTTCTTGTGAATTTTTGTGAAAGGAGAGCTCCTACCTATTGACGTTGCGCCTCCCGCTATATTGCTTTAATATATATATCTAAATCTATCCCTAATTATGAGAGTGCTCCATTTCCAAATGGAGCCTCCGAGTGATGTAAGGGTTGCATTGGGTCGGTTTAAAATAGGGCCCAACTCGACTCGCTGCTATTAGCAGTAGAGATGATTTTTTTATTTTTTTATTTTTTTTTTGTTTTTTTAGGTTCAAGGCGGGTTTAGGTATGTGGGTGGAAACCCAACACCGGTTCAAGGCGGGTTCGGGTTTCATCTTCTCAATCTGTCGGGTCCTTATACTCATTAGTTGCAAAGCCATTAGTCATTCAAAATTTAAAATAATACCAAGCCCATGAGTTATTTTTAAAAATATATCGTTTTAATTACTAGGAAATCTTAATTATGCTCCTTAAAATTAGGAATCAAGCCATTCTATTTCCAAAAGGAAGAAAAAAAAAAGCTTTCTTCTTCCATGCAAAAAGAGAAGGACCATTTTATCTTCAAATAAGGTGGGGTGGGTGAGTATTTTTTTTTGGATAATGCAGATTCAGCCATTTGGGCCAGAATAATTCCTACGGGCCCAGGAGAGAAAGCCGGATAAAATTTTCCTGTGACCCGAGTGTGGCAGCACAGTTTCGAACCCACAACCTCCGGGTGGAAATCGTGATCCTAGGCCAATTAAGCTATCTTATTGAGTTTAATGAAAGTTCATGGGGGCTGGTTTGAATTTAAACATCTGAAACCTATCATGAGGAGGAGCGGCTTTGAGGGCACTCTTGAGGGCTCACGGTATTAAATGTTAGTTTTCCAATTAATGGATTCAAATTAGAAGCCAATATCGAATTCAAATATATGACATTGGTGAATATATATAGACTGATACTTATTAGTTCTTTTGTCAGGGTTAGGCTTAGCACGGGCCTGCTAAGTGTTGAATTTCATATTCAATGCATCTTTTATTATTAATAGGTCCGAAATTTTACTACTTATTATATAGCTTTTAGTTTTAATTAAGGTTAAGATTATAGATTTTCCATTAAGCATATGCTTAGATAATTTTTTGACATTTTACTTTTCCCATCTAAAAATTATATAAATGAACTCCTTATTTGAAAATTATACTGAATCCCATTTTTAAACCACCTTCTATAATAAAAATTTTTAAAAGTATCAACGATATCTAATATTTGACAATTAGAAAAGAATTCTCTAACCTTTCTTTTGATTACATACTTTCTAATTGGGGAGCTTGCATGAGGTGTGGCCCATTTAAGGAGAGGACATCAATCTGCTAGTATCCTCATCCTTATGGGGTTTTGAAGTTTAATGTGGATGGTGCCACAAAAGATAAGCCGGGTCGCGCAAGGATTGGAGGAGTGCAGCTCAATAGTAGAGGTGAGATATTGCTTCTTATGTTTTCCAAGCATGTTGGTGTGTCTGACTCCAATGAAGCGGAGTTGTTGGCTGCTCTGGAAGGTCTCAAGCTATTTTCTATAAGATACAACAGATCACTAGTTATGGAAAGTGATTCTACTAATGTGATTACATGAGTATCTAATCGGAAAGCTTTTCATTGGAAATTTCAATTTCAACTCAATAAAATTAGGGAGCTCTCAACTGCAATCATTGTTACTTTCCATCATGCATTAGGTTAGATCCGCCAATTCTATGGCAGATGTGTTAGCAAAGCAAGGGGTTGAGAGGTTGGTTCCTTTGGTGGGTTTAATTTTGTAATTGGGGTTGGAGGTGGTGGATCTTTCTTGTACATTCTCCATCTCTTTTGTTTTGTGGTGGTGTGCTTTGTATTTCATCAATCTTTTTAGTGAAACTGTTTCTTTCTGTTAAAAAAAATCTAATATTTGGGATAATTCTAACATTGATTTCATTGTAATGAGAACAATTAATTGACCTTTGTGTTGGGGATGTGCAACCAAAGTCCCACATCGGCTAGAATTGGGAAAGATCATGGGCATATAAGTTGGACTAAGTACTCCATTGGTATGAGGCCTTTTGGGTAGAACCCAAAAACAAATCCATGAGGGCTTAGGCCCAAAGTGGACAATATCATATCAATGTGGAGTTTGTGGTGGTCACTATCCTAACAAGTGGTATTAGAGCCCAGGCCCAGACTTAGCCCGGAGAATCCTCAGATTGCCAAACAAAAGGTGGTGGCCCCAATGATGCGCAGGAAAAGCGCAGTACTCACGATTAATGGATCCGTGGTAAGGCTCTCGAGTTGCTCTCCTCGATGGAGCAGACGGATGGATGATCATTTGAGGGGAGGCCCGGTAAAAATACCCAAAGAGATATGGTCCTTTGTTTGAGGAGAGGATTGTTGGGGATGTGCAACCAAAGTCCCACATCGGCTAGAATTGGAAAAGATCATGGGTATATAACTGCTTACTATACTGACAGCTTGTGAAATGTCGAGCCTAGTACACCCCATCGCATACATCAAACTACCAACAGCACTCTGATAAGAAACTTGAGCCATGTACTGACACTCATCATTTGTGCTAGGAGACATAGCAGCGCTAAGCATGAAGTGAGAGGCAAGTGGTGTACTTACAGGTTTTGTTTTTGCATCCATACCAAAACGCTGTAGTATTTGAACGTTGTAGTTTTTTCTTCAAATACTGTTTCTGTGATAGACAAACCTTGCCTTGCACCCTGTCTCTCTGAATTTCCATACCAAGTATCTCCTTGGCTTCCCCCAAATCCTTCATTTCAAATTCATTACTCATCTGAGTCTTCAAGGTTCCATTTCGTAGTTTGAGATAGTAGACACAATGATCAAAAGAACTCCGTGTGTACTTCTGCCCAATCATAAACTTGTCAAATCGTTTGTACCACTATCTCGGAGATTGTTTCATACCATACAACGATTTTTTCAATTTACAAGCCAAATGTTCTTTGCCAGCAGCCTTATACCCATTTGGTTGGGTCATGTAGATCTCCTCATTCAAATCACCATGCAAAAATGCAGTTTTAACATCGAGTTGCACTAACTCAAGATCAAATTGTGCAACCAAGGCTAACAAAATATGAATCGAAGAATGCTTCACAACAAGAGAGAATACCTCATTGTAGTCAATGCCTTCCTTCTGTGCGTAGCCTTTAGCCACTAATCTAACCTTGTACCTGACATTGTCCTTTTCTGGAGATCCTTCCTTCATGGTGTAGACCCATTTGCACCCAATTGCTTTCTTCCCCTTAGTTAACTGTACCAACTCCCAAGTGTCATTCTTATGAAGAGATTTCATTTCCTCATCCATTGCATTCTGCCACTCTAGACTTTCTGATTGCCTCTTTGCTTCTTTGTAGGTATTAGGAACACATTCTTCAACCATTGGAAGTGCATATGCCACCCTGTCGTGAACCATTGAGGTTTTCGAATATTCCTTTTTGGTCTACTAGATGCAATAGAATCTTCTTCTTCTTGCTCTTGTAAAGGCTCTTGAGCTGGAGTCTCCTCCTCATATGTATCATCACCATCTAAATCAATTGGGACGACATCAAACTCCACCTGCTTCGATTTATCATTGGTCTTGCTCTCCTACTGAGAGCCATTTTGCTTGTTCTGTTTACACATAGCAGCTTCATCAAAAGTCACATCCCTGCTAAGAACAAGTTTCTTTGAATTTGGACACCATAGCCGGTATCCTTTCACACCACTGCTGAAACCCAAGAATATAGCTTTCTTGGCTCTTGGATCCAACTTACTCTCTGTGACATGGTAATAAGCAGGACAACCAAATATATGCAATTTATCATAATCAGTAGCGGGTTTTCCAGACTATACCTCAATGGGTGTTTTACCTTCGATCGCAGCAGAAGGCAACTAATTGATGAGATGACATGCATAAGCAACTGCCTCACCCCAAAAAGCTTTGCCTAATCCAGAATTAGACAACATACATCGAACTTTCTCCAATATAGTGCGGTTCATGAGTTCTTCCACCCCATTTTGTTGCGGAGTCCCACTAACTGTAAAATGCCTCACGATCCCCTCATCCTGACATACTTTCAAGAATGGATCAGATTTGTACTCTCCACCGTTATCTGACCTAAGCCTTTTGATCTTTCTGCTGGTCTGTGTTTCAATCATTTTCTTCCACTTCAAGAACACATTCAAGACTTCATCCTTGTGCTTAATGATGTACACCCATACTCTTCTGGAGAAGTCATCAACGAATGAAACAAAGTAGTGCATACCTCCCAAAGATGCCACCTTGGTAGGACCCCATACATCCGAATGAACATAGTCTAGTGTGCCTTGAGTGCGATGGATCGCGGTGCCAAATTTCACTTTTGTCTGCTTGCCAAAAACACAATGTTCACAAAATCCCAACTTGCGGGTCTTTGCACCTTGCAACAAGCCTTGGTTAACCAAACCCTGCAATGCTCTCTCTCCAGCATGCCCTAGACGCATGTGCCACAATCCGGTAGTGTCAGTAACAGTCTCATTTGAGCTATCAGATACTATTGCTGCTCCACCTACAACTGTACTCCCTTGCAAGAAATATAGATTTCCTCTTCGGACACCCTTCATCAACACAAGTGCACCATAAACAACTTTTAGTACTCCACCTTCCATGGTAATCTTGAAGTCTTTGGAGTCTAAAGCACCCAATGAGATAAGATTCTTCTTCAAATCCGGTACATACCGAACATCTGTCAAACTCTAACTGCTCCATCATGCATCTTCAAATGGATTTTTCCTATCCCTTTTGTTTTGCAAGTACTATCATTGCCCATCAAAACTGTTCCACCATCCAACTCTTGAAAGGGAAAACCATTCCCTGTTGGGACACATATGATAGGTACAACCCGAGTCTAAAATCCATTCATCAGAATGGCATACCAATGAAGAAACAATCAAATTAAATTCAAAATCATCATCTCCATCGTGTCCAATGTTTGCATCAGATTTATCTTTGTCCTTGTTTTTCAACTTTGGACAATCCTTCTTCCATTGCCCCTTTTTGCAACAAAAGGCACATTCATCTTTTGCAGGTGGTTTTGACTTTCCTCTCGAATTAGAACGAGATTTATTACCAGATGTCCTATCATCTGATCTGCCTCTTATTGTCAATGCATCAGATGATGAATCCATGTGGGCCTGTTTGTCCTTCTTCTGATATTCATTATTCATCAAAGCAACAGAAACAACATCATATTTAACCTCAGTCTTCCCGTTGATCAAAGTGTGAGTAAAATGATCATAACTATCGGGAAGCGAATTCAGAAGAAGTAATGCCTTATCCTCATCATCAACTTTCACATCAATGTTCATTAAATCATCAATAATCTTATTAAAATCATCGAGATGTTCAATCATAGAAATACCTTGACGATACTCGAAGCAGAAAAGTTTCTTCTTCAAATAGATCCGATTCTCCAAGCACTTGGTCATATACTTTTCCTCCAATTTCTGCCACAACTCTTTTACAGAAGTTTCTCTCATCACTGAGTATTTCTGATCCTTCGTGAGACATAATCTGATGGTGCTACATGCCTGACAATTGATCTTCTGCCATTCCTTATCTTCCATCTCTGAGGGTTTATCCTCAGAGCAATTTCTAACTCTTGTTGGCTTAGAACATCTCTAACCTCACATTGCCACATACCAAAGTTATTGGTACCATCAAATTTCTCAACTTCGAATTTTGCATTCGAAATGGTGGTCTTTGCTGATGATGATCTTGCCATTTTGTTTTTGTCTGTCAAACTAACAATCCACTTCGTTCAGATCGTAGATCTAGTTGATGCGAATCCAACAAAAAAAAAACGGAGCTCAATTCTGAGTCCGGATGCCTCCAGAAATCACAAATCAATTCTGGCCGTCCAATTGGTCAAAACTGTCTTGACCGTACAGGTGACGTCAGGATGACGTCAGCGGCTGCTGAGTTCTGCTGAACTGGGCTTCTACGAAGTGGGTCAGGTCGAACTAACCCGAGACCTGACCTAGAACCTGAAACCGACCTGAACAGGTCGTCTTCTTCACTGGGTTCTGTAACAGAACCTAGTTTTCTTCCTTCTTCTTCGGCAGCGACTGGCATGGCTGCAGGCAGACTCCGGTGACATCGAGCACAAGTCCAGAGTCCCACTGTCTTCCCTAGTTCCGGCAGTGAACGGCGACTATTCCGGCGATGTGAGGACTCTGCGATTTCTGTTTTGGAAATCCAGTTCTTCTTCCTCTACAGCGCGTGCATCGTCGAGTGCCTCTAAATCCGAATTCTGCAACGACGATGATTCTCCTCCAGTCAAGTTCCGGCGAAGATGGCGACGGACGATAGCGGATTCAAATCACAAAACCGGCTTGAACACGACTCAATGCAAGGTCGTCTTCTTCTTTGAATATGTTCTGCACGCAGAACAACAACTGCAGCGCCGCCGCTTCTCTCCGGCTAGTGGGGTCTTCTCCGGTCTACTTCCTCTGGCAGCAGTGGCTAGAGACCGGAAAAACTGATCGCCTGGCGATCTGCTTCTTCCTTCAGATCGTCTCCAATGACAAAATCCTCTGGTTTCTACAACGTGTTCCCTGCAAAACAGAGTCATCTTGATCTTCTCCGATCAAGGGTCGTGGCCCACTCAGTGATAAGTCTAGCAGAAGCAAAATCGAAGAACCCTTTTTCTCTCCAATCTGCAAGATCCCTGTTCCAAAAATAGAGATCGACTTCGGTGTGTGAGATCAAGCCTTCTGCGAAATCCAAACCGATCTCCGTTGTTGATCGCGTACCACAACAATGCTCTGATACCAATTTGTTGTGATCGTGTGTACGGAAGTGTGCGATCAACAAGCAAACAATGCAAACCACACAGAAAGAGAACACAGATTTACGTGGTTCAGTGATTTCACACCTATGTCTACGGACAAAGCTCGTCTTCTTCTCCGTTTTCACTAATCAGAGTTTTCTCCCTTACCCCTAGGGTTACAACCAAAAAGATAATATATAATTTGAAACAAATACTAAATTACCCTTCAACCTTAATTGCATTAGGCCTACAAAACGAGCCAAAAAACCCAAACCCATAATTGCATTGGTTTGTCGTTTCAGCGGGATGATAGTATTGGTCAGCATGTGGTTGGATGTATGGATTCCGATTACGCTGGTGATTTGGATAAGCGTCGGTCTACTACAGGTTATGTGTTCACTCTTGCAAGGGGACCGGTGAGTTGGAGGTCAACGTTACAGTCTACAGTTGCTTTGTCGACTACTGAGGCAGAATACATGGCGGTGACAGAGGCCATTAAGGAGGCCATTTGGCTTCAAGGTTTGCTTGATGACATGGGGATCTTTCAGGAGCACATGGATGTCCATTGTGATAGTTAGAGTGCAATTTGATTGGCAAAGGATCAGGTTCATCATTCACATACGAAACACATCGATGTACGGTATCATTTTGTGCGGAAGATTGTTGATGAGGGTGATATACTCCTTAAGAAGATTGCGACTGCTGATAACCCCGCAGATATGCTGACTAAGGTTGTGACTGGGGTCAAGTTTAAGCATTGCTTAGACTTGATCAACATCCTGCGAGTTTGAGCACTTTCAGGTGCATGGCGCCTACGGGCGCATTTGGAGGCGTGTGATTGCATGGCAAGGTGGAAAATATTGTGACCTGCAAATCTCGCCAAGGTGGAGATTTCTTAGGTTTATGGATTTGGGCTTTTTGACTCATTTTGTAGGCCCAATGCAATTAGGGTTGAAGGGTAACTTTGTATTTGTTTCAAACTATATATTATCTTTTTGGTTGTAACCCTATGGGTAAGGGAGAAAACTCGTATTAGTGAAAATGGAGAAGAAGACGAGCTTTGTCCGTGGACGTAGGTGTGAAATCACCGAACCACGTAAATTTGTGTTCTCTTTCTGTGTGTTTTGCATTATTTACTTGTTGATCGCACATTTCCGCACACACAATCACAACACTTTATATCTTTTTGAAGATTTAGGTCTTTTGTGTATGGATTTAAAATTAAGTTGCGTCGAATGTTTCTTCTCGGCCTAGATTGGCAATAGGACGTGATAATCAAACAATATATTAATCATGAACATTATCACCACCTCAAGCTCATTTTTCATGAATCACAGTACTTTTATAAATCATGAGTTATCCCTCAAAAAGTGTTATGACCATTATAAAATTCTTTTTTAATATAATTTAGCCACAATACTAAAACTATCAAAGGTCTTTTTATCTTTTTATTTGAAATTATATATTGATATTTTATTTCTCAGACTTGCAAAAGTTTGACACCTAGATAATGTTTGTACTGTAGGTCCACTTCTTTCACCTCCACTACTTCTATGATCTATCAATCTGTTTTGATTGTTAAAGCATTTATTAACTTCGACAATGCTTGTTATGTAGGCCCACTTTTCATCACCTATACTACTTCTACCAATCTGTTTTGATTGTTATAGCATTTATTATGTCTTATTTTCATAAATATCTAATATTAGATTGGTTAAATTCTATAAAGTTTGTTGGAATTTGAGATGAACTTGAGATGACTTTAGAGTCTTTTGATGAATTAAAGTAATTAGTATCTCAAGTATGGTTTTGAGTTGGAATTCTTGTCAACACATTGTCACAAACGTGATGTTAATAGATTGGTATTGATAGAGCTGAAAAGAAGAAACAGAATTGAAACAGCCAGGAATTAAGAATTCCTGATACAGAGCACCGCGGTCGACCGGGCTCTTCATCCGGTCGACCGAGCAAGAAGAAACCTGCAGAAAACAGATTCAGGTAGCTCCCAGTTATTTTCGTGACACAGTGTGTCTTCGGTCGACCGGGACCCCAGGATGTCGACCGAGCTCGAAATTGTCTGTTTTCCAGTTAGTGTCTTCGGTCGACCGAGCAAGCCATGATGTCGACCGAGCACGGGAACCAGAGTTGCGCAGAATTAGAAGTTTTGCACGAAAATTCAGCACAGTTATCTATTTCGTTTGGGAATCTTTCTAAACGAATTGTAGCCCGTTTTGAATACAATTAAGGGTTATTAAAACCTATATAAAGGCATGCTTGGGTCGTTCATAAATACATCAGAAGAGACACCAGAAGAGAAGAGAAAAGAGAGAAGTTAAGAGAGAAGAGTGTGCTGTGTGCTGGTGCTGTTGCTGTTGCTGTTGTGCTGCATCTTTCTACAGCAAGTGTGGACGAGGATATGTTCTTGAAGATGGTGATTCGTCCATGAGTTAAGTGTCTCTCTGTTTATGCTTTAATTTCAATTTGTAAGGGATTGAGAGAGAGAGAATTGTAGAGGGGAAGGGCTGTAGACAGAATTAATCTTCTATTCTGTTCTTACATCAAGTTGGTGCTTGGTGTTTAGGGTTTGGTGATCCTATCTGTGGGTGCAGATAAATTGTAAAGGGAGTCGGTGCTTCCTAGATAGTTGGTGCTATCTGAAACTAAGGGTTGGTGCTCTTTGTCGTTGATGCGACTAAATAAGATTCAGATCTGTCCCGGATTGGTGTTCGGACAGTCTTTGAACCGTGGACGTAGCCTTTCGGTGAACCACGTTAAATCTGGTGTCATTGTGTGATTTGACTTGTTTTGTTGTTGAATTGGACCTGTTTTTAGAAATCACTGATTCACCCCCCCCCCTCTCAGTGATCGCGGTATCCAACAATTGGTATCAGAGCGAGGCTCCCTTGATCAGTTTAATACGCTAAGGGTGATCACTTGTCAAATCACATGGCAGTCAATACAGGGAATATGAAGGCACCTCTGTTTGATGGTTCTAATTACTCCTTTTGGAAGATTAGGATGCAAGCCTTCATCAAATCTCTTGGCTATGATGTTTGGGAGGCTGTCAGAGCCGGTTACAATGCTGCCACCGTACCCAATGATACAGCATCGAAGAAGTTGGCAGACAACGACTCCAAGGCGCAGAATGCACTCTTTAGTGGCCTTGTGGACAGCGAGCTTGTCAAAGTAATTGCTTGCAAAACAGCCAAGGAAATTTGGGACAAGTTGCAAAGCATACATGAAGGTGATGAGAAGATTAAAGAAGCCAAATTGCAAACTCATCGCTCTCAATTTGAATCTCTTTGCATGGAGGAAAGCGAGAATATTGACTCGTATATGCAACGAGTGAATGAAGTCACGAATGACATTCGTGGACTAGGGGAGGAGATTAAAGAGCCGGTCATCGTTAAAAAGGTTCTAAGATCTCTTCTTCCCCGGTTTGATTCAAAAGTCTCAGCCATCGAAGAAGCCAAAGATCTGAATGCATTTTCCATGGATGAATTACATGGTTCTCTAACTGCCTATGAGATGCGCATAGGAAAGACGTCTTCATCTGATAAAGAAGCGGCCTTCAAAGTTCAGAAAAAGGCAAAAGAGACTGCTGGTCATGATATTGATTCTGATGATGATGAGCTTGAGGCTCAATTTGTTAGAAAGTTGAAGAAAGGAAGCAATGGCAAGTACAAAGGGAAGCTACCCTTTAAATGCTTCAATTGTGGAGGTATTGGTCACTTTGCTGCGAAGTGTCCCCTAAAAGAAGACAATGATAATGACTCTTATGCTGAAAAGAGTAAAGGAAAGAGAAATTTCAGAAAAAGGGGCAAAGCTAAAAACTTTCTATGTCAACAAGATGACAGCACGTCTGAAACTTCAGACGATGATGAATCAACCGAAGCTCTCTTCATGGTCACTGTTGAAGAAGAAGAAGAGCTAGATCCGGAAGAGGATGAGGAGGCTGAAGTCAATCTTGAAGAGGAACTCATAGCCGCACTTGAGGAGCTAAGCATGGAACGCAAATCAAGTAAGAAAAATCTGAAACTTCTCCATGAATCTGAAAGTTCTATTATTACTTTGAAAACTCAAGTAGAAGAATATAAAAGAATGGTAGAAGTCCTTGAAAACCAAATAAGTATCAAAAAGGAAGAGGCTATGAAACTTGAAACTGAGATCGCTAGAGCAAAGGCTGAAATTTGGAAAATAGCAAAAAACTCAAAGCGCTCCAAGCGATTGAAGGGACTATGAAACTCAATGAACTACTGAAAGTTCAAAGACCTGCCCACTTCAGATTTGGTCTAGGATTTGAGAAAGGTGAATCCTCTAAGATTGCACCTCCTAAAAAGAAAGAGTTTGTGAAGCAAGTCACTGCACCTTCTAACTCTATGAAGCCCACTCAACCTAGAAAGGAGTCCATTCCTGTTAGAAAGGTAATGAAGATTAACCAGCCACAAAGAAGATACAAATTCTATGGTTATTGCTTTCATTGTAATATGTTTGGACATAAAAGAGCTGATTGCAAATTCTATGTAAGAAACAGCCCACTTGTGACTAGGAATCCCTTTTCAATCCTAAACAGCCACAAAATTGAGTGCTATATATGTCATAATTATGGACACTTGGCTAGGGATTGTAGGTTGCCTATTGCTAACAAATTTCAGGTTGAAAAGAAACCCAAGTTAGTCAAGGCTTGGAGAGCAAAGCAAAGTGTAGAAAGTTCCAAAGAATCTCTCATTGTGCAAACGGCATTCAATGCACAAAAGAAGACAGCACCATGGGTCCTTGATAGTGGTTGTTCAAGCCATATGACTGGTGATAAAGAGAAATTCATCAAATTACAGCACTATGAAGGCGGTTCAGTGAAGTTTGGCAACAATGATGGTGCCAAAATCTGCGGAAAAGGTGTTATTCAGCTTATGGCAAACAAGATCAGATCTGAAGAAGTCTTATATGTGTCTGGATTGAGACACAACCTGCTTAGTGTGAGCCAGATCTGTGACGAGGGTCATGAAGTTATCTTCACAAAGAATGGGTTTGCCATCAAGAAGAGTAGCAACGGCAAAACAGTGGCAACTGGATCAAGAACTGCTGGAAATCTCTATACACTGTCAGATGGAGCTGAAAAGACCTGCTTGATGAGTCGGACAGAGGAAAGTTGGTTGTGGCACAAACGCCTTGGGCATCTAAGCTTTGATAACATGTCAAAGATTTGCAATTCAAAGGCTGTAAGAGGCATGTCTAAAGTTGAAAAGCCTTCCAATCCCATTTGCGACTCTTGCCAAAAGGGAAAGCAAACGAGGGTTATGTTCAAGTCAAAGGAGCATCATTCCAAGAAACCTCTTGAGCTAGTGCACACTGATCTCTGTGGACCGATGCGAACTCAAAGCACCAATGGAGATAAGTATTTCATGTTATGCATTGATGATTATACTCGTATGACATGGGTATTGTTTCTTAAGCATAAGCATCAAGCACTTGATCGTTTTAAAGTGTTTAAAGCACAGGTTGAAAATCAATTGGAAAAACGTATCAAGATTTTAAGGTCTGATCGTGGAGGCGAGTTCACATCTGAAGAGTTCACTAAATATTGTGAACATCATGGCATTCAAAGACAGTACTCAGCCCCTAGAACTCCACAGCAAAATGGAGTTGTGGAACGGAAGAATCGCACCGTACAAGAGATGGCTCGTACGATGCTAAGTGAAAGCAAGATGGCCGACAAGTATTGGAAAGAGGCAATTCATACGGCTGTATACATTCAAAACCGATGCTTGATCAGGCCACATGAAGACAAAACTCCCTATGAGCTATGGTTTGGAAGAAAAGCAACAGTCAAGCACTTCAAAGTCTTCGGCAGCAAGTGTTACATCAAGCGGCTCGAACAAAATCCGGGCAAATCTGAAGAAAGAGCTGACGAAGGTATATTTCTGGGTTACTCCTCTACTAGCAAGGCATATAGGTGTCTTAACAAAAGAACCAGAAAAATCATAGAAAGTGCTGATGTGAGAATAGATGAGAATATTGAACCAAAGAATGCAAATCATAATGACAGTCCAGTTTATGAGGACTCGAGTGAGATTGATGATGAGATGGCTGAATCTAATGATTCTGAGAAATCAAAGGATGACTCAGAAGATACCACACCTAAGAAGCACAGCACTTGGGTAGAGCAACACCCTAAGGATCAAATCATTGGAGATCCTAAGGCAGGCGTTCAAACTAGACAAAGTGTAGTTAGCAATTACTCACTTGTGTCCACCATTGAACCCAAGACTGTGGCTGAAGCCAGTCTCGATGAAAGTTGGTTGAAAGCTATGCATGAGGAAATGTGCAGGAATTTTGCTGAAGAGATGACAAAAGAATTTGAGATGATTTTCACGAAACCTCTGCCAAAGGAAGTCTTCGAGTATCTCCGGAAAAAGTTAGGAGTTACTCACTCTCCTAAACCGTAGGAGTTGTGCTTGAAAGGGGGAGCAATGCATTCATTGAATATCCTATTCGCTCCTCGGTTTGGTCCCTTTGGACTTGTTGTCAAAGGGGGAGAGATGTTATGCTATGATAGCAAGGAGAGATGTTATGCTATGAAAGCTAGGGGGAGAATGTTGACAGTGCATGGTTGATATTTCCGAATTTCAGAATTGGTTCCAAGTGAGTATTGAAAAGAACTTGGAAGAGCTGCAAGCTGGAGTTGAAAGTGTTGAAGTTCCAATAGTGTTGCCAACAATTCCAAAGGGGGAGATTGTTGGAATTTGAGATGAACTTGAGATGACTTTAGAGTCTTTTGATGAATTAAAGTAATTAGTATCTCAAGTATGGTTTTGAGTTGGAATTCTTGTCAACACATTGTCACAAACGTGATGTTAATAGATTGGTATTGATAGAGCTGAAAAGAAGAAACAGAATTGAAACAGCCAGGAATTAAGAATTCCTGATGCAGAGCACGCGGTCGACCGGGCTCTTCATGCGGTCGACCGAGCAAGAAGAAACCTGCAGAAAACAGATTCAGGTAGCTCCCAGTTATTTTCATGACACAGTGTGTCTTCGGTCGACCGGGACCCCAGGATGTCGACCGAGCTCGAAATTGTCTGTTTTCCAGTTAGTGTCTTCGGTCGACCGAGCAAGCCATGATGTCGACCGAGCACGGGAACCAGAGTTGCGCAGAATTAGAAGTTTTGCACGAAAATTCAGCACAGTTATCTATTTCGTTTGGGAATCTTTCTAAACGAATTGTAGCCCGTTTTGAATACAATTAAGGGTTATTAAAACCTATATAAAGGCATGCTTGGGTCGTTCATAAATACATCAGAAGAGACACCAGAAGAGAAGAGAAAAGAGAGAAGTTAAGAGAGAAGAGTGTGCTGTGTGCTGGTGCTGTTGCTGTTGCTGTTGTGCTGCATCTTTCTACAGCAAGTGTGGACGAGGATATGTTCTTGAAGATGGTGATTCGTCCATGAGTTAAGTGTCTCTCTGTTTATGCTTTAATTTCAATTTGTAAGGGATTGAGAGAGAGAGAATTGTAGAGGGGAAGGGCTGTAGACAGAATTAATCTTCTATTCTGTTCTTACATCAAGTTGGTGCTTGGTGTTTAGGGTTTGGTGATCCTATCTGTGGGTGCAGATAAATTGTAAAGGGAGTCGGTGCTTCCTAGATAGTTGGTGCTATCTGAAACTAAGGGTTGGTGCTCTTTGTCGTTGATGCGACTAAATAAGATTCAGATCTGTCCCGGATTGGTGTTCGGACAGTCTTTGAACCGTGGACGTAGCCTTTCGGTGAACCACGTTAAATCTGGTGTCATTGTGTGATTTGACTTGTTTTGTTGTTGAATTGGACCTGTTTTTAGAAATCACTGATTCACCCCCCCCCCCTCTCAGTGATCGCGGTATCCAACAAAGTTTTCATGCTTTATTAACCACTTTTGCATACAAACACATGCCTACATCTCTAAAATTATGTAATTTCTTATTCAATGCACTTTCGGTTTCTAAGAGGGGTTTGAGTTTTACTGTTCAATGTATAGATTTTCAATTTTACATATTTTTATATTATTTTTTTTTTATAAATTCTGGACATTTCCCAATAAGAATTGATGGACTGCGCTCCTGGCGCCTGGTCCTACCGAGGTCGGCGGACGTGGGAGTCCGTTGGGTCCGACCCTTTCGTGACCGGGCGGCAAGGGCGTGCATCAACATTTCTTTTGTGTGGGTGTGCCAGATTTTCTATTTCACTTGGAATTGCAAGTGGTGATCTGGAGATCAACCTTCGCAAGTAAAAAGGAAATCAACTTCTTTCAAGTTTTCCATTGCACATATATTTAAGAAAAGAGACATTTTCTTGGTTTGCCGTGAAAGGCGATTTTTTTGGTATTTATAGCTGATTTTGGCGTTTATAGCCGATTTTTGGCGTTTATAGCCGATTTTGGCGTTTATAGCCGTTTTACAATTCTTATCAATAATGAAAGACAAGAGTTGTGATTTTTGTCTCTTTTCAAAAAAATACAAACTACAATGAAAAGCAAGAAAAGGAGGATCTAACTTCTCAGGAGATTGTGGGGGACCCGTTCAGATTGACGGTCGCAAGCCATATGTGGACTTCGCCATCATCCATGCAGATGAGAACAGAGGATGCTATTGATTCACTTGGCTTGGCTATAACCTCAGGTTTTTAGAGGACAAAGACCAAAAGGAGGTCCTATGTCCAATAAAAAGCCGAGTAGACGGGCTGAAAAGCCACGTCTAAGCCATTTGGAGGCAGAAGGAGAAGGCAAGGACCTTAGGGGGGGTACCCCCCCAAGGGACTTTTGTCACCTTGTAGCGATGGTCGGTGTAGAACTTCCGCCGAGTTTTCTCTCTTAGATTTCTGATGCCTTTTTCTGTCTGAGTTTTCGGATTTTCTGCAGTCTGTTGTCTGTGTGTTTGTGATCGTCTTTTTCTTCTTGGAGAGCTCTCCGATTTATAGGCTTTTAGGTAGCCATTTAGGAGGGTTTATGAGCCTTAATTGTCATAAAGCTACATAAAGGGAGGAGTTACAAGATTGAATTCTTTATTTTGTAACTCCTTTTTCTTGGCTTCTGATTGGCCGGAGGAGATTGAGGGCATTTAATCGCCTTTAATCGCCATGATGGGAGGAGTTTCATGGGTTAAATGCCATGAATCTCTTGACTTGTAACTCCCGGATGCTTGCTTCTAATTGGCCCATCCAAAGAAATGGATTAATGACTGTAATAAAGCTAGTCAATTAATCGCATTAAGTGGTCGCCGAGCAGTTGAAGAGTCACGGGCCGTGCCGCGTCTTTTGGGATTCTTCTGGCGGTGATCATTGATGGATCTTTATGTAGATTGACATCGGATGACCATGTAACTTCAGGTGTTAGTTGCCAACAGCGGGTCGGTACCATCTGTCTTGTCGATTTCTCGATCAGTTGGGTAGAAAGCACACTTTTTTTGGTTGACCGGGTGGCGATCAATGTTGTTTTCGATACTCTTGATGATTAACCCATGTTTTTGATGGATGTCAGAGGATTTGGTGTCTCAAAAGTATGAATTTTGGAAAATACCAGAGGCTGGACGCTTCGAATCGCGAAAAAACGGCGAAAACCGGGCTTTCCGGGGCCTTCCCGGAGATCCCGGGCCCCAGGGTCGCCGGCGACCCTGGGGTTTTTCCCCCTTTTTGTCCCGTTTTGTGTCCGTTTTTGCTGTTTTTCGATTCTTTTTTCTTCTGTATTTTTCCTTGACATTTTTGATCATTTATTGGCCTGATTTCCCTGTAGAAAATCTGATGAGAATCCTTGCATTTTTTTGCAAAGTTTCCAATTTTCTGAGAAAGCCGAAGACTTTGTCGCGCAGAACTGCCGATTTTCCGTCATAAGCTGAAACTGGGTCAAACAATGTCGGAATGACCTGAAATTTGGTGTGAAGCCTCTTGAGCAATAAATAAGACCAACCATAGGCTTTTGTTTGAGTTTTGAAGCCGTTTGAGGTCTTATCACCCGTAGACTTGCTTTTGTCGCGATGAAGACGTCGCGGTTTGATGTGCGGTCAACCGATGTCCGATTGACTTGAAATTTGACAAGGAACCTATTGGAGTCATTTTAAGATGATCCATAGGCTCTGTCTTGGAAGCCATGGTCCCGGAGAGCTTCGCCGCCGAGAGGCCTGATTTGGCTTCCGAGCGTCAAACTATGGTCAAATGTTGTCGAAATGACCTGAAATTTGACGTGTAGCCCTTTGTAAGCATTTTGAAGCCGTCCATATGCTCTATCTGATGAGTGATGGCCTCGGTGGTTCTCGCCGTCGAGAGGCTTGATTTAGCTGTTCGAGGGTTGATGTAGGGTCAAACGTTGTCGGTTTGACTCGGAACTTGACGTGGAGCCTTTTGGATGTATTTTGAGACCATCCATCGGCTCCGATCGAAGATTTGGTGTCTCCGATGCTTTCGCCGCCAGGAGCTCCTTTTCAGTTGCCGTAGAAGAGAAGTTAGGCCAAACGATTTTGAAATGGCCCGAAACTTCTTGTGTACTCCTCTTTTGGCTGTCTTGAAGGATCTTGCAGTTTTTGTTTGGTTCTGACAAGATTTGATTTTTTGTAAGTAGCATTGCCTATTTATGGCAGGTTGCGACTTCATGTAGCTCTTTGGATCTTGAAGGGGCAAAGTGACATTTGTGGTGTCAACAAATGCCCCATCGAGGTACAGCGACGAGTTGCTTATCATTTGTAGTCGATGTGCCTCGAAGAGATTTTTTGAAGGAGAGCCTGTGACTTGACCAAGAGTCTTTGAGCAGTCTTTCTTTTTGGTATTTGTAGCCTTTTGAGCTTCCAGGGGAATTTTATGGTAGTGAAAGGGATCACGTACCATCTCAAGGCAAAGTTTTGAAGATGACATCAGGGATGTGGATTTGAGTTTTGACCTTGTGACCTAACAGGCTGTATGTGGCAGGTTGGGGGGTCGGGTTTGGTTTTGACCGTGTGACCCAACAAGCTGTATGTGGAATGTTGGGGGATCAATTTTGGTTTTGATCTTGTGACCTAACAGGCTGTATGTGGCAAGTTAGGGGATCAGGTTTTGGTTTTTGGCTTTGGTCTTGTGACCTAACAAGCTGTATGTGGCAAGTTAGGGGACCAGGATTTGGTTTGATATTTGTGAAATGTCAATTTCAAGATTTTGGCTCAATTTGGTAGATGAGGCTGGATGGTTTGATTTTTGGAAGCTCATGGGGCTTGGAATTCTCTTTTGTATGGTCGAATCAACTCAAAAGAGGCATGGAACCATTTGTGTATGCTCTTGGTAAGAGGGATTTCTCTTTAACTAAAAGCCCAAAAAATATTTTTTTTTTGTGCCTAGGTAGTCAAACCTGGCTCATATGGGCTAACCGATGGGACCTTAAGCTTTTGAAATGGCTTAGATCTCCTATGGTGTCATTTTTGTAAAGAATATCCAAAAAAAATCTCATTTGGATAGAGAATATCTAAGAATATCTTTACTTGGAGAGAATCTCTCATGTTCCCTTTATTTTGGGATAGGGTATCTCAAGATATCTTTCTTTTGGGAAAGAATCCCTCATTGATCCCATCTTTTGAGAGAAAATCTCTCATTGATTTCTTTTTGGGAGAGAATCCCTCAAGATATCTTTCTTTTGGGAAAGAATCTTTCTAATCTCTTTCTTTTGGTAAGGTTACTAATTAGTAACATTTACCTATTTCTTCTTTCCTTCTTTGGTTTGCTCTCTTCTATAAAAGCAAGGAGGAGGTTGGATCTCTTGCTCTTATTGCTTTCTTTTGCAACAAATCCAAGAGGGCTTCAAGAGCAAGAGTTCTTCTTCTTCAAGATCTTCAAGACTTTTCTTCTTCTTCTCCATCAATGGCTTCAAGTAAGTTCCCTTTTTCAAGAAAACTCCATTGTAGGAAAAATAAAAGTTCTTTCTTTTTGTTTATTTCTTTTCTTCTTTTCTTTTTTTTTCTTTTCCACGTGTTTGCTTCTTTTTTTTTTACACGTTTTTTTTTTTTTTGCTTTCTTTTCTTCTTTCTTTTTTTTTCATGTTTTTTTTTTTGTTTGTGGGCCGTACGGACAGATCCGTACGGATCTGGCCGTACGGCCACGTGGCCTGTGGGCCATCCCCTTTTTTTTTTCTTTTTTTATTTTTTTTTCTTTCCCCCCTTTTTTTTGAGAAAGTTTTCTTTTTCTTCTTTTTTTTTTTTGCTCATCATTGATAATGCATTTTTTTTTACCAAGATGTTCATGCATGTATATTTTTGTAAATTGAATTGTAGCATGATGTGATAGCATACCTGAAAGTTTTCGCAAATTATAGAATTTGGAGCTTGCAGCGATATTGAGCCCTTCCTGATTTTGCGGGGACTTTGAGGTTTCGAAAGTTTAGAGTTTCGGAGCTCGCAGCAATGTTGAGCCCATCTTCAAGCTTTCTATTTCTTTCAGGATAGTTCCTTTTCTTTGGAATTGCCCCGGCATCATGTCAAAACTTCGCCAGATTTTTTTTAGCGAGATTCTGTCATTTTGATGTTTGATCTTTTTCTTTTCCATCCTTTTCAGGTGGTTCCTCCATAACGAACAAGGGTAAAGAGCCTGCTACAAGCGTACCTCGTCGATCTGCTAGATCTTCTAATCCGGCCGTTCAGCAGGCCTTTGAGAAGGTCCAGTATGTTGAGAGAAATCTAGAAGAATGCGACTCTCTCAATAGAGATGAGATGAGGCAGCGACTGATCACTCTCAAGGGAGAGGAATTCTATAAGATCATGGTAAGCAGTCGTCCATGGGTGATGGAAGATCAGAGGGTTTTGCCCAAGCCTACCTTTTTCTTTTGTGATGCAGTCCTTGATGACATGACATACCAGAGGAGATGTTTTCAGTTCTCTTTCACAGCAGATGGTGAGAAGAAGACTGTTGCTACCCGGTCGACATTTGATCGCACCGTCTCGATCATGAGCCTTGCCCCCACGTGCTCTAAGAGGGAAGATCCTCCAAGCTGGGTGAGAAGGACAAATGTAATCGAGACCGGGGTTTTTGTTGGCGGTTCTCCTGGATATACAGAGAAGTTGCCTGCTGACATGGACCTGTTGATGCCATCCAGCAGCTACCAGGGCTCTGATTATCCGTCGGTCGATTTGAGACAGGTGGGCCTTGGTATTTTCAGCGGTGACGGCAGCAATTGGATAAAGCCTTTTCGACTTCGTGGCCATTTCATTGCTGACTCCAAGTGGAAGTCGTGGACTGATCGTGTCCTGCTGATTGCTGGCGCCGTTTTGAAGGATGCCGGGATTTTTGATGCGGTCCGTGCCTTTAGTGAGACCGTGATCTTTTCCGACGAGGCCTTCATGGCAATGCTGGAGTCATTCCTCCCACAAACCAATACCTTCGTTGTGACGAATGGTGAGATTGGTTTCTCTTTAAAGGAGCTGAGTGCCATTACTAAATTGCCCATCCTTGGCAAACTCTATGAGGAGTTTATACCAATTGACAGCATCCTTGAGGGGCAGTCTGAGGAGTTCAGGCTTCTGTACTTTCAGCTCGTCGCCTTCTATGATTTTTTGAAGGAGAAGGAGGGTTTGAAAGTTAGATCCAGCAGTTGGAAGAGTTCTAGCTCTTCGTTCCCCAGCTTTTTTGACAGCAGGGAGTCTTCTGATAGTGTGACCCAGGAAGCTAGGGCTCAGGATCCAAGTTCGAAGAAGATCTTGGCTATGCAAGAAGAGTTGAGAGATTTCTGTGCAAGTACAAGCGCCATATGTCCTGACATTGCACTGCGGAGAGATCTCACTGTTTACCTCACCTATTGGCTTGGTGAGGCTATTTTTGCTGGAGGAGATGGAACGCACATCAGGCCGCATTGTATTTTTCCGGCTTGTCAGATGGCATTTGGAGAGCAGCTTGCTTTGGTGCCAGCTCTTTACTCCTACCCGTGTACCGAACTGCAGGCTGCTGCTTTTTTTGTTCGGCTTGGGCTTCCCATGAATAGGGTATTTTCAGCCAACATCTTTTATTCGTGGTACGTGTACCACTGTCCTGGCTTCCACCGGCTGGGTGCTGCACAGGATGATGATCCTCTGATGATTCGACTGGCTAAGGGCAAAGCCGTGTCCGAATCACTTTTGTTTGCCCGCATGAGGATCCGACGGTTCAGGGACGTCGAGATGGGGCAGTCTTCGGTGAAGCTTTCTCCAGAGTTGCGGAAGAAGGCTTTTGATTTTGGTGCCTCCCGAGACTCTACCAGGGCGGGGTCGGGAAGGCATTACTCCTTGACAAATGCAGAGAGAGAGTGGCTTTTCAGCATACGTGTCGGCACGATGGTGTACCGCAGACATCTTTTCGTCGACATCCAGCCGTATGTACCCTCTCGCTTTGCTTTGCAGTTGGGCTTTTCTCAAGGCGTTGTTGGTGCGCCTTCAAGCATGGTGAAGCGCTTTGGAGGTTTACAGGACGGGAGAAATGCATGGGCTTTCTATAGTGCTGAAGATACTACAGCCATGATCTCTTATCCTATGTTGTTGACTTCCCGGACTGCCGGCTTTGCGAAGTGGTTTGCGGAGAGCTTTTCGGCATATCGGGGCCTTTCGAAGAAGGAGCTTGATGTGAAGCTGGCATCTGGAAAGGGCTTGGAAAGTCGGATGGCGTCCGGCGAGAGGAAGTTTGGGCCTTCCTTTCTGGAGAGAAGCACAAGATAGGCTTTCTCGGTGACCAGAGCGTCATTGGTTCTGAAGCTGTTTGAGAAATACCTGATGAGGCTTTAGAGCAGCTAGAATAGGAGGAAGCCGAACTTGGTGCTTGGATGCAAGCGGCACAAAGGCAAGCTTCCGTGGAGTCTACTGATAAGGGTAGACCATCCAGTGAGGAGTCAAGTGAGAAACCTGACTCTGACAGCGGGGCAGGTTCCTCTAAGAAGCGAGCCCGCAGGAGTAAGAGGAGGAGGAGTCATCATCACAGCAAGGGGCAGCATGAGGACTCTCCTGACTTGGAAGTTCCTCTTACTATCAATTAGGATGTGCCAGTGGATGCTGACGAGCCTCCAGAGAAGAGAAGCCGAGAAGAAGAAACCGTCGGTGAAGGTATGATTCTTCCTTTTTCTCTTTCCATTTCTTTTCATGGGATTTTTCCATGTTCTGATTTGTTTCTTGTTTCTGCTTTTCTTTTTTTTTTTAGCAGAGGAAGACTTGGTGATGCCTGAGGTTCCAACCGATGAGGTGGTGACGGATCCTGTCGGGGCACCTGAAGAAGAACCGAGGGACTCTGGAGTGAATCCAGAGTTTCCAATTGGTATGACTTCTTTTGCTTTCTTTTTTTTTGTGTCTGTGACTTGGTTTGCTAACACATTTTTCTTGCCAGCTGACTTGCCACAGGATTCCGATGACTTTGAACCATCGATGGACGCAAATGTTGATGATGTTTCCGATGAGTTCATGGAGGAAGAGAGTCTTCCGCCAGTCGTCGAAGAAGGTATTTTGTAGTAATAACCCTGATAATGATTTTCAAACAGGATCATATTCATACCTTTTTGTGTTTCTTTGGCAGGTTTTGAAGTGACAGAGGAGGATCCGTCGCTTCCAGAGCAAGGGATGCCAGAGGTTGATCCAGAGGTAGAGACTCCTGGGACCAGTTCTGACAATGTTGAGGAGATACCTCGTGCTGAGATTCCTTCCCGAGCAGGAGCAGCTTCAACTGGGAAGAGTTCTTTTGTTACTCTTCCAACAGGTGATGACATAAGCAGCCGACCAACGGAGTTGGGCGAATCCTCAGCGGGGCCATCTCTTCTTTTTGCGAAGAAGGTGGTGGTGCGAGTTCTGAGCTCTTGGATTGAGACTCTGCTTTCTGGGCACTTAGATGCCAGACTTGGGATGATCTAGCATGTGCGTGAGATTCTCAGTGATGCCGAAGAGGCTGGTCTGGATGTCACAAGTTCCAGGGCGATCGTTGATAGGATCATCGAGCTGGGTGACAGGTGGTTTGAGACCATGGGTTTTCCTGACGACCAGTTCTTCAAGGAGATGTTCCTGGACCCTGCGGATAAGGCTCAGTCTAACCTGGATGAGGCTACAGAAAGAAGGAAGCAGGTAGTCCGAGAGAAGAATTTAGAAGAGCTAAACATCATTGGGCTGACGCATGACCATAACATCCTTGATAGGGAGGTCGATGAGGCCAGAAAACGTCTTGAGCATCTGTAGGCACAAGTCGCTGCCAAGTGGACTGTAATAACAGAGGCTCGTGACAGGGAGAGTGCTCTGATTCATCGGGTTGCAGATGCCAATCGAGTTCTTAAAAGGAAGTCTGACGAGAACAAACAATGGCGAACTGCTCGAGATAAGCTTCCCGATGCGAAAGAAGGGTTACAGCCCACCTCAGCATCTCATGGCAAGTTCCTGAAGAAGCGTGCCTTGGTCCCTAACGGCTGAGGCCAAAAGTTTGCTTAAGGAGCTGAACTCTTGGCTGGAGACCATTTTTGATTGAGCTCCTGTTTTTTTTTTTAACAGAAACCATCCTTCTTTCTTTTTTTTTTTTAGTACCACTTGTATTTTTTTGGTACTTTTCTTTTCTTTTTTTTTGTAGTGTTTGTGAATACTTTCCTCTCTTTTTTGTACCACATGTACTTTTTTTTTGGTACTCTCTTTTTTTTGTTATCCCTACGCTCACTTGAATCTTTTTGTGATAAAGTAATTGCTAAATGGGATTCTTTTTTTTTTGGTTTTCCCTACGCTCACTTAAATCTTTTTTGTGATAAAAGTAATTGCTAAATGGAATTCTTTTTTATTTGGTTTCCCTACGCTCACTTAAATCTTTTTGTGATAAAAGTAATTACTAAATGGGATTCTTTTTTTTTTTGGTTTTCCCTACGCTCACTTAAATCTTTTTGTGATAAAAGTAATTGCTAAATGGGATTCTTTTTCTTTTTTTTCCTTACGCTCACTTAAATTTTTTTGTGATAAAAGTAATTGCTAAATGGGATTTGATCAAAAGCTTGTCATTTTGTGAAAATCTTTTGTCAAATGATTGCTTTGGCATGGAAGCCAGATTTTTGTTTGTGGCACGGAAGCCGATTTTTGGCATGAGAGCCGGTTTTGGTGGCATCTATAGCCAGGTTTGTGGCATTGATAGCCGGGTTTTGGTGGCATTGATAGCCGAGTTTGTGGCATTGATAGCCGTTTTTTTTTTTTTTTTTTTGAAAGCCAAAGTTTTTAGTTTGTGGCATTGATAGCCGGTTTTGTTTTGTGGCATTGATAGTCGGTTTGTGGCATTTATAGCCGGTTTGGTGGCATCTATAGCCGTTTTTGTGGCAATTATAGCCGGTCTGGTTTTGAAAAATGCAAGTATCGACTAAAAGTCGCCTCCCCGCTGAATGTTCTTGCAAGTATCGATGGAATGTCGCATCCTTGCTCATTCGGTTGTGAGTATCGATGGAATGTCGCATCCTCACGAATTTGGGTGTAAGTATCGATGGAATGTCGCATCCTTGCTTTTAAAAAAAATTTTGTTTTGCGGGTACTGACTTGATGTCGAACCTTTGGGTTATGGATATCAACTGAAATGTTGCGTCTCCATGGTTTTTTTTAGGTTTTTTCGAACCTTTGAAATTTGGGTTGTGGATATCAACTGAAATATTGCGTTTCCACGGTTTTTTAGGTTTTTTCGAACCTTTGAAATTTGGGTTGTGGATATCAACTGAAATGTTGCATTTCCACGGTTTTGGATTTTGCAAGTATCGACGAAATGTCGCTTCCCTGCAATTTTGGAAGTGTCGAACGTGATTCGTATGCTTCCGATTTATGCGAGTATCGACTAAACGTCGCTTCCCCGCGGCTTTTTGAAAAACCATTTTTTTTTTGTTTAAAGACACGAGGGTCATAAGTTTTGACCTAAAACCATTTAGGCGGTAAAAGGCAGGGTGGACTAGGGTAGAAATCCCTGAATCCGGATTTTGTTTCAAACCATGAATTTTGGGTTCAAGGGTTGAAAATTTTGGTCAAGTTAGGGAATGGTTCCTAAACTTGGATTTTTTTATTTTTTATTTTTTATTATTTTTTTAAACAATGAAACGATGAAAGTAAGCATTGTTTAAATTTCTAGAAATTTCAACATTTGATATGAAAATTCTAAAAAAAAGGTGGGTTTAGTGAGCGTGTACCTGGAAACCGGTTTTGGCTGTACAGGCATTGCTCTTACCCAGTTGGGTAAGTCTTCAAGGGTAGTACGGCTTTAAGAACTTGCCGTTGATGGGCAACAAACATCTGTCACCTTCCATGTTTAGGAGTGCGTATGCACCGTTGGAGAAAACCTTGTCGATGACGTAGGGTCCCTCCCATTTTGGCTCAAATTTGCCTTTGGACTTGTGAGCGAAGACCATTGGTCTTTTTACCGCAAGAACCAAGTCAACCTTTTTGTAGGCGCGTTGCCTGACCTTTTTGTCGAAAGATCCTGCCATGCGTGCTTGGTAAAGTTCAATGCTTTGTTGAGCTTCGAGCCGTCTCTCATCGAGATTGTCCAGCTCATGGAGTCGCAATTTTACATTGCTTTCTTGAGTCATGTCATTTTGCAAGGATACCCTCAAGGAAGGAATTTGTACTTCCAAGGGTACGACAGCTTCGCATCCATAGACCAAGGAGAATGGTGTACTATGGGTTGGTCCTCGAACGATGGTTCGATAGGCCCACAAAGCTTCAGACATTTTATCGCTCCAGTCTCTTTTGTGACTAGAGACCATTTTTTTGAGGATTTTGCAGAGTGTTTTATTGAAAGCTTCTGCTAACCCGTTTGCTGCCGGATTGTATGGAGTCGAAGGACAGCTTTGGATTTTGTATTTATCACAGAACCTGTAGAATCGATGATCCCGGAATTGTGGTCCGTTATCATGGACGAATCTTTTGGGTATGCCGAAACGACAAATGATGTTGGTGCGCAGGAACTGAAGGACTGATGAGGTCTTCATTTCGTTGAACGCAAATGCTTCTGACCACTTGGAGAAATAATCCGTAGCGGCGAAGATGAAGCGATGACCTTTGCTCGAAGGGGGAGAAATAGGACCTATGATGTCCATACCCCAAGCCTCGAAGGGCCATGAAATCGCTGTAGGATGCAGCCATTTTGGAGGCATGTGAATGTAATCTCCAAGAATTTGGCATTGTTGGCAGCGCTTAGCAAATTGCATTGCGTCCGCTACCATGGTAGGCCAGTAATATCCTAACCTTTTTATCTGATCATAGAGCTTGGGACCAGCCTGATGAGCTCCGCAAAGACCAGTATGAACTTCTTTGAGTGTTTCTTCAGCCTCTTGTTGTGACAAGCAGCGTAGAAGTACTCCGTTGAAGGATTTCCTGTAAAGGATTTTTGAAGGAATATCCAAATGAAAGTTTGGGGTTCACCTTTGGATGCTTACCCGTTCTTTTGGATCTTCAGGTAGGATTCCGAACATAATGTAATCAATGAACGGATTCCTCCAGTCGCCGATTGAAGTTTGAATGATTGAAATCCGACTTCCGACCACTTGGTGGCATTCAGCAACTGCTTGGTGTGTGTTAAGAGGAGGAAGGATTCTTCTTTTGCACACTGTGATTTGCATGTTTTCCCCTTCCTGGATTGCCATGGATGCAGCAAGTCCAGCTAGGGCATCTGCACGTATATTTTCACATCTACGAATGTGGGTGATGTGACAGATGTCAAACTTCTGCAGGAGCGATTGTGCTTTGTTGTAGTAAGGCAGCAAATCTGGCTTCCTGACTTCAAATTTCTGATTCATCTGGTTGACGATCAGTTGAGAGTCTCCAAAGACTTCCAGCATGGTGATACCGGATTCGATGGCGAGTTCCAATCCTAGGATCAGAGCTTGATATTCAGCTGCATTGTTTGTGCATGGTTCCAGTAGCGAGAATGCGTGTGGAATCATGTATTTGTCGGGGCTAACAAAGAGGATGCCAACTCTCGAGATCAGCTGTCTTTTTTCATTTGTCCTGGTTGCACCGTCAAAGTACATGTCCCAGGAGGCACTTTGTGAGAAAGTCTCCACATTGTAGACTGGTTCGTCTGGGAGATCATCTCTGAGCAATGGATGCTCTGCGAGGAAGTCCGCTAGAGCTTGCCCTTTGATTGCCTTTTGTGGTACATACCTAATATCAAATTGTGACAGAAGGATGGACCATTTTGCTAGTCGAGCATTGAGAGAACCTGCCTTTGTGACAAGGACCTTCAAGAGGTTGACCCTCGAGACCAAGTATACTGTGTTGGAAAGCAAGTAGTGACGTAGCTTTTGTAAGGCGAACATCACTGCAAGACATTCTTTTTCGACTGGAGAGTAGCGATGCTCTGCACCTACTAGCATGCGGCTGAGGTAATATAGAGCAACTTCTTTTCTTTGATCATTTTCTTGCGCAAGCAGAGCTCCCAAAGAGTGATCAAGGGCTCTTGTGTACAAGATTAATGGTTTCCCAGTGGTAGGAGCAGCTAACACTGGAGGTTTTGTCAAGTATGACTTGATGTCTTGGAAAGCAGCTTCACAATCAGCATCCCAGACAAAGTTACACCTTTTTTCATCAACCGGGAGAATGGACGGCATTTCCCCGAAAGATTGGAGATGAACCATCTGATGTAGGCCAATCTCCCTTGAAGCCATTTGAGTTCTCTCAAGGTTCTTGGAGAGGGCATTTCTAGAATGGCTTTGACTTTTATAGGGTCAAGCTCTATTCCAGCTTTCCGAACTAAGAATCCGAGGAACTTACCCGACGAGACGCCGAAAAAGCATTTCAAAGGATTCATCTGCAGTTTGTGTTTGCGAAGCCGGAGGAAGACTTCTCGAAGGTCTTCGAGGTGATCTTCTTTTCTTTTGCTTTTGACGGCGAGGTCATCAACATAACATTCAACCGTCTTGTGCTGCATATCTTGGAATATTTTCATCATAGCCCTCTGATATGTGGCACCAGCATTTTTCAGACCAAATGGCATGACAGTATAGCAATACACGCCAAATGGGGTCTGAAAAGATGTATGTTTTTCATCCTCAGGATGCATCTTTATCTGATTGTAGCCAGAGAAACCATCCATGAATGTCATTCGCTCGAATCCACAGGTATTATCAATCATTACCTCTGGTATGGGGAGCGGAAATTCATCTTTTGGGCATGCGCCATTCAGGTCTCTATAGTCAATACAGACCCTGATCTGCCCATTTTTCTTTATCACGGGGACAATGTTGGCTAACCATTCAGGATGTTGTTCCTCACGGATGAAGCCGACGCTTTTGAGTTTTTGAACTTCTTGTTCAATTTTATCCATCACATCTGGACGGAATCTTCTTTGGCCCTGCTTGACAGGCTTGATGTCTTCTTGAAGATTGAGTTTGTGAACTGCTATTTTGGGGTCTAAGCCAGGCATTTCAGCGTAAGACCATGCAAAGCAATCAACGAACTCATGAAGAAAGGCGATATACTCGGGTAACTCATCATCCTTTATATTCTTGCTTATGGATACAGGATGTGGGTTATCTGGTGTTCCTAAGTCTATCTTTTAAACAGGATCTTCTGTTGGAAGGTTCGAAGGTGGTTCCTCCACAATATTTTCGGAGGCTTCCAGCTCAACGAAACCTTCTGGGGTTTCAAAGGTATTTCCAGACCAAGGTTTTGTTCCTTTCCACTGGTCTTCTTGATCGGTAATTTTCCCAAGGCTTGCTATGAGATGATCCCAATCGCCTGTTGAAACCGGGTCGAAGTAGGCTACTTTTTTTGGAGATGAGGGTTCTTCTGGGTCAGAAGACCACACGTCTGTGCCATCGGACAACTCCTCTTCATTTTCGGAGAAATCGTGCCAATTGGATGAGCTTCCTGGATCTTTGTCAGGTGACTCATCAAAGAGATATCCAGGGAGATCGATGTCTTCATAGACTTGAGATGTTGAGGCTTGGTCAGTATATTGACTTTTAAGCCTTTGTATCAACTGTCTCAGGGGAGTGTCGGGATCATACCCTAACCCGTGTGAAGACTTTTCTACATAGCCGTAGAGTCTCCAATCTTCTAGCTGGCTTTTGGTCAAGACGGGCCCCAATGGCTTGAGAATACCGCGTCCTTCTCCCAAACCGATTAGGTTTTGAGCGTCATAGCCCATTTTCTTCATAATAGCTTGTGCCACAGAACTATATAGGGATAGTTGAGGTATACCTTCATTTTGGAAAGGTTCAAGCATAGAGTTTGATGAAGAAGCATCCGATCTATGGAAGAAGATCGGCTTTTCCTTTGCTGAAGTTGCTGGAACAACGAAGGAAGCTGACATAGGATCTTCTATGTCAGAAGTTGTCTCCATTGGAGTGAGAGCAGGCTGAACTTGCTGAGTGTTAGCTTGGCTTGACGATGTGTCATCTTCTGGCTCTGAATCCGAATCCGTGTCTTGCATGATAGACACGAAAGAGACAACAAATTTGCCCCCAGGCTTTTGCTTTGCCTTCTTTACTTTAGTTGTGATGACCAAAGGCTTTGAAGGTTTGAGGGATATGATGAAGGGAGTTTGAATGCTCTCTTCGGATTTACTGGATGATTTGTTTTCTTCCGGTGATTGTTGAGGAGCTTTGCCTTTATCTTTCTGGAGATTTTCGGCAAAGGATTCTTTGTGCTTATCCTCTTCTTCTTTTTCACCTTCATACATCTGTGAGTCTGCGAAGTGGACTTCTTTACCTTTGAAGGGTTTTCTGTCCGCAAAGACTCGATGTATCATGCCGTCATCGCCAACAGACTTGATGCATTGATGTAGAGTTGAAGGGACAACACCATTCTCATGGATTCAAGGGCGTCCGAGAAGGATGTTGTAGCATGAAGGGGTTTTTATTGCATACACAGTGACCTCAGAGATAAGATCACTGATCTGCAACTTGAACCTGATTTTGCCGATAGGCCTTTGAGTACTCCCATCGTATCCAAAGATAGATACAGATGTGTGGCTCAGCTTGCTGGGTGGGATGCCCAACTCTTCAAGAGCCGATGTGGAGATGAGGTTGAGTGCAGAACCTGGGTCGATCTGAACTCTTTGCATGGGCATTTCCTTGATGTACCCTGTGAAGTACAGGGGTCGGTTGTGCCTGGTTTCGCCAAGTAGGAGGTCGTTCTTTGTGAAGGCGATGGTTGCACTGGCTACTTTTTTAACCGAGAGGCATTCAATGCATGATCCCTCAGTTTTCTTCTTTTCTCCCTTTGAGGAGGCTTCTGAGTTTTTGACCTGGTAATCCATTTCAATTTGGAGGACTTGCGGGGCATGTTTGTCGACATCCTCATTCAGCTTTTGTAATTCTGAGATGAGATTATCACGAGTGTGCGGAGACATTCGCAACAAATCTAGGATGTGCAGACGTGCAGGTATGTGCTTGAAGTGTTCAATCAAGTCATACTTGAAAGCCTCCTTAGGGCCTGCATGTTCATCATTGTTGCCACTAGGGGCGCTTACAAAATCTTTTCTCGAAGGATTTACATATGTAAAGGAAGATTGGCTGTAATTTTTGTGGTAGTCCCGGCCAGAGCGGGTGCCTCTACCAACTTCGAGAGCTTCTTGAGAAGGGTCTTCGTTTGGAAGATTGTCTTCAGGATCAAGAGGCTGTCATTTTTCATTTGCTGAGGATGTATCAGCAGCGGAGTTGCCATCCTCAGTGATTGTGTTGCACGGAGCATTTTCCGGGAACAAGTCCTGAACAGCATCCAGCAACCTTTCTTCTTCGTTGACTAATTCATCGTCCCAAGCATCAATAGCTGGGAATTCTTCAGTCAGGAAGGGTGTGAACTTTGAAGTCACAGTCTCAGGAGAAGAAACCTGAGGGGGTGTCATCTCAGTGAAAGTCACGTGAGACGAGGTGGCTCCAGAAGATACATTGCTAGGCGTCGCCGGAGTGTAAGTGCTCTCATCAGACGATGCTTCGGAAGAGCTATAATCCCGAATTATTATATTGCAGGAAGCTCTGACGGGAGACGTTGCCTGATCGGAGTCAGACTCATCCTCGGATGTAAGAGGATCGTCTATCCAGCAATTTTCTCCATTTTCAGGAGTTAAGGGAGGATGTACCTGATGGTCTTCCGGGACTTCAGGCTCTGGATTGCGAGGAGGCCCGTTGACGCGGTCTTGCTCTTGTTCTTAAGAGCGAGACGCTGCAAGATCCTTGTATATTCTTCAAGATCAGGCATGGGAGCCAAATCTTCTTCCTCATCAACTCTTTGTGGCTCAACATGGTTGATTTCCACTGGAGCAATGAGGGGTGCTGGGTCAGCAGCATTTTCTTGTACAGCCTCTTGGTCTTCTTCATCATCAGACCAGGATCCTTGTGGCTGTAGAGGATTATACCAGATTGCTGGCATAAGATGAGTCTCAGGAACCCATTCTTCATCGGAGAGGTATTCTCCTGTTTCAAGGGACTCCTCCCACTCATCTGTGTAGTTGGATTCGAATCCATCATCGGTATCGCTGGACTCGTATCCATCAATGGAGAATCCAACTGCCGAATTACAAGAGTATGATGCCTCCTGCATGGCTTCTTTGAATTGAGGTGGCATGAAAGCACTGAGAGTGAATTTTCTTACCCCCTTTGAAGTCTCTGGAAGGGATGTTTTTGTTGCCTCCAGCGAAGCGGTAGAGGAAGCCTCTGCCTTTTCTTTGACTTCTTGTTTTGGCTGGGTCTTCTCTTGCCATTTGAGCTTGAGGAGATATTTCCTAGCCTGCTTTCGCTGTTAAGCTGTAGGCTTTGTTTTCACGACCTCCCAATTTTCATCTTCCAGGAGATCGGGATGTACCCATATGGGTTGTCCGTCTGGTGTCGGGTAAGGAACCAGTTCTTCGGACACTTGGATTGAGTTTATCACCTTGAAGGGAGTAGTGATCTTCTTCTTCGGTGATTTTGATGTTTGTCCACATGTCACCATGTTGACGGAGGCAGACCCATAGTTTTTGTCAAAGGTGATGACTCCGTTTTACCACATCTCGTTTATTTTCTCCCTCACAACGAAGCATTGATTGAGAGGATGCGAGATCATCTGGTGGTATGGACAGTACCGAGGATCGTTGGTTTTGCCAACATCGCACGGTCCTTTTGGTTCCGGCAAGGTGAGCTTGCCGTTTGCCACAAGAGCCCCGAAGATTTCATCAACATCTTCATCAAACGGGTATTTCTTCTCTACTCGTTCTTTGAAGGCATCTGAGAGTTCAGGTCTCTTACCAGCAGCTTTGTTTTTAGCTTTCTTTGGTGGCTGAGGAGCTGACTTGGTCTGCACATTGAGGACCTCTTTCTTCTTTGGTTTTGAGGTTGCAATGGCGGTTGGCTCTTTTCTTAATGATTTCTGACTGTTGAGGTCTTTAATCACCGTTTCAGCTTCCATGGAAGCTTCTAGGAGTTCTCCCAGGTTTTTTGATTTGTTGCCGATGATCATGGAGCGGATTCTAGCTCTCATGTTGTTTCGGCAGATGTCGACTAGCGACCCTTGTGGCAGTACATCAGAGCATTTATATGCAATTGCTTTCCACTTATGAATGAAGTCATATGTTGACTCATTCTCCCCCTGTTTTAGGCTGCACAGCTGAGGCATAGTAGCCGGATGATCCTCACCGTTGAAGTGAATCAGGAAGCGTGTCTCTAGCATGGCCCAGTTTTGGATAGAGTCCTCCGGAAGAGTGGAGTACCAATCGAAGGCCGTACCTTTTAGGGTACTTGCAAAGAGGCGGATCTTGAGTGCATCTTGATCCGCGATAGCTCCCGTCAGGATCTTGAAGTGGATGACGTGCTGTCTGGCTGATCCTTTCCCCGTATATGTTTGGAGAGTAGGATGCTTAAATTTGGTGGTGAACGGGACTGAGTCCATCCATAAGGGATATGGTGGCTTGATTCCATGCTCCTTGAGTATATCCTCTTCTTTTGCTTTGGCGAGGATAGTGTCGACGTCCTTTTTGGTAAGGGCGCGTGACTCATTTTCTTCTCCATTTACCTCATCGTCTTGATGATTCGGAGGAGGTTCATTGTTCGCCTGATTTTGGAAGGCGAGGAGAAGGTTTTCCATCAGAGTTTCAATCCTTTGTTAGCCTTGTTCCAACTGCTGGATGCGGGCGATCGCATCATCTTGAGGTGGATTGCGGGGTGGTGGCTCAGAATTTGTAGCCAAGACGTTCATCCTTCGTGACTCAAACGAAGAAACTGTCTTGGTGACTGAGCTGGGGCTCATTCTTTTTGAAGAAGAGCTTGAGGAAGGATCACTCTACTGTCCTTTGCTTGAAGGAGCAGGGGATTCTCCTGAATGTCTTCTTGTCCTGGAGACGCTGCGGGTCATCGGACGTCGGACATGGATTTTTGTTGCTAACTTTTGGCGCCTTCTAGTTTTTCCAACCATATGGACTGCAGCAACTTGGTTGGGTCTATCTTTTTCGACCCATTTGGGAGAGACTTGAAGTGTAGGAGGCTAGGTCCTTTGCTTCTCTAGTCTCTTTTGCCTATACGACCCGCGGCGGCGTATGCGACGAGCAATTTGAGCTTCGGTCAGCTCTGGCTGGGCTTTGACGATGAAGGATGTGCTCCCTTGGGTGCAGCAGCCGAGCCTGTCTTCTTTGCAGTTGGGCAAGGACAGGATGCGAACCCTGTCCTTCGCCTGTTGCAGCGAAGCTTTGAATTTTTGGAGTTCGGCCCCTGTAGAGATGAAGGGTCGAACTAGGGTTTGTAGGCCTTAGCAGGTGCTTGCAGGGGCCTTGTGATGCATGATCTGATTTTGGGCTTGTAGGAACAAGCCGGCTCATGCTGGGATGAGTTGGAAGTCAGGTTGGAGATGGGTCTCTCCTCTCTCATGTAAGCAAGATGGTAGAACTGGTTCTCCTTGAGTGGGGCCAGGAATGCTGGCTTGGTAGATGTTTGGGACCTTCTCTGTTTTGGTGAAGGTCTTGGGGACCAAGTCTTGGGATAGACCTGGTCGTTTGCTGGTCGAGGCTTCGTGGGGCTGCCACGGGCTTCGGGCCTTCTGGTGCTCGCCTTTGGTGTTACGGTAGTGACACGTTGAGAGGCGAGTTTCTGCTTCTTGGAGGGAGCAGTATGTTCCTCGGGAAGTGGGAATGGTCCCAGCGTCCCAAAGATGATAGTCCGGGGAGTCGAGGTCGACCCGGAACTTAGAGAGTTGCCGAGGGAGTTGATGCTTCGGCAGCTGATGGGGCGCTTGTAGGTGCGCATAGTTTGCTTCTGTTGAAGCATGACTTGGTGCTTGTTCTCATCGAAAGTAATGGTAAGCGATGCTGCCATTGTTAGTTTTTTCGAAAATTCCTGAAACAAGACCACATCCATTAGTAATCACAAGAATATAATGATCATAAATGGGAAGTTCTATGGTTTCGTCTTTTCAAATTGCTCGAGGAAGATGACCCAAGCGATATGAAGAAGGCAAAATGCCATAGAGGGTACAATTGTTCTGATCACAGGTATGGTAAGCCCAGAATGAGCGTTCCAGTGACTGCTAGAAGCAATTGTGAACTTAAATTCGACTTATCAAGAAGCAGAGTTTGCTCGAGGTAAAAAGAATATAAAGTTGGAGTTACAAATGTGCCGGTCGCAATACAGTAGACCCTGAAAGGGCGTACTAGTACCGCTAGACACAAATGTTTTGAGACCGCATCCATGAGATGAGATTCTCAGTTTTGAAAGGTCAAGATCGGATTCATCAAAGAGAGCAGATGGTATTCCGATCTGAACACGGGCTCAGCGATTTCCGCGAGCGCCAGTGCTCAGAAAGAAATGAACCATAATTTCTCGGATCTGAATCCAAAAATGACGAGTTTTTTTTTTTTTGAAAGGCCAATATCGGGTTCATCAAAGAGAGCAAAAGGCACTCCAATCTGAACACGGGCTCAGCGATTTCCACGAGCGCCAGTGCTCAGAAAGAAGAAGACCAAGATTTCTCCAATCTAAACCCAAAATGAAGGAAGTTTTTTTTTTTGAAGATTTTTTTTTGAAGATTTTTTTTTTGAAGATTTTTTTTAAAAAAATCTTTATTTATTTATTTATTTATTATTTTTTTTAAGATTTTTTTTTTGAAAACTTTTTTATTTTTTATTTTTTATTTTAAAATTTTTATTTTAAAAATTTTTTTTTTGAAAAAAAATTTATTTAAAAGACGAGAGAGTACACATAGGCCTCCTAACCCGGTCTTATGAAATCTTGATTGATAGAATTGCCCCCAGGTAAGGGTAGGATTACTTAATGAACCCGTTTGGAGGACCCTTGCCTAAAACAGTCAAGCTGTCTCCACACTCTGGACAAGGCTTTTCTTGAATCAACCATGATCAAAGAACACAGTTGGTTTAACCTTAGTGGTCTATATCTTTTTTTTTGTTTTTTATTTATTTATTTATTTTTTCTTTAATGAACTCATCGAAGAGAAACGATGGCCCAAAACCTTAGTCGAACAGGCTCAACATTTCTGCAAGCGCGATGAACGATAGGAACGGATCAAGGTTTCTCAATTTTGAATCCATACTGAGAAATCTAATTTTTTGTTTTTTTTTGTCTTTATATATATATATATATATATTTTAGATCTTTAATGAACTCATCGAAGAGAAACGATGGCCCAAAACCTTAGTCGAACAGGCTCAACATTTCTGCAAGCGCGATGAACGATAGGAACGGATCAAGATTTCTCAATTTTGAATTCAAACTGAGAAATCTAATTTTTTTTTTGTTTTTTTATTTTTTTTTTATGAACTCATCGAAGAGAAACGATGGCCCAAAACCTTAGTCGAACAGGCTCAACATTTCTGCAAGCACGATGAACGATAGGAAAGGATCAAGGTTTCTCAATTTTGAATCCATAATGAAAAATCTGATTTTTATATATATATATTTTTATTTTTAATGAACTCATCGAAGAGAAACGATGGCCCAAAACCTTAGTCGAACAGGCTCAACATTTCTGCAAGCGCGATGAACAATAGGAACGGATCAAGGTTTCTCAATTTTGAATCCAAAATGAAAAATCTAATTTTTTTGTTTTTTATTTTTTTTTTTGAAAAGAGAAAAAGTGGAAATAAATTCAAAGAATTAGAAATTTCCAAAAATCTCATTTCATTTTTTTTAGATGCGGAATCCAACATGGCCACCGATCAAAAGTAGCTAAAGAATCAAGAAAAGAAGTATAAGCATAGAGCAATAGATATGATATGCAAATATTTCATTTCTAGTATCGTGTTCTCAAATGAACGGGTCCCACCGGGTGTGCCAGCTTGATGGACAGCGCTCCTGGCGCCTGGTCCTACCGAGGTCGGCGGACGTGGGAGTCCGTTGGGTCCAACCCTTTCGTGACCGGGAGGCAAGGGCGTGCATCAACATTTCTTTTGTGTGGGTGTGCCAGATTTTCTATTTCACTTGGAATTGCAAGTGGTGATCTGGAGATCAACCTTCGCAAGTAAAAAGGAAATCAACTTCTTTCAAGTTTTCCATTGCACATATATTTAGGAAAAGAGACATTTTTTTGGTTTGCCGTGAAAGGCGATTTTTTTGGCGTTTATAGCCGATTTTTGGCGTTTATAGCCGATTTTGGCGTTTATAGCCGTTTTACAATTCTTATCAATAATGAAAGACAAGAGTTGTGATTTTTGTCTCTTTTCAAAAAAATACAAACTACAATGAAAAGTAAGAAAATGAGGATCTAACTTCTCAGGAGATTGTGGGGGACCCGTTCAGATTGACGGTCGCAAGCCATATGTGGACTTCGCCATCATCCATGCAGATGAGAACAGAGGATGCTATTGAATCACTTGGCTTGGCTATAACCTCAGGTTTTTAGAGGACAAAGACCAAAAGAAGGTCCTATGTCCAATAAAAAGCCGAGTAGACGGACTACCACGTCTAAGCCATTTGGAGGCAGAAGGAGAAGGCAAGGACCTTAGGGGGGGAGTACCCCCCCCCCCCCCCAAGGGACTTTTGTCACCTTGTAGCGATGGTCGGTGTAGAACTTCCGCCGAGTTTTCTTTCTTAGATTTCTGATGCCTTTTTCTGTCTGAGTTTCCGGATTTTCTGTAGTCTGTTGTCTGTGTGTTTGTGATCGTCTTTTTCTTCTTGGAGAGCTCTCCTATTTATAGGCTTTTAGGTAGCCATTTCGGAGGGTTTATGAGCCTTAATTGTCATAAAGCTACATAAAGGGAGGAGTTACAAGATTGAATTCTTTATTTTGTAACTCCTTTTTCTTGGCTTCTGATTGGCCGGAGGAGATTGAGGGCATTTAATCGCCTTTAATCGCCATGATGGGAGGAGTTTCATGGGTTAAATGCCATGAATCTCTTGACTTGTAACTCCCGGATGCTTGCTTCTAATTGGCCCGTCCAAAGAAATGGATTAATGACTGTAATAAAGCTAGTCAATTAATCGCATTAAGTGGTCGCCGAGCAGTTGAAGAGTCACGGGCCGTGTCGCGTCTTTTGGGATTCTTCTGGCGGTGATCATTGATGGATCTTCATGTAGATCGACATCGAATGACCATGTAACTTCAGGTGTTAGTTGCCAACAGCGGGTCGGTACCATCTGTCCTGTCGATTTCTCGATCAGTTGGGTAGAAAGCACACTTTTTTTGGTTGACCGGGTGGCGATCAATGTTGTTTTCGATACTCTTGATGATTAACCCATGTTTTTGACGGATGTCAGAGGATTTGATGTCTCAAAAGTATGAATTTTGGAAAATACCAGAGGCTGGACGCTTCGAATCGCGAAAAAATGGCGAAAACCGGGGTTTCCGGGGCCTTCCCGGAGATCCCGGGCCCCAGGGTCGCCGGCGACCCTGGGGTTTTTCCCCTTTTTGTCCCGTTTTGTGTCCGTTTTTGCTGTTTTTTCGATTCTTTTTTCTTCTGTATTTTTCCTTGACATTTTTGATCATTTATTGGCCTGATTTCCCTGTAGAAAATCTGATGAGAATCCTTGCATTTTTTTTGCAAAGTTTCCAATTTTCTGAGAAAGCCGAAGACTTTGTCGCGCAGAACTGCCGATTTTCCGTCATAAGCTGAAACTGGGTCAAACGATGTCGGAATGACCTGAAATTTGGTGTGAAGCCTCCTGAGCAATAAATAAGACCAACCATAGGCTTTTGTTTGAGTTTTGAAGTTGTTTGGGGTCTTATCACCCGTAGACTTGCTTTTGTCGCGATGAAAACGTCGCGGTTTGATGTGCGGTCAACCGATGTCCAATTGACTTGAAATTTGACAGGGAACCTATTTGAGTCCTTTTAAGATGATCCATAGGCTCTGTCTTGGAAGCCATGGTCCCGGAGAGCTTCGCCGCCGAGAGGCCTGATTTGGCTTCCGAGCGTCAAACTATGGTCAAATGTTGTCGAAATGACCTGAAGTTTGACGTGTAGCCATTTGTAAGCATTTTGAAGCCGTCCATGTGCTCTATCTGATGAGTGATGGCTTCGGTGGTTCTCACCGCCGAGAGGCTTGATTTAGCTGTTCGATGATTGATGTAGGGTCAAACGTTGTCGGTTTGACTCGAAACTTGACGTGGAGCCTTTTTGATGTATTTTGAGACCATCCATCGGCTCCGATCGAAGATTTGGTGTCTCCGATGCTTTCGCCGCCAGGAGCTCCTTTTCAGTTGCCGGAGAAGCGAAGTTAGGCCAAACAATTTTGAAATGGCCCGAAACTTCTTGTGTACTCCTCTTTTGGCTGTCTTGAAGGATCTTGCAGTTTTTGTTTGGTTCTAACAAGATTTGATTTTTTGTAAGTAGCATTGCCTATTTATGGCAGGTTGTGACTTCATGTAGCTCTTTGGATCTTGAATGGGCAAAGTGACATTTTTGGTGTCAACAAGAATTACATTAATTCTTTAATTACAAAGATTTTATATCTTTTGCGCCTTGTCTCATTGATAGGTGTCAAATTTTATTGCCTTTTATTTTCTAAACTTTTGATAAAAAAGTCAAATTTTGAATAATTTTATCAAATCAAATATATATATATATATTAAACCATATCAAGAGACACTCGCTCAAGGGTGTCATGTCAGGAGTGTAAGATTTCTTCTTTCAAAAAGAGAAAATACATAAAAAGTGTCATGTCAGCAGTGTAACATTTCTTCTTTCAGAAAGAGAAAATACATATAAAAAAATATACACGGCTTGGACGTACCACGTTACTTTGTGCATCGACATTACATGGATCTAATCTTCCTCTCCTAAAATTTCTCTCATTTTAAGTATTATATCTCATTTAAAATCTAAATCCTCCTAAAATCTTGTCATTAGTATGACATAGGGATGTAAATAATGTGGCCCGACATGCCCCAAGCACTGGCCGTGCTGGGCCAAGAGTGCCTAGGCATGTGGCCCATCCAGGCATGGCCCGAGGCAGAGCATGAGCCGGGCCTGCCGCCCGTGGCCCAACATGGCCTGGCCATTAGATATAATTTTCTTTTTTTTATAGACTTACTTTTTTGAAAAATGATTAGACCATCACAAGAATACAACTTTGAGTTTCGTCTAAATGACTAATCAATTCATGCAAATTTGGAAGGATTAGAGCATGGTATAGAGGTAGTTAGAAAACAATATAGCCCTATGCCAAAACAATTCTCCCAAAAAAAGAAAGAATCAATTTAACTTCAATAGCTTGGAAACTTTTTAATAGAGTTAAGGTTTAAGATGCCGTTGGGAATTGGGAGATAAAGGCCCAATACAAATATTGTAAAGAGCAATAAAGTTGCAATTCTACAGGGTGGCATTGGCCACCATAATAGACACATAAAGAGCTGTGTCCTCAAATATACTTTTTTTTTTTTTGGGGGGGGGGGGGGGGGGGGAGGGAGGAGTTTTTAGTTTTAAGAGGGGGGTGAGTGTTTCTTCGATAGTTTAGGAGTTTTTAGTTATAATTCCAATAATTTTAGATACCATCTTGTCAAACTTATAGCAATTAGTCAATTACCATTTCTATTTCCTGAGAATAGCACATTAGAATAATTTATAAATATTTCTCTAACACCTTTATTTAAAAATATTTCTACAAATACTGATAGAAATGATGTAGTAAAGATGTTTACAGAAGATTCTAGCCCAAAGGGTTGGAACACCCTCCTATATAAAAAAGAAAAGAAAAGAAAAAAATATTTACGGAAGAAAATGAAAATCTAAAAACTGTTCTTCACAACATACCCAGAAAAATATGAATAACTTCAAATTTACGAACCCCCAAACAAAATGATGGTTATATTGATGCAACATGGGTAATGCATTACAGAATTATCTAATTCCTTTTACTTGAGTACCCCCTACTAGTCCTAGGATAGGGTCTACTATACTAAAAAAAATATTGAAAATAAAACTATTTCTATGACTTTAGATAATGCAAGTACTAATAATAGCACTGTTGACTTTCTAAAAACTCAAATCGCCCTTAGTAGATTGTGGTTATTTTTCACAATAGATGTGTATGTCACGTATTAAATCTTATCGTTCAAGATGGTTTAATATGTATTAAACCTGTATTAGAATTTACTAAATATTTTATAAGTCATATTTTCTCATCTCCTTCTCAGAAGCAAAAATTAGAACCAAATAAAGAGAGGCCTTATTAAGAATCCTAAAAGAATAGAATTGGATGCTAAGAATAGGTGGAATGCCGCCTATTCTTTTCTAAAGGAAATCTTGACATATAAACATGTAATTCTTATAGATATTTTTATATTTAGTAAGTACAGTTGTTTTTATAGATGAGAAGACAATTTGCAAATTCTTGAAGTAATAACAGACTTTTTTAGAAGCTTTTTACGAAACAACTTTAATCTTTTTAGGATATATTACCACACCTCAACTAAAATTTTAATACAGTTTTATGATAATGGTCTTGCTTGTTGTAAAATAAAGAAATATAGAGCCTTTAAAGATATGTGTAAAGCAATGGAATTTAAATTTATGCTCCCTATCCATGTTGGGGCATCATCTCATGTAATCAATTGAATTTACAAGCCACTGAATGGTAACAATTGCTTCTATTTTTTTAAAGGATATTCATGCATGAATTTAACATTTCGCTATTTTTAATACTTTTTAACAAAAACGTTTTCTTTTGTTGAGATTTTCCAAATAATTTCTTTGGAACACCAAAAAAATCTAGGAATTTTTTCAATGATCTGTAAAGATGAGAATTAAAGAGGAAAACCAAATATAAGATTTGAACCGATGTTCGACGTCACAAATTATCGGGGTTTAGTCTCAACTGTATCCAATTAGTACATCTTTGATTCAGTTTTTTAATTAATTCATGAAATGAACTTCTCTTACATGAGCCTGAGCAATAAACATGGACATATTTGTGCACTCAATTTAAACTAAAACCACTTATATAGAATGGTGAAATAAAAAACTTTCTTTTCCTTTATTTTTTCTAGACCATTGTCACGTTCCTTTTTGAACCATGCACAATGCCTTGGAGTTGGGGGGATAGCATGCATTTAGCAAGCAAAGTTATGAAATTAGTCACCTCGAATGTAATTCTTATAATTTAATCATGACAAAAGAAAAAGGATTTGGAAGTAACCTTAAACCTTGACAACATAAAAAAAAAGATAAATATTTTATTTAATCTCCTAAAGTATTCTTTTAGTAAACTACTTTGTATAAACTATTTTCTTTAAACATGGATGGCTCTGGTTAATCTTTTATGTGAGTGCGTGAAATTCCCATCTATTTAGATATTTGAATTCATTTTTAGTTTATACAAGTCTATTGTAGTTTTTCTTTTTGAATAAAATTATTTTATAAATAACATTTTAATAAATATACATAATATATTTATTTCTGTAAAATCAATAAATTAGAAAAAAATCAAATATTTTATTTTTATTTTTATTTTTTTAATCCCGGGCTTTATTGTTAGTATTTTTTTGAGGATTTAACCAGAAAAATCCCGTTAGACTTGTCAAAGCCAAAAAAACGCCATCAATGTCTTATAAAGACCATAGTGATCACAGGAGCTCTGTTTGGTAATTTTTTTTTATTTTCTCTCTGAGCAGGGATATCCCTACTCCTTTTACTTTAAAAAGTCCCAAAACCCTTTTTTCCCTTTTCGTTCTTCTTCATCTTCTTCTCTCTTTCACAATGATCAAGTTCAACCACCCCTTAGATCCAGACCCTAATCCTTCTTCTGCCATTACCAACACTAATGAAGAAGAAGAGACAGGAATTTCTCTAGCTTCATTTGAAAAAGTTGGCGAACTTCTTCCTAAACAAACCTAGGCACTAAAACAGAGTTATCAACTAAAAAGATGGTCCAGATCCATCATCCAAGTGCACCAGTCAGCAATTTGTACTCCATAGAGGGGGTCAATTTGTATACCTCCCCCACCATTTTCCTTCTTTCTTCTCTGCAATGTATATGTACAATAGAAATAGATGATGGTGATTATATTAGAGAGAGAGAAGTGGGTAATGGATGGGAGAAGGGATAAGTTGTAACTGCAATGATCGCATTCTCCTTTTGATATGGTCTTTTGGTGTTCTTTTTCTTTGAAGGATCCTAGCTTCAATGTAGTGAAGGGAGAAAAAGTTGGGAAAAAAATGAAAAGGGAAAAAGGGGTTTTGCAACCCCGGTCTTCGTGTGGCGGGGATATCCCCATCTCAACTTATACCACTTTGAGAGACAACACCCAGGGAGCCGGGGATATCCCCGCCCAAATTAGTACTGTGAACGGGGATATCCCTGCTTGTGTTAGTGCTGTGAGCGGGGATATCCCCGCCCACTAGAGTATTGTGGGTGATATATGTCTCTCAGAATTGTATCTCTCATTTGAGAAATTATGACCAAATGTCAATTCCTTATTGAGCTGATGCCCATGTGTATGTAACTAATAGTATCCCAAAACTATTTTCAAAGTTTAACCATTTCTATGTTAATCAATGACCATTCCCATCCCTATATTCAACCATTTCTATGTAAACAAAAAATGAGACCCAATTATATCATCTTCTATTACGGCCAAAGCTAATGCCCCTTTTGTATTACTCTTTTAATTAGGAAGGTTTGGCCGTAATAAAAGATGATAGAACTGGGTATCAGCTTTTGTTTACATAGAAATGGTTGGATATGGGGATGGGAATGGTCGTTGACTAACATAGAAATGGTTGAACTTTGAAAATAATTTTGGGATTCTATCAGTTACATAAACATGTGCATTAGCTCAATAAGGAATGGACATTTGGTCATAATTCCTCAAATGAGATATACTATTATGAGATAATACACCCACAGTCTTCGTGTGGGCGGGGATATCCCCGCTCACAGCACTAACATAAGCAAGGATATCCCCGTTCACAGTACTAATTTGGGCAGGGACATCCCCGTCTCAACTGATACCACTATGAGAGACAATACTCAGGGAGGCGGGGATATCCCTGCCCACACGAAGAATAGGGTTACAAAACCCTTTTTCCCATTTTCGTTCTTCTCCCATCTTCTTCTCCCTTCTGCTACTTTAAAGTTGGGATCTTTCAAAGAAAAAAAACATCAAAAGACCAAATCAAAAGGAGAATGCGACCATCACAGTTACAACCTATCCCTTCTCCCTTCCATTATCTACTTCTTTCTCTCTCTCTCTCTAATATAATCACCATCTCTCTAATACAAGCGTCGGTGAAGCACTTTTCTTCTCATCGGTTTGTCCTTTTCAATCAGGGGATCTGTAAAGTCCTGTAGCTTTCTTTCTTCTTCAATGAATCACTGCTCAGAGAAGATGAGTCTCTGCTCAGATAAAATAGGCAAAAGAACGAAAATGGAGAAAATGGTTTTGGATTTGAAATCTTTTTAAGGTAAAAGGAGCAGGGATATCCCTGCTCAGAGAAAAAATAAAAAAAAAATCAAACAGGGCCTTTGGGACTACTATGGTCTATATAACACATTGATGGTGTTTTTGGCCTTTAACAAGTCTAAGGGGATTTTTCCGGTAAAATCCTCTATTTTTTTTTCCCTATTCTGGCAGTTCTCATTTACAGGGTATGCAGACCTTGGGGAAAACAAATACGTCACGCTTCTCACCAGAGCTACCTTTTTCCTCACATGATAAGCAAGTCAGATGTTGATTAAAGTATAGAAGGAAACTTCTCAGTCACAGAGAGAGAGAGAGAAACCGAGTAAGGAATAAACAACTTAACAGCTAAGTAAATGCTCCTACCTCTATCCTCTTCTTCTCTTAATGGTTTGACAAGAAGATTTGAAGAAGATTTCTTCTACAAACCGTAGAGAATGAAAAACACACCAACTTCTGTTTCTTTCGGGTAGTTTTCAACAGATAGCTGTTAAGCAACTTTTAAGTTTTAATAGTCATTATAATATTAGTTAAGTAACTTGCAATTCCATATAGAATAGGAGTCAGCGTCCCCTGCAGCTTACAAACTGTAACCTATTTCTTTTGCTTCACAAACACACATGTGCCAAAGTGGCATACTGCTTGCTCAAATAAACAGGACCATTATTGAGATGAGCCGCTGGTAGGAGTCTGATCTCTCTTTGGTCACTCATTAAGTGAAAATCTTGGCATTACCATCAAATAATCTCTACCAAAATAAATGCCCAACCATCACCTTAATAAACCAAATCCTCTTGGCTGTTTGTTTTGTGTAATTAAATGCTTATGAATTCTCATACTTGTATTTATGAAATGGCAAAATTAGCAAAAGGTCCCTAAAGTAGATTGTATCCAGCCTCCAGTCTAAGTAAAAACTTATTAAGGCCCCTGGTCCTCTCAGCTAGACTATTGGCAGCCATAGGTCCCTGCGTCCACACGATCTCATTTTTTAGGACTAAATTGCCCTTTCAACCATTTTAGGCATCAATTTTGAAATTCCAATTTTCAAATATTTCCTCCTCCCTCCTTCCTAAATCCTCCCGTTCGACTCAACAGATGGCAAATCTTCCCTCCTCCGTTCTTTCTAAATCCTCTTGATCGACTCGACGGATCCGCAAAAGAGAGATCAGTTCTCATATCTCGATGGGCTACACTGATCGGATTTCGGCAGAAATCCGGAGTTGCAGAGAATTTCAAACTCGAATCAGAGTTGTAGAGGATGGGACAAACAAGCATGGGGATCGGTTTTGAAGGCTGCAGACGATCGGAGTAGATCAGTTCTCATATCTCGGTGGGCCACACTGATCGGATTCCAGCAGAAATCCGAAGTTGCAGAGAAGTTCAAACTCGGATCGGAGTTGCAGAGGATGGGGCAGACAAGCCTGGGTTTCGGTTTTGAAGGTTGCGCACAAAGGGCTGCCATCATCACCGGACCAGAGGAATACTACATCTTTGTTGGAGAAGGAGGCCGTCCACACAATCGTTTTACCTTGGCTGGCCGCCTGAGTTCTTGATTTGCAGGATCGCCGGACCTCCTCCCTGTTGTCGAAGAAGGAGGATTGCCACCAAATGCCGCACCGTGCCATCGCCTGACTCGAGGAACGAGAAAGCAACAGAGTTGCTGGTTGTCGATTTCTGGTTGGAGAGACCATAACAAATTGATCTTGTTCTGTGTTGCAGACCGAAACAGAACAGGACGAAGAAGAATAAGGAGGTTGGGTTTGGTGCGGGTTGGATCTGACCTAACCAGCTACGGAAGCCCAGCCCATAGCCCAGTCCTATTATCAAATTTATCTGAGGGCTTGGTTTTTAGGAGGAAGATTAAAAGAGATCTTCCACCTGGTTTTTCCGTTACCACCCATCTCTCTCTGCAACTTCTCATTTGTCTTCCTTTTCTTGTTTTTCTTCTTCTGGTTTTGAGGGGTTGATGAAAATCGGGGGTTTTTGCAAATTAATTCATCTTATTCTTCATTGGTTTTTGTTAATTTGTGGTGGTGATGGAGGTAAGATTCATTGGGATTTTGATTTGCAGCCGTTCCTGCCGCTGTTTTTCACCGTTCATTGCCGGACGTTAACTGTTCCCATCGCCGGAGGTTGATTTTTGCACAAGTCTTTGATAAATTTATTTGCATTTTTGGCAAATATATCTGAGTTTCTATCAAATTTATCTGAGTTTTTATCAAATTTAGCTGAGTTTTTGTCAAATTTATCTGAGTTCTGGACAAATCTATTTGAGTTATTGGCTATTTATCTGAGTCCTGGAACAAAGTGATCTGAGTTCTGAACAGATCTATCTGATTTTTGTCAAATTTATTTGAATTTTTGAAAAATATAGCCGAGTTTTCTCACAAATTTATCTTCATTTTGAAAATTTTAACTGAGCTTTTGAATAAATATTTCTGTGTTTTTGGAAAATTTATTTGTATTTTCTTAGATCTATTTATGTTTTTGAATTTTATTTACATTTTTTAATTTTATTTACGTCTTTTGAATTTTATTTACGTCTTTTGAAACTCATTTGCATCTTTTAAAATTTATTTACATTTTTTGAATTTTCTTTGGATCTTTTGAGATTTATTTGAGCCTTTTGAAATTTATTTGCTGTTTCTGAAATTTGTTTGGATCTTTTGAAACTTATTTGCATCTTTTTAAATTTATCAGCGTTCTTTTGAAATTTATTGAATTTTTTAAATTTATTGCATTTTTTTGAAATTATTGCATTTTTTAAAATTTATTTACATTATTTTATAATTTATTTGTGTATTTTTAAAATTTATTTGAAAATCTCATTAATGAGATTCCATTAATCATGGCCAATTAAATGGTAGTTGACCATTATTAATGGATATTCCACCAATCATGGGATATGATCTAAAGAAATGGTAAATTAGACATTTTAGGTATGAGAAAGTGTGAGAGGGACCTTTGGCTGCATGACGTTTTTTTGTGGACTATTTGCAACAAAGTCATGCTTTGAGGGACCTCCGACCGAAGCCCCCTTATGAAAATGGATAAAATTGAAGGAAAAAAATGCTCGGCGAGTTTCCAAAAATAAGAATCAAAACACTCTTTAATGAAATGAAATAAAAGAAGATGGAAAATGAAAGTTAGCTATCACTCTAGTAATTCATGGTCCATCTATATCCCTATCTTATATCGTTCACCCCTCAACTCTTTAATAATTTTTTTTGGAGCAAACTTGAGCACATGTACGTGGTGGGAACAACAATCCTTTCACCAAACTCTTTCAAGATACACAAATGAAGAAGGTGTAGGATTATAGATTGAGTTACTTTATGGATGGATGACGCATGTCTAGGCTTTGATCACGGAGATCTTACGAGTCCGCCGTTGGATTACCATCCTGATGACATCTAAAGATTGGATCTTGTTGGATCGAATCTAGTTTTTTATGGAAGGAAGGCCCCATGTGCGTAATCATCTTGAAGGCCTTACATTGGGGAGTGTCACATGGGAGGAAATAAAATAGTTGCATTACGTGAAGTCAAGAGAGGGCGAAGAAAATTTAAAAAGAAAACTACAAGAGAAAGGGCCCGTTTAAAGAGAATAATAAAATCGTCAGAGACTCTGGGATTTGTGGGCATATCCCACTGCGCATAAATCCTGCAACTCCCCCCCCTCCCCCCGCCTTTCTTCTGTTTCTTTCTATTTTTATTATTGAGTCTAAATTCTCAATCGGCTTTGTTTCACAGTGACAGTAAGTGCCAACCGAAAACACTAAACTAATTATGTGACATGTTCCCCATCCAACCCAAAATTTAAAACGCAGTGTTTTCAGTTGATGTGGCAGAACGTGAGTGGTGTACTCACGGCCACCGTAAAACAAAGCCGATAGAGGATCCAGACTTTTCTTATTATTGTTTTTTTTTAGTTAGTGATGATGTCATCGCTCTTTAGGGCTTTATGTACTAAGAGACTATTATGTTATCTTCTTCCCTATGTTATGCGATGGCTGCTACTGAATGAAAGAAAACTTATTTTCGAGTTTCCTTTGAGTCTCCCTTAACAAGCTCACGAGATCTTCAATAACGCCTTCAGATCGGAATTTGGTGAGAGCCCAAGATAGGTATTCCTCTTATCTTCCTCTATTTTCCTTCCTATGTAGTCTTTTCGGACAAGAGCTTTAGATCTATATCATCTTCTCCATCAACCATCTCTAAGCTTTCAGATGTAGGAGTTTTTTGCTACCCAAGCCAAGACCTAACCACTAGTTTTTTAGATCTAAATCCCTAGCGCTAAGATCTATATCGTCCTCCCAAAACCCAACCCAAAGATCCAAACCAAACCTATAATCCTCCCAAAACCCAAACCCAAAGATCCAAACCATACCCATATTCCAAATCTAACCATTTCTCTAAGGCTCTAACACAAAACAACCCCAAACCACACTACATCCCCAAACCCATCCAACCTAACCAATCTAGCCAAACCCGAAGTGGGCCCCACCAAACCTAGCTCAACCCCTAGTGGGTCCCACTTGACCCAACCAAATATGCCCCCACTTGTTTTATTGGTTTTCGTTTATTGTTTCTAGTTTACAAAAAAACTTTTTTGCTTGGTTGGCCAAGTGGCTAGGACATAAGAAGTGAAAGGCTTCCACTAGGGTTCGAAACCTGGTGGGAGCTATGGGAGCGGGCGCCTTATCCACAACCCTCTTTTCCACTTCACATAATTGAAATTAATCAAAATCCCTAAATCTAAAAATCAGCTTGAGCCTTTATAATGCCGTGGGCGGATACTTTCAGATCTGAATTTTAATAATTAGCCCATATTACGCATTGTTCAATTTTGAGGATTTGGATCAAGATAGATCGGAATGGAGAAACAAAAATCGTGTAGCGGACCCCAACATAGTTGAGACAAGGCTTTGATGATGATGATGATTACGCATTGTTCAATTGTATCCAAGTTGAGGCAAGCCATTTGTTCAATTCCTTGCAATGGGAACAAGTAATCCACGAGAATTGGCTATTTTCTAAACAAGTTAAAGTTCTACTTCCATTAAGATCCTTTCCTCTCACAATTAGAGGGGCATTTATTGCAGAACTTGTAATATTCATTACAAATCACCCACTTAATGTTAAAGGGTGTAGATGGTGTGATTCATAATTCAGCATTAATTATTAATTTTCAGAGTGATCGCATCATTTCATATTAAGTTAGATTGCATCTTATCCTCCATCAACATGCCTGATAATGAGAATATTATCACAATTTTATGCACTATTAATCATGTTATGAGTCATGTACATAATATTTTGGACGGATCAATTTCTGTTGAAGTAAAAATTAAATATATTTCATTGAAGGTGATGGCATCCATTTTGAATAGTCTATGTAGGAGGTGCTTCCTCCCCACAGTAGAGCCATTTGTTTACACTTCAGGCGTCTTATTTGCGTGCGCCTTAATCATGCATTTGGCTCCGTAGAGTAGCCTCCCCAGGAGTCGATCCCAAGACCTCTCCCTTAAGAGAAATCTTGGACTTACCCTGGTACCACTTGAGCTAGTACACTTGAGCTAGTAGCCAGTGTACCAGGGTAAGTCCAAGATTTCTCTTAAGGGAGAGGTCTTGGATCGACTCCTGGGGAGGCTACTCTACGGAGCCAAATGCATGATTAAGGCGCACGCAAATAAGACGCCTGAAGTGTAAACAAATGGCTCTACTGTGGGGAGGAAGCACCTCCTACAAAAAGGCCCTCTCCCTTAAGAGAAATCTTGGACTTACCCCTGGTACCACTTGGCTACGCAATAAGACGCCTGAAGTGTAAACAAATGGCTCATGTGGGGGTGTTTTCACTAAGCTGAGATCAGCACTAGCCCAGGCATCCGGACAGAGTGATTACACCTCCCCTGGGCCAAAGGTGACCGCGGCTGAAAGACCGCGGCATTCGCCGAGGCGGGAGCTCTCGAGGACTTGACTTACCCGACCTCGGCAGCGCGGATTTGACGGAGACTGATGGGACCAGCGACAGAACAACGGCGCATGCCAAGGCATGCCCTGCAGCTTATCATTACTGACAAAACGGCGCGTACAGGACACGTGCGCCCCCAGGGCATGGCTCCGGGCCAGGCCTGATGGGACCTGGCCCAAAAGTCAGTACCGCCGCCTGACCCGGCAAGCCTAGCATTTAATGAAGCATGGGCCGGCATTTAATGCATTATGGGCTGAGTGGACGTAGCCACTCGAGTGGCCGGCCCAGTCTTGGAACTCGCCCACAAAGGTCAACCCCATCGCCTATAAATAGCACATCCACTTCCATCCAAAGGTACGCAACCCATCATACACACTATCCCTCTGCAATTTCCTCTCCTTCTCCCCTGCTCGTTCATAGCACTAACTTAAGCATCGGAGAGCCTTGCGCTGCCTGCAGCCAGGGTCCTTTGACGCTTCTTCCCTCTCTTCCTTTTCAGGTCCAGTCGGAGCCACAGCAAACTTTATCCAAATCACCCGAATCAGAGATCCTAATCCCTGCATTAAAGTCCTTAATTTTTAGGCACTTACAATTGGCGCCGTCTGTGGGAAAGTACTAACCCATACCTCAAAACCTTTCCCAAAATTCTTTCCAATCACCAATGGCTCCGAGGAACAAGAGAGGCGCAGAGCACCCGAAGTCCCTCCCCCCAGGGCTGCTGGTTCTCCCTGGACCATTGCCCTACGCGTCAAGGGAAGTGGCAGAGGTAGAAAGCTACCACACTGAGTCCGCGTCATCACCACTAGAGGCGGAGAACCCGCCGCGGCTGAACGCTCCCCTTCAGGAGCGCTTCCCGAAGGACAAAGCCCCGGCTGCGGAGGGGTCACATCGATCCGGGCGCCACTCGGACCGCGGCGGCAACAAAGCCGACCCCGCTCAGGCCGCAATCAGGGCCCAGAATCTCGCCCTCCAGGAGAAAGATGATCTCATCCGCCAGCTCAGGCAGCAGCTCCGAGAAAAGGGAGTAGCCCCCGGGGGCGGTGATCCCGTAGGCAGGAAGGATCCCGTCACCGGCAAAGACTTGAGAGACCACCTGAACGATAAGAGTCGGGAGCGAAGTCACGTCGGGAGTTCTTACCATGACCACGAAGACAGGGGGTCAATGCCGAGATCGGAGGCGGCGGATCAGCAGGCTCTGATCAACCGCCTGGTCAAGCAGGCCCTCCAGAACACCCTAAAGGAGGCGGGGCTCGCCCAAAGCCAGCTGGACCTCCCCGACTTCGCTGGCCTCGACTCGTCACCCTTCACCAGAGAAATAATCGAGTACCCCCTCCCGAAGAAGTTCAGTGTCCCGAGGTTCGTCCTCTATGACGGAGCCTCGGACCCATCAGCACACCTCCGGCATTTCACCCAGAAGCTGTCCGTCTGGGGTGACGTCGGGCACCTCAACTGCCGAGTTTTCTCTTCCAGCTTGGGGGATCTCCCCCTCAAGTGGTTCTGTGCGCTCCCCGAGGGATCGATCTCGAACTGGGCCCAGTTGCGGGACTCCTTCCTCGGGAAATTCCAGGCGCACAGGGACATTCCCAAGACCGACAGCGACATCATGGCCCTCAGGATGAGGTGGAGCGAAAGCGTCACTCAGTTCGCAAAGAGATTCTGGACAGTATACAGCCAGATTGACAACTCCTCCGAGGATGTGGTAATCAAGTCGTTCCAGCATGCCCTCCTGCCGGGGTGCGAGCTCAGGAGAGAGCTCGTCCGGAATCCTGTGCCCTCCGTCACAGCCCTCATGACGAGGGTAAATAAGTATATCGAGCAAGAGGAGGACGAAGCGCGCGCCAACGAAAGTTTCGGCGTCTCCAAGGGCCGATCTCGGCAGGATGGCCGATCGCGGCATGACGACCGATCCAGGCATGAGGATCGGTCCGCAGACGAAGAAAGGAAGACCTCCCGTAGAGATGAAGCGAGCCGAGAAAATCGCTCGGGCGACCGGGCCTCGTCTTGGGCTCGCACCTCGGGAGGCGGCAAGAGACACAGACCATCTTACCGTTCGCGTGAGAGAGTCAACACGGTTTTTACAGAACCGATTCACCAGATCCTGGAAAAAATCCAGGGAAAACCATACTTCAAGTGGCCACGTCCCCTGCAGGGCGATAACTCCAAAAGAGATCAAGACAGGTTCTGCGCTTTCCACAAGCAGAACGGGCATAACACCAATGATTGCTACTGTCTCAAGGACCATCTCGAAAGGCTCGTCAAGGACGGGCATCTGAAGGAATTCTGCAAGGCTGCGGGCAGCGGGGGCAATGACCGACCTCGACACCGACCCAGGGAGGACCACGACAGCGACGGGTCGGAGAGATTGATAAGCGTCATTCACCTTGCCCCTACCAAGCAGAACAGCGGTCAGGCACGCGCCGAGGCCAGGAGGGCCTCCCACGGGAAGCAAGTCATGTCGGCAGAGCTCGGACCAGCCTCTAAAAAGGCTCGCAAGGAGAGGCCAAAGATCTGGTTCTCAGACGAGGACCTGCAAGGGGTTCAGCTCCCTCACAATGACCCACTGATCATGACCCTAAAGTTGGGGAGTTGCAAGGTGCAGAGGATCCTCGTCGACTCCGGCAGTTCGTCCGAGATCCTCTACTTCGACTGCTTCACCAAGATGGGGCTCACAGAAGAAGACCTCCAAGAGGCGCGGACCCCTCTGATAGGGTTCAGCGCCAAGCCCGTGTACCCCAAAGGAAGAGTCTCCCTCGAAGTCCGAGTAGGTGGCACGTCAGTGGTGGCCGACTTCCTCGTAGTGGATACCCCATCTCCCTACAATGCCATCGTAGGGCGGAGCTGGCTGCACCAGATAGAAGCCGTCCCCTCCTCCTACCATCAAAAGCTCAAGTTCCCTTTGGAAAAGGATGGCGGAGTCGAGGTGGTCACGGTCAATGGGGACCAGCAGATGGCCAAACGTTGCATGATGGCCGTGGTGTCCGGCGAGGAAGAGCCAAAGCAAGTGCACATGGCAGAGCTCGAAGCAGAGCTAGAGAGGGTCGGCCGTGATCCAGGGGAAAAGAGTATCGAGGACCTCACCGAGGTCAGGATCGACCCCAGTGATCCAGAGAGGTACTTCCTTCTTGGGAGCCAGCTCGCCGAGCAGGAGCGATCCGAGCTGCTCAGTTTCCTATTGCAGAGCAGAGATGTCTTCGCCTGGACCCCGCAGGAAATGCCAGGCGTAAATCCAGAAGTTATGAGCCACAGGCTAAATGTAGACCCCCAGGCCAAGCCAGTGGTTCAAAAGGCAAGAAGGTCCGGAATCGACCAGTCTGCAGCCGTGGTCGAAGAGGTGGAAAAACTGCTTGAAGCAAGCGCCATCAGGGAGGTCCAATACCCAAAGTGGCTGGCAAACACCGTGGTGGTGAAGAAGAAGACCGGAAAATGGAGGGTCTGCGTCGACTTCACTGATCTCAACAGAGCATGTCCCAAAGACTGCTTCCCTCTACCGAAGATCGACCAGATGATTGACGCCACCGCCGGACATGAAAGGATGAGCTTTCTCGACGCTTACCGCGGTTATCACCAGATACCCATGTACGAGCCGGATCAGGAGAAAACGGCATTCATCACTCCTAGGGGAACCTACTGTTATAAGGTGATGCCATTCGGCCTAAAAAATGCGGGCGCAACCTATCAGAGACTGGTCACCAAAATGTTCCAGGAGCACCTCGGCAAGACAGTCGAGGTATACATCGACGACATGGTCGTCAAATCCACCCAGTCTCTCAGCCATCTGGCGGATCTCGGGCAGGTTTTCGAAGTTCTTCGGAAGTTCGGGCTGAAGCTAAACGCCTCCAAATGCGCCTTCGGGGTCGGGTCCGGCAAATTTTTAGGGAGCCTCGTCACGCGGCGCGGTATTGAAGCAAACCCGGACCAGATCTCCGCGATCCTGGGAATTCAGAGCCCGGCAACGACAAAGCAGGTCCAGAGGCTCACCGGCATGGCTGCCGCCCTCAACCGCTTCATCAGCAAGTCTTCAGACAAATGTCGCCCTTTCTTCCAATTGCTGCGAAAGAACCTGAGATTTGAGTGGACCCCAGAATGTGACTCGGCCCTCCAGGGACTCAAAGCCTATTTGGCCTCGCCTCCACTCTTATCAACCCCGAAGAAAGGCGAAACATTGTACCTGTACTTGGCGGTCTCCAGCCACGCGGTGAGCTCAGTCCTGATCAGAGAAGATGAAGGGCAGCAAAAGCCCATCTACTATACCAGCAAAACCTTCCTCGACGCCTGAAACCAGATACTTGCCAATGGAGAAACTCGCACTGGCCCTCGTCAGTGCCTCCCGGAAGCTCTCGCACTATTTTCAGGCCCACAAGATAGTGGTGGTTACGGAGCACCAACTAAAGTCCGTCTTCCGGAAGGCCGACTTCTCTGGGCGAATTTCGAGATGGGCCGTGGAGCTAGGGCAATACGACATTCATTACCAGCCCCGGACAGCGATCAAGGCCCAGATTTTGGCGGACTTCATTGTCGAGTTCACTCCTCCGAGTTCGGCGCCGAGCCCGCTCGACCCCGCACTGGGGGGCAAGGGGCAGGATGGCCTAGTCCCGGAGACTGATTACGAGCTATCTCGGGACACCTCCCGAGTTTCGGCTTGGAAGGTCTTCGTTGACGGGTCGTCCACCTCTAGAAGGGCCGGTGTCGGCGTAGTCCTCCAGTCTCCGGAAGGGCTAGTAATCGAGCAAGCACTGACTCTTGATTTCCGAGCATCAAACAACGAGGCGGAGTATGAAGCATTGCTGGCAGGGCTGAATAGTGCAAAGGTTCTCGGAGCTCAACAGCTGGTAATCTACAGTGACTCGCAGTTGGTGACGAGCCAGCTCACTGGAGATTACCAGGCTCGCGACGATAGAATGGCAGCCTATTTAGCCCTCGCCAAGAAACTCCTCTCCCAATTCCCGGAAGCAGAGATCAAACAAATCGGCAGAGACTCCAACTCGCACGCCGACGCACTCGCCAACTTAGCCTCCGCCGTCGAGGCTGGAAAAAAGAGAACTGTAGAAGTGGGCTCGCTAACATCGCCGAGTATAGAGCTCAGCCCACCACGGCAAGTCCTGTGTGCCGACCTCGGGCCAAGTTGGATGGATCCCATCATCGCATACCTCAAAGACGACCAACTTCCCGAGGACAGAGCGCAAGCCCACAAGATCAGGCTCCGGGCAGCCCGGTTCTGGCTCTCTCCAGAAGGAAAGCTGTACAGGAAATCCTTCACGGGCCCTTATCTCCAGTGCGTCCACCCAAGCCGAGTCGAAGACTTCCTTTACGAAATACATGAAGGCATCTGCGGAAGTCACATCGGAGGAAGGTCACTAGCATACCGGGCTATAAGCCAAGGATACTGGTGGCCATACATGCAAAAGGACGCACAGATGTACGCTATGAAGTGCGAGAAGTGCCAGAAATTCTCGCACAACCTCCATCAACCTGCACAGGATTTGAGCCCGCTCTCCAGTCCATGGCCTTTCGCACAGTGGGGGCTGGACATTGTGGGTCCTCTCCACCGAGCTCCGGGGAATAAAAGGTGGCTGATAGTGGCTACCGACTATTTCACAAAGTGGATCGAGGCAGAAGCACTATCTTCCATCACAGAGCGGGACTCCAAGAACTTTGTATGGAAGAACATCGTCACGAGGTTCGGCATCCCTCGAGTCCTGGTCTCGGACAACGGGACCCAATTTGACTCCAGCCTCTTCAAAAACTTTTGCAAGGAGCTCGGCATAAGAAACCACTACTCGACTCCGGCCTACCCCCAGAGCAATGGCCAGGCTGAAATCTCCAACAAGGTGGTCTTGGACGGGCTCAAGAAAAGACTTGATGGGGCCAAAGGAAGGTGGGTAGAAGAGCTACCCAGCGTGCTGTGGGCCTACAGGACCACTCCGCGACGCTCCACCTCGGAAACTCCTTTTTCCTTGGCATACGGAATGGAAGCCGTGATCCCTCTCGAAATCGGTCTCCCGACCCTCAGATCTGAACTCTTTGACCAGGCCCAGAACGACAAAAACCTCACCCTGGGACTGGACCTGGCCGAAGAACGCAGAGAAGCCGCTTCCATCCGTTTAGCAGCCTATCAACAACGACTGGCGAGGGATTACAATCAAAAAGTGCGGGAAAGGAAGTTTTCCATCGGAGAGCTGGTCCTGAAAAAGGCACTGCCCGCAGATAAGGATCCAAATCAGGGCAAGCTAGCCCCGAACTGGCGAGGTCCATTCAAGGTAGTCTCGACCGCAGGGCGGTCTGCGTACAAGCTTGAAGATATGGACGGGAAGCTACTACCGCGGCCGTGGAACGCGTCGCATCTGAAGAAATTTTTCTTTTAATGTACTCAGTTTATGCAAAATCAATAAAGGTTATTTCCTCTCAAGAAAGTTTCTGTCTATGTTCTAAATTAAAAATGCTCCAAGGCAAGGACCGCGGCAACAACAACGACTCCCCAGCACGGCCCCTGGTGACGAGCCAGGGGGACTTCTCCATTTCGTGCGCATCTTGGCTACGCGCCAGATTGCCAGCACGGCCCCTGGTGACGAGCCAGGGGGACTTCTCCATTTCGTGCGCATCTTGGCTACGCGCCAGATTGCCAGCACGGCCCCTGGTGACGAGCCAGGGGGACATCTCCATCTCGTGCGCATCTCGGCTACGCGCCAGATTGCCAGCACGGCCCCTGGTGACGAGCCAGGGGGACTTCTCCATTTCGAGCGCATCTTGGCTACGCGCCAGATTGCCAGCACGGCCCCCGGTGACGAGCCAGGGGGACTTCTACATTTCGTGCACATCTTGGCCACGCGCCAGATCGCCAGCACGGCCCCTGGTGACGAGCCAGGGGGACATCTCCATCTCGTGCGCATCTCGGCTACGCGCCAGATAGCCAGCACGGCCCCTGGTGGCGAGCCAGGGGGAAATCTCCACTCGGGCAACAAAGCTTATCTCGGCTACGTAACGGATGGCCAGCCTGATCGCACTAAATTGTCGCGACACTCACCGAGCTTATGTCACCCGCTCGCCATAACGCTCAGTCTTTCGGCTGAAAATTGAGAGTCCACGGAAAAGTGGTCTCGGCCATGTAGCCGAAAAGAAACACTTGCGCAAACATTCAAAACAAGCAAACGCAAACACAGTCACGAAGGTAAACAAGTTTTTTCATTCAAAAAGCGCCTTTTTACATAAAAGGACGCGATGCGTCAAAAGAAAAGATACATCAAAAGCAACAAACAAAAGGGATAACAGCAGGCCGACTTCACGCGACAGGAGGAGCTTCGGGTGCGGATGCCGCGACGGGTTCCTCAACTGCGGCGGACGCCTCCGGCAATGCGGAGTGAAGCTCCGTTGTCGGCTGGGCACCGGGGCCCGTCTCTGCACCTTCGACGGCGTCCGAGCAAGGATACTCGTCCGGACTGGCATAGGCCGGATGGTCGCGGGAGACGCCCATCTTGATCAGAGCCGCCCTCCAGCCCATCTCCCACGCCGAGACCCGAATGTCGTTGACTTGCGCGGCGTACTCATCGCCCGCTGCGTCGACGCCATCCTGGAAGGCGAGTCTGACTTCGGCTTGGAGGGTGAGCTCTAGATCGGCCTTTTGGCTCTCCAGCCCCGCAATCGTCCTCTCCAGCTCGGCCTCCCTCCTTTTAGTCAGATCAAAAACCGACTTGAGCTTGTCAAGTTCGGCAAAAAGGGTTCGGTGCGTGTCCTCGTACTCAGAAACCTTCGCCTTCGCCTCCTCCAGGTCTCTCTTTTGCTGCTCGCATACAGCCTGGAGTCTTTTCACCTCGGCGTGGCACTTCTGAATACGAGACACCGAAATCTGAGCCATCTGGACGCTCTGCAAGAAAGCAGGAGATAACCAAGCAGGTTAACCACCAGCGAGCGGAAGCCGTAACCAAATCGAAAATATTGAAGTACAAAATCAGACTTACACTCAGGTTGGCCTTCATCTGCGCGGCCAAGAGGGAGATGTCGTCCATCTTATCGTGGTTTTCCATGTCCCGCGGCAAGGCGCAGGCGCTACCCAAGCAGGCGACCACGGACGGTCCCCCGAGAGGCGATCCTCCACCGACAGCGGCCTCCCGGGCTGGATCACGAAGCTTGGCTTCCATGGAGCGGGGTGAGCCCGCGTTCCCATGACAGGCCCGGCCGATTCGCCCACCGAGCTCTCTACCCGGGCCCTCTTACGGGCTTGGTCTTCCACCTATGTGGTCGAAACGGTGGAAGGACCAGGCGTCCCGCTCCCGGTCGCGGGAAGCGTCGTCGGCGTACTGGAAGGCGGGGGCACGGAGGATGACGAGGGCGCACTCGTCTGCGCGGGAGCACGGGAAGAAGAAGGCGCGCCCCGACCCTTGCCGGTCACTGGGACGGCCTTCAAGTTTCGCAGGACGGGCTTCGGGCGGGTCCGGTCCATTTCTCCCTCAGGCTCCGAGTCGGACAGGACGATCCTACCGATCGTCTCGGCGTTGTCTTCGGACCCCGAGGTGGACGCCTCAGAGTTAGTCGCAGAACGGTCCGCCGCGGTCCGGTCCTCGTCCGCCCTGGTCTCTCCCTCTACCTCCGCCGCGGCTTGCCTGCGATGAGCAATCACCTTCCTTTCCCGGTATCCGCGGTACCTGGGCTCGTACCCCAGCAGTTTCCACGCGGACCTGTCACCGTGGCCGTGGTAGCTCTCAAGGGTTCGGATCCAAGCTCTGTTTGGCTCCCAACCTTCTCGGAAAGCGGCAGCTCTCCTCTGACGAACGCCTGCAGAGCAAACAGAGGATATCAGATCGGCAAGTATAAAAGGGGACGAAAAGTAAAAGGATGTACTCAGGGATTAATTACTTGGAGGAGTGCCGTAGTGACGAGGGATCCTGAAATTTCTTGCCGAGATGGGCTCGTCTTCACCAAACTCCCAACCGCCAGTGACCATCAGGCGATCGTCCCCGGCATATTTATTGGAATCTTCTAAGGCCTGCACGAAGGGCCTCCGCCCCGACTTGACGCGGAGGTAGTACATGTCCTTCCCGGACTTGCAGATATCGTAGGCCTCCTCGATATCGTGGACGCCAAGACTGATGCCCAGTATTGTATTGAGCGCGTCCGTACCCATTATAATTTTGAAACTGTTGGGCATCAGTTGGCAGGGGCAGAGGTGCCATGCTCGGAGACAGTCCCTAAGCAGAGGGCGGAGGGGAAACCTCACCCCGCCCTCGATCACGGCAACCAAGGGAAACGGCATCCAGCCATCGCAAAAATCCCCAAGAGCATAAGATATGACTGTAGCCGCCATGACCTGGACTCCTTCAGGTATACCATATCTAGCCCTAAGGTCAGCTAGGCCCCTCTCAGACTCAATCCAATGGCTATAGATACCCATCACTCAGGCGAAAGCGCCAGAAGTATACTAAGAAGAAGGAAGAAACCCTAAAAACAGGAAAAACCCTGAACGGAGAAAACCCTAGACCAGGCAGAAAGCAGAACGAAACAGGGAGAGGAAGAAGGAGACTTACAAGGTCAAGATGCAGAACGGAGTCCTGGCAGTGAAGCCTAGAGATTCTCTGCGCGACAGCCTCCTTCGGCAGAGATGAAGGCAGGAAAGGAAGGACGAGGGCTCCGAAAGCGAAAGGAAGAAGAAGGGAAGGAAAGAGAAGCAGAATGCAAGTAAAAGGGAGAGAAGAAGGGGCAAGCCCCTACTTATAGCAAGAAAATAGGCGCCTAATCATGGCGCCTCTTCGAATTTCAAGAAGGGCGCGTTTTTTCACTGCGCGCGCCGCCGTGAAAAGACGGGCCGGCCAAATAGGGAGAGGCACGTGGAAGCGCCAGCTCGTTTCTCGCGCGCCATTTAATGCCTCGGGTACGGAAGCAACAGCGGATAGGAGTAAAGGCGCCAGCTGCCGAAACGGCGGTAGAATTCCGAAAGCCAGGAGACGTTTGGGCTCCCCCGAGCCCGGATAGGAAGTCATCTGGGCACCACGGCATATTGCATCTCGGCGAAACATGTCAGCCTTCCGACCTCAAAGAGTTGTGACACCCTTAAGAGCTCGGAAGACGGGGGGGCAATTGTGTGGGGGTGTTTTCACTAAGCCGAGATCAGCACTAGCCCAGGCATCCGGACAGAGTGATTACACCTCCCCTGGGCCAAAGGTGACCGCGGCTGAAAGACCGCGGCATTCGCCGAGGCGGGAGCTCTCGAGGACTTGACTTACCCGACCTCGGCAGCGCGGATTTGACGGAGACTGATGGGACCAGCGACAGAACAACGGCGCATACCAAGGCATGCCCTGCAGCTTATCATTACTGACAAAACGGCGCGTACAGGACACGTGCGCCCCCAGGGCATGGCTCCGGGCCAGGCCTGATGGGACCTGGCCCAAAAGTCAGCACCGCCGCCTGACCCGGCAAGCCTAGCATTTAATGAAGCATGGGCCGGCATTTAATGCATTATGGGCTGAGTGAACGTAGCCACTCAAGTGGCCGGCCCAGTCTTGGAACTCGCCCACAAAGGTCAACCCCATCGCCTATAAATAGCACATCCACTTCCATCCAAAGGTACGCAACCCATCATACACACTATCCCTCTGCAATTTCCTCTCCTTCTCCCCTGCTCGTTCATAGCACTAACTTAAGCATCGGAGAGCCTTGCGCTGCCTGCAGCCAGGGTCCTTTGACGCTTCTTCCCTCTCTTCCTTTTCAGGTCCAGTCGGAGCCACAGCAAACTTTATCCAAATCACCCGAATCAGAGATCCTAACCCCTGCATTAAAGTCCTTAATTTTTAGGCACTTACAGTCTAAATCATCAACAGTGTTTCCCATGGTGGAATTCCACAAATCCCATTCAAAGGAAGCATGTGGGAGACCCTAGGATCCTTAACCAAAACGCTTACTTTAATTATATATGTAGAGAAGGTTAGTTTTCACCGTAAAAAAACAAACATGAAACTTAGAAATTGAATGTGTGCACAACGTGGTTTCCCTGTAGGAAAAAAGGAGGAGAAAAAAAAAAAAAAAAAAAGAGGGACCCATCTACCATAATTAGTAATCATTACCCTACCACTCTCCATTGCACAAAACTTGCCTCTTATCAGAATTATCAGCCTGTCTCACCATTTAACAGATAGACAGCACAGATCAGAGAAAATACCCCCTCATTAGTACAAAAAGCACTCCACTTGCTCCTGAAAAAGCTCCTTTGTCATCAAAGCCAAAAGCAAGGAAAAGAAAGAAAGAAAGGGTAAAAACTAAAAACACCAACACCACCACCAGACATGGATGAGAGCTTTGCTGCAGAAGAATCTCCTCTCTTTTGGCAACAGCAACAGCAGAATCGCCGCTCTTCTTCTTCTTCCTCCATCTTTCTCAATCCATGGTTTGTTTTATTGACTACTCTCTTCCTGGGACTCTTCCTCCTCCTCTCTCTTCCCCCTCTTTTCTCCACCTTCATAAGCATTCTAAGGCCCAATCAGGTGAAGAGAGGCTGGGATACTCTCAATCTTTTCCTCGTCCTCTTCGCGATCGTATGTGGAATTCTAAGTCGCAACACAAGCAGCAGCAGCAGCAACACCACCACCAGCAGCAGCAGCAGTTGTTTTCAAAACAGCGATTACGGGATTCAGAACCAACAGGTAGTGGAAGAGAATTCACAATCTCCATCACAATCATCTCATCCTCAGTTTCCAAAATGGTTGGATGAATATGCGAATAGGAGAATGTACGGCGAAGATGATCCGATCCTGACCGGATCAAATTCCACTATTCGTTCATTGAGGAGGAGCAGCAGCTCGTATCCGGATCTGAGACAGGAGTCCTTGTTGATGTCAAGGAGTGAGAGATGGCAGCACCCAGGCAATGTCGATCTAGACAGCGGGAAGCAGAGATCGGAAAACCTCCGTCAACGCCAACGCCATCACCGCCGCAGGTCGTATGGGGGTGGAGAAGATGGAGGTTTTAAAGGCGTTTTCATCGATAAGTTCGTCGTTCAGCCCACAGAAAATCGATCTCCTCCTCCGCCACCTTCAGCTCCGGCGCCGCCGCCACCTCCGCCACCACCTCCGGTGGCAAGAGATGAGGGATCGGATAAAAGAGAGAGAAGCAAACGAGAGCAGCCGCCTCCGCCGCCACCTCCGCCGCCGCCAACGCCACCTCGGACGTTGCGGTCGGAGAAGAAGAGTGGGAGAAGCGAGAGGAAGAGAAGTGGAGGCGGAGCGAAAGACATTGCCAGTGCTTTTGCTCATCTCTACAATCAAACCAAGAAGAAGAAGCAGAAGAACAAGAATAATTACGATAATGCCCCTCACTCTTCTTCTCCTCCTCCTCCTTCCTCTTCGTCTGTTCCGCCACCCCCGCCACCTCCGCCGCCTCCCGCTGCTGTTTTCATCCAAAATCTTTTCAAGATGAGCAACAAGAGAAAGAAGTCTCATTCGATCTCAGCTCCCTCTCAGCCGCCGCCGCCGCCGCCGCCTCCTCCACCGAAAAGGAAGCAGCAACGTCGTCCTCCTCCTCCTTCAGCTCCGCGCATTGGAAGCGAGTCACCTCTGATCCCCATTCCTCCGCCACCACCGCCACCACCTTTTCGATTGCAGAAGCTGAAGTTCGCCGTCCGTGGCGATTACGTACGGGTCTCCAGCGACATCAGCGAGTCCTCAGAGACCGAATTCACCGAGGTCTCGATCCCCGGCGCCGGAGGAGGCAATAGAGATGGAAGTAGCCAGCAATCTTCGACGATGCCGCCGTTCTGTCCGAGCCCGGACGTGAACACGGAGGCAGATACTTTCATTGCTAGGTTCAGGGAAGGACTGAGACTGGAGAAGATGAATTCCATTAAAGAGAAGAAGGTGAGGATTGGAATTGGAGGTGGCACTGGTGAGCAACCCAGTGCAAGTTAGAGAAGGTATTTGGCTCATTTTAGCAAATTCATTTTAAAATTTTTAAAATTTTTATACTTTTACTTTTCTTTGTTTGGTTGGATTTTTTTGTTTTTTGTTTTTATTCCCTCTCTCTTTGTTTGGTATATATGAAATTGCAATGTAGTTTGTGTTTGGGGGATTCTGAAATGGAGAGAAAAGTGTGTGAGAAAGAGAGAAACAGGGGCTTTGATTGTTTTAGAATCAGGCCTGTTTTTTTACTTGCCTGACATGAGAGGAATTGTTTGTGTTTCTTTGTTAATACTCTCAATAGGTAAAGATAGCAGAAGTGAGTTGTTTTTGTATTCTTTATTTATTTTTATTTATTTTATCTTTTCCAAGAGTTCACTTGTTTGTTTGAGAATTGAGATTGGAGAATGAACAAAACAGATATTGATATTGTTTGGAAGATTGGTGAAAATTTCTTTTAGTGATTAATATGATTACTACTACTACTAGCAGCTTGGTTGTTTTCTTGTGGCCCACATGTTCCTCCTAATTCATTTAAGTGGGCTGGCCTTTTCTTTTTCTTTTTTGTTTTTTGGGTAAAGATGGAGAATGACATGAAGTGTTACATGTTTTCAAGAGACTCACAAACATTGGTTTCCTTGTGTTATCTTGCTTTCTGATGTCCACTGATGGTGAGTTATATTGATGGGCCATTTTGTGCCCTTGGGAATCTTGCTACATAACCATATTCAGATATGCTGGTGAAACATTATAAAAACAGAAGATTCAGTTCAATAAAACATTATAAATGTGGTTTGGCAAATAAGTTCACACATGCATGTTGAGGGAAACCAATTAGATACAAGACAGAAACCAGCTTCTTTCCTCATCCTTATCATTTCAGTTAAACATGATTGCACAACTAACAAAATCCAGCTATCAAATTTTTGGTAAATACTTTTTTTTTTAAATGGATTTTTGCTAAATACTTAATCTATAAACTTAACTTATATTGATAGAGCCCACTATAATCATGTGTCCCTTTGACCCATTTGTCTCAACTTATCTCGATCTCATGCCCATCAAGATTGCAATGTGATAAATAATCAAGTCGATCTAACGTACAGGATGGATTACAATCACAGTCCAACCCATGGGGCTCATTTGGATACGCAGTAAATGAGGCCAAGGATTGGATAAAAAGGGCTTTTTTATGCATAATGTTTGCATAAAAAGAAGATTTCATTTGATGCATTTCCATTTCATGAGGAGAGTCTAAAATAAATGGCAGGGACAATTCACTTTACCTTTTCATTTTGCATCCTATTTGATTCATCAGCTATGATATTGAAACAATTTTTTTTAGGCCATTTATAATTTCCACAATAGGGTGGGGACTGCTATTCTACTCCAACACTGTTCTTTTTCAGTTTTCTTATTTTACGGGTTTTTAATTTTTAATATATTTTTAACTGAGCTTTTGTATCAGAAAGCCCTCGTACATTAGAAAATCTAAAGAAAGTCCTTTATAACCTTTTTTGTTTTTTTTTTTTTTTGGATTTCCCTAAACTCACAGTCAAATGGCCAACCTTTTCTCTCTTTGGCCGAGACTATAATTATCTTTATCTAACTTTAACTCAATTTCATCCAATTATGATTGATGTATCCCATATGAAAATGTTGTCAGACAAGAATTTAAAACACATCATCCGGATGTATTACATCTGGAGTGATCTCAACTGTCCCTGTTTGATAATTTTACTTTTAAAATAAAGTGAAATTAAGTGAAATAAAGAAAGGGCGTAAAATGTAAGTGGATTATGATGATATTTTATTTTTAGTTATTTGTGATGGAATATTTTTTTACTTTTTGTATGGGGAAATAGAGTTTTTTTTTTTGTCTTTTAGTGAATAAATGTAGTTTCTTTTTTATTTTATTTTTAAGATGGAGGGAGTTTTGAATTAAAATGCTTTTGATTTGATGCTTAACTTTACTTTAGTTGACAAGTAAAATTACCAAATAGGCCTTAGTCACAAACATGGGTGTGTGAGTAGAGTGCTTGACTTTGAATCTCCATAGAGCAGAAAATAAATAAATAAAATAAATGATAAAATTCAAAAAATTCAAAGAGCATTATTGTCAAAGAGTAAGTTGCACATTGAGAAATGACTGACCTTGGAAATTTTCCTTTTTTTTAGGGGTTGGGGGATACAGAAGTAAACATGAATGACATTTTTCTTATCTTTCTTATTTTGTGGCTTTCTCCGTGTCAACAAATTATTTAAAATACCTTGACTTGTTACAGATTTTACAAAATTACAGCCATCCAGAATTATCCTTGGACGTGTAGTTCTTTCTTTACTTCCCACAAAGACTTCACACTTGGAAAAAAAAAAGGATTTTACCAAAAAAAAAAAAAACATATTACATGACCGGTGGGCTCAAAAGGTTATTTTAACACCCATGGCACGAGATTAGTCATTTTGCACGAAATGGTAATTTTTTTTTAGCACTTTCAACTAGCGTCCCTAGCGACCTTAGTTTTATAATGTTAAGGGTTGCTAGGGAGCCTACGGTGTATACAAAGTACAACAGAAAAGTTTTTTTTGTCTCTCCTTCGTTGTCAACTCCCAAAGTCCTCTTGAATTAGCTGGAACGAATTGTATTAGATCTGCAGAATATGCTTCGACGAATGACTCTCCTGATGGGAATTTGGTCGTGGGATTTTCAGTGGATTTGTTGTTTGATCTGATGCCATTTTGTTGGAGTTTTTGGGAGTTTTTGTTTTTTGGGTGGATGGGGTTTTCAGTTAGTGTGGTTTGGAATGTGAGCATTTGAGGATTTGGGTAGTTTTGAGTTTTTATCATTTGGGGAGTATAGGTATTCAGAAATCTGGTTTTTAGAAGTTGGGCATTTGGGTTTGTGGGAGGTTTTTATTTTATTTCTCTATTCATTTGGGAATTTGGTTTCTGGGATTTTCAGAACTCTGGGCATTTGGGTTTGGAGTCTTGATTTTGAGGATTTTCTGGTGCTATGAATTGGGTTCCTAAAATTGGATTTTGGGTTTTTAGAGAATTTGGGGTTTATGAGGTGATGAGGATGAGGTTGATGAAGTTGACTCTTTTCGTTTATATTTTTGCGTTCTTTGGTTTGGTTATTATGGCTCTTATGCAACTTTTAGCCCTGATGACAATTACCTCATTGCTTAAAAGTGTGAACAGAAGAGCCTAGTGACAGTGTTCCTATTTCCGCACAAGTATGAATGAGATTTACATATGTAATAGAATCCAAACTGACTTGCTCGCGCCTCATTTGGTCAAATAGGCTGAATGCTTCACTAAAATCACAGAGCTCACATAGCCACCAATGATTGTTGTCCAAGAAACATTTGATTTTTCGACCATCGAATCAAACAAAGAACGAGCAACAATTACTACATCAAACCTCACGTACATACTCATTATTGAATTCGAAAGAAGCAAATCTGAATCAAGCCCAATTTTAATCGCGCAACACTGTAGGGACGTTAACTCATCCAGCGTCCGCGTGGCGGTGCCCGGATGGTTGTATGTCCCCCACAGGGGATAGGCGGAGCCCAGGGCCCCGCGTCTATTGTATACACTCGGGCTGTAACCTCTTGGCTGTAACCCTTGTGCGTTTGTCCCACATCGAGTGTGAGGGCCTCCCACCCTTGGTATATTAGCCTTACAAGGGTTACAGCCAAGAGGTTACAGCCCGAGTGTATACAATAGGCGCGGCCTTTTTGTAGGGACGTTAACTCATCCAGCGTCCGCGTGGCGGTGCCCGGATGGTTGTATGTCCCCCACAGGGGATAGGCGGAGCCCAGGGCCCCGCGCCTATTGTATACACTCGGGCTGTAACCTCTTGGCTGTAACCCTTGTGCGTTTGTCCCACATCGAGTGTGAGGGCCTCCCACCCTTGGTATATTAGCCTGAGCGTAACCAAAGGGTGTACCACTACACTCACCAGAGGTACAATAGGCGCGGGGCCCTGGGCTCCGCCTATCCCCTGTGGGGGACATACAACCATCCGGGCACCGCCACGCGGACGCTGGATGAGTTAACGTCCCTACAAACACTGTACCGACAAGCCTTGTCTAAGAACCCAAGAAGAACCACAACAACCCGACACAACATTCACAAATGTGCTCGAATTCGGCTCAAAACCACGAACGCTCATCTCTTCGAAAATTCCAAGTGATTTATCAATCTGAAAATGTCTGCTGTAAGTAGAAATTGATGAGTCAAGCCCAATCCGGATCGCGATAATGAGTCAGGTCCAAGTAACCCGGTCCGTCTAGGATCGTGGGTCAGGCCAGTAGCCCCGTTGAGATCCGGGTTTCGTTAAACGAAGCCTCGTCACCTCAGGCTCCAAGTCATCGCGACGAAGTCCTCCCCTAACCTGCTTTTACCAAGTCTCACGGAGAGGATCTCACCTGCCTTCCACCTGGCTCGATCCTCAAGGACACGTCTGACGCTCCAAAGAGACGTTGAACCGATTGCATCCCCACCTGGTGGGGAAGAGTTATAAATAGAGCCCTCTCATCACTTGAGAGAGGATGGTTTTTTGCATACTTTCTCATATCTGTAACCCTCGACATTAATCAAAGATCACCATTTTGAAGTGGATGTAGGTCACGCTTGACCGAACCACTATAAATCTCTCATCTCTCTTCATTTACTGCACAGTATTAATTATCTGACCGGTGGTGTCCGAATTCCTCTATTTTGGCATCATCAGAAATCATCGAATTCCAAAAAACCAAGGTCGCTAGTATCTCTTTGAAAAGTTTTTTTTTTTTTGTTGTATTTTATATACACCGCAGGATCCCTAGCGACCCTTAATGTTATAAAACTAAGGTCGTTGGGGACACTAGTTGAAAGTGCTAAAAAAAACACCATATCATGTAAAGATTTCGTGCCATAAGGGTTAAATTGACCTTTTGAGCTCACTAGTCATGTAATCTTTGTTTTTTTTTTTTTTTGCTAAAATCCTCAAAAAAAAAATAAAAAAGAAAGAAAGGAAAAATTAAATCATGCATTAGACAAGGACAATGAAGAAATACATGGATGAGGTTTTTTAGAGGTTGACACCAGTTTTAGTTTTACGCGTTAAAGAAATTGATGGCAACACAATTCTTTAGCCTTTTGGAGCTGGTTAAATTTTCAGGGTTTCTATTTAAAAAAACGTTTTATTATAAGTGATGAAACAAACAAAACGTCAAATCAAAATCAGGCCATAGGTGTGGTGGTTGACTTAGGCCACTGTTGCTTTGATTTGCAGCCCAAGTTTTAAAACCTGTGTTAGGTTAGGTTTGAGTCCAGATTCTCTGGGGTGTCAACCTAGAAAAATCCTTAGTTAAAAGATTGCAACTGCACAGTGAAGCCCCATATTTTTGAAATCCTAACCTTAATGTATATTGGATATCATCAAATTTTACATTAATGTAAATTTATTCCACCATTAGTTTGATCATAGACGAAAAACATAATCATGACTTCGCATAAGATTGTGTTTATCGCATTTCGGTCAATCTAATAGTGGTAAAATTTCTGATTGAAATAAAATTTAAGAATATAAATAAGGACATTTATTTTTAACATTTGAATTTTGGGCACAAATGTGGAGTTCCACTCCTCCAACTCCAATTTTCTCCAGGTAAAAAGCCTGAGAGGATCTGGATTGGTTAGGTTTTTGTGTTGGTTTTAAGACTTACAAACCACTCCAAGAGAAGAGAAGGTTTTCATCTTATCATCGTCATCACGTGAAGAAATGGATTTGTGCTTTAAATAATCGGAAGTGGGACCCAGTATGAAGTGTCAAAATAATCTTTTATTCCTTCCACGCTTCTACATAAACACTACACCAAAAAATTGAAAGATGGAACCTTCACGCATTGATTTTGCACGTTACTTATGTTTGACCATGTAGAAAGGTATCGTTATTTCATGTTAAAATCTAACCTATCAGGTGTTGATCTTTCAAGCCTTTGATGAGTGCATGCTTTACTGGAAAAATTGAAAGGCCCCCACGTTGATCTCTTATGACATATGCCCTAAACTTGTCATCTGATGTGATTTGTTTGCCGTCAAATTAATCACATCAATTCAAATGGTCAGGGTCCCTTAATCATTGTATAATCAGAATTTGCTCCACATAAAGTAGCATTGAGCTGTATTCTAATTAGAAATTAAAAATGTTCTAATGCCTTAACTCTTACATAATCTTATTTATATAAGATCTATAAGATCTATTGTTAGTTATATTGTTTTCTTAGAATAAGCATAGAGACATGTATGCAATTTGTTTCAGTAATTTCAAAGCAAGAGAGGATGATGCCATTAAGATTCACTACAATTTGGATGTAGGACAGAAACCCCGTCTCAAGATTTAATCTTAGCTTTTCTATAGGGAAACTAAAAAAAAGAAAAAAAAAGAAAAAGAAAATAAAACATTCAGATTCACTAATAGCTCACTACTAGAGAATTTGCTATTGGCGGAAGAAAAAGCGGGCGACCGCTGGGTGTGGTCGCAAAAGAGGGCATTAGCGACCGCTGTTGGCGGCCGCAATAGCGGTCGCTAATGCCTAATATAAGAGCCCCTCGAAGACCGCTTCTTCTCCCTACCTTTTCTTTTTCCCCTCCCGCTCTCTGAACGAAAGTTTCCCCTGCTCCCGCGCTCGATCTGCACTCCCGCCTGCGCCGGAGCCCGCCTGCGCCGGAGATTCTGACGGCTCTTCTCTCTCTCTCTCTCTCTCTCTCTCTCTCTCTCTTCCTCCCTGTCCGTCTAACTCTCCCTCTCTATTTCTCTCTCCCCCTCCCTCCCTCCCTCCCTCCCTCTGCATTGTGCCCTCCCACGCGACGACGACGGCTACGCCTCCGAGACCGACGGCGAGGCGGCCAGTTAACCGATCCGACGTGGGTTTGCCGCAGCAGCTGGTACACACCCTCCAGACGCAGGTTAGCCTATTTTTCCTGGATCTCATCGATTTTCTTCTTGTGTATTTGCTCTTTTGCCTCTTTTTCCTGGTTTGTATCTGAGAATGCTTCAGATCGGATCTAAGCCGTTTGATCGGACATGCATGTGAGATTCATGGCTTCATTTGATGTTGGAACTACAGAGGGAATCAAAGGAATTTTTTCTTTAATCAGATTATGGTTCAGAATGGTTTTTTTTCCCCATTTGCTCTAGAACTCGTTTGATATTGTACTTATTTTCCCCATTTCCACAATGAGCGATCAGAACTCAGATGTAGATGGATGGTCCCCATTTCTTGGGCTTTTGACTGCTGCTTTGGGTTTTGCCAGCAGAGGCCAAATGGATCACTTATGGTTGAAATACTCCCAACTTCCTTTTTTTTTTAATTATGTTTGGTTGTCTTCAAACTTTTCAGACTTGATTTGGGTTTTATGGATTTTGCCCAAATCCTTTTTATGGCTGTTGTGTGTGGCAAATGCTTCCAAGTTGACAGATTTCCTTTTGGCTTCAACTGGTTTCTTCTTTACGTTGATAATACTTGTGCGATTCAAATTGCCCTCATCTAGTGTATCACGAGCAAACAAAATATATAGAGGTTGACTGACATTTTATTTGTGAACAATTACAAGAACAACTTTTGTCTCTTCCTCGTGATCATCATTACTCCATCTTGTAAGTCTTTTTACCAATGCTCTGATAGGCGACAAATTATTTTCTTGTATCCAAATTGATGTTTTTTCATTGGCATCAATTTAAGGGGAGTGTGAAGAAAAATAGTTTCAAGTGTCTCATGAATCATCATTGTAAATTATTGTGTATAGTATTTCAATTTACCTTACAGCCACCACACTGTGATTCTCCTTAAGATTTGATAGGATCAGAGATTGGTTGTAATTAGGATTGTATTCCTTGAATGAGGCGTTATAGTTACCAAATACATATGAGTGAAAGGTTATAAAAAGGTGTTCCAAATATAAACAGAGGGCACCTCCATTTTATCTCAAAATCACTTAAGACTTGTGTTTATTTTCAATCTTCAAGGCCTTGTTCCAACATTATGGGGTCGGCCAAAAGAAATTCTACATAGGCTATGACTACGATACTGTTTAACAACCCCCACCCCCCCACCACACACACACACAAAAAAAAAAAAAAAAGATGTGGCAAATTAAATAGACACCACCTGGACTCAAAGCACTCGCTTGCATAAGATCAGGCATGGAGCCCTTTTGCACTATGCAAATGCGCCTGCGCACAAGATGCACCATGGGTTCTTTTTTTTTTCCGCCTTGTGTGGATATAAACCTAGGACATGTTGTCTCTTATACCATCTCAAGTTGCTAATCAATACAATGCCTAGGCCTTAGAGGTGAAGCAAATTAACTACTTAACATCTCTCTCTCTCTCTCTCTCTCTCTCTCTCTCTCTCTCTCTCTCACACACACACACACACACATATAACCAAGTCAACTTGTGAGAACCCAGCAATCCACATCACCACCTTATTCTCTTGCTTAAGTTGGTAGAAAAAGTTTGTGAGAAGTAAAAGGCCTTCATACTCACTATCATTTAATTTCATGGAGATGAAAATCCTCTGTGTCATTCTCTCCACTCCAACATATTGTCAATTTAAAGAAATTGCATAGTAATGAAATAGCCATTGCATATGATAGATTATGTCAGTTGATTTAAAATCTATATATATATATATGTACCACAATGTAACTCGTTTTCTTTCAAAAAAAAAAAAATCATTTTACATGTTGTAATTCATGAGAAGGGTATATATCAAGTGAGTGTAGTTGAAATTGCTATAAGTGATATATGAATTGTAACAAGAACTGTGTGTGTGGGGGGGGGGGGGGGGGGGGGGGGGGATTTTTAAAAAGTGGAAGTAGCACTCCATTTTTTAGAAGCGGATCCTGTACTCAGTTCAATATATGTATGTGTGTGTGTCCTAAGGCATTATACAAACTCTAGTTTTTTTTTTTTCAAGATATTACACGCATTTTATTTTTTTATATGGGAAAATAGTATTTCGTTAGGCACACAAACTTCTGGTATTAGTTCTGCTCACATGTTGCATTAATCAAAAGTGGGTGTATAAGAAAATTCTCTCCTCCTCAGATAAGGAGCCGTTATATTCAATGGTTCAGGTTTTTATTTTTTATTTTTAGTTTAGGATTGGATATTCTATATGGAATTATGGATGAGTTTCTTTGATTTCAGTGGGCTTCGCATTTGCTTGACTTGAGCCATTCAAAACACATTCCATAGAATGGCACATAATTAACCACTTTATAATCATTCAACTGGGATAAATTTTAAATTTTTAACAAATTTGTATAAAAGTAGGGAGTTAGATCAGCACTTAATCTTGTTTCGAACATATTAATCAATTGTAATAAAACTGACCCAAAAAATTGGGCCCTTCCTATTCATAGTGGGGTGTGAGTTAGGGGTGGCTCAAGTCTAGGAAAAGAAGTGCCTTCATAAACCTACGGTAAATTGTTCTCAAGTCAAAGAAAAGAGTTCCAGTGTTACTGTGAAACTCAGAACTCGAATTTCTGGTAATATTTTTGCTAGCTAAAAATCCAAAAGGTAGGTTCAAGGAAATTAGTATCAGCAAGTGGATTTCCATTCCTCATTTTTCTCTGTCCTTTTATGAAGCGGAGGGAATTGATGTGTTGTTTGATTTCCATGTGACGACAGCCATAGTAGCTAGGGCCGATGATCCTGACATTGCCGTAAGCGTTCAGAGGATGTGATGGAGCGTGGGGCTCTTGTCGCTGGCTGGTGAAGGGCAGCCACCATCTTCTCCTGCAATTTTATGTCTAACACAATTCCCTGTTGAACCATTAAAAAAACAAATCTTACTTTATTCTACCGAGCTCAAAGAACCTGCTTCTATTCATGAACTTCATATCAATCTCCTTTCTTCATATAACCCAAGGTTTCACCCTTACATAGTTTTCTAGGATGATAGTCCTGTTACATGACCAGTGAAAGATTGAGAAGTAATTCACCAATGTTAAATTTCAGTGTATATAATTTTTAAATGTTAAATTCAATTATCTATTTAAATTAATTTATCTTACAAACATTTGAACAGATATGTCAGGACGTAAGAGGAGAGATCGTCCACTAACGATGGACGAGCTACTGCGCCAGTCCCAGGCCAGCACGGCATCTGGGGACAGTAGACCTACATCTCGTGCCGCCCAGCCTAGTTCGATGGCCTCATCGAGTAGGCCATCGACCTCTCATTCGAGTCCATCGACTGCTCCACCTTCACCATCTCGGCCAGCAGCAGCCGATACACAGACCGGTATAAGTTTATTTAATTAAAATATTTTAATTCCTGCATATTATTTTATTTCAATTTAATTAGATTATCTCTTATTTGAACAGGTTCTGTGATCACGGGCTCATCTACCAGCAGGGGGAGAGGCCCTGCTAGAGGGATCCGGACGTGGAATTCTGGTCATCCCATTGACGTGGCATTTGATGAGACATACCACCCGGTGGGTCCGCTCGCTCGCCAGCTCATCAGCCAGTTGGGACATATGGTCCGAGATCCACATGCATTCCCTTTGACTACACTTGATTGGGAGGCATTCCCGGTGGAGTCATTGGATCGTATCTGGATGCAAGTTAAGGTAATGATTTAACATTTCTCCGCAGGATGTGTCAATTTATCTCATAACTAAATGAAAAATTATTTGTCCTTTTCAGGACAATTTGAGGGCATGTCCTGAGCTCTTCCGGCCAGTTTGCATGTCGAAGTGCCGGAAGATGTGGAAGGATCATAAAAATAAAATGAAAATGCAGCATTGGAAGCCATACCAGGATGCCCCCGACATACTTGAGCGAGTTCCGACGGGCATTCTCCCGGAACAGTGGACTCAGCTCGTCCGGTACTGGACGAGCGAGGAGGCAAAGGTGAGAAACTTGTATGTACTTTTTTATTTTCATTTTAGCAGTTTATTAGTCCACTGTTGTAACTAACAAAAATTAATTGATAAATTATTAAAATAGAGAGGCGGATACAAATGCGCGGAACCGCGCAATGCAGGGTCCCGCACACAGGTTGGGGACTCGACACATCACCCAGGTCCGCCATGAGGTAAAAAAGTTAGATCATATATGTAATTTTTATTGTTTTCATTTTGTATGATATTATACTAATAATATAACTCTCAACCAAACAGCTGCGTTCCAGGGGCGATCCGGTCGACAGGATGTCTGTATGGATGCTTTCTCGAGACCATCGCCACCCGGAGGTTGCAGCGATCCTCGTAAGTTTTTATATTGAACCATTTAAAATATCCGTCTATTAATATGTCTTATTATGCATAATAATATATTAAATGAATCAACTACGCAGGCCCAGTATCAGTCACGCCTGGAGCAGTTACCCGAGGACCAGCGAAGTTTGCCCTCGCGGAGGGATGAGATATTCCACTCCATCGTTGGCCGGGACGGGCACGGATACACGCTCACGTATGGGACCATCGCCACCCTGGCGGCTCGCAAATAGGACTCCCGGTTAGAGAATTACGAGCGGAAACAACGGATTTTCTAACACTTAGGCTCGAAAACGGCCCGCAGGGGGTCCGGAACGTGACACGGCCCCCGAAAAAATTTGAAACCGGCACGAGCACGTCGCTCGAGGGTAGATTGACTTGTAGGAACTGGCGGCTCGCAAATAGGACTCCCGGTTAGAGAATTACGAGCGGAAACAACAGATTTTCCAACACTTAGGCTCAAAATAGGCCCGCGGGGGGTCCGGAACGTGACATGGCCCCCGAAAAAATTCAAAACTGGCACGAGCACTTCGCTCGAGGGTAGATTGACTTGTAGGAACTAACGGCTCGCAAATAGGACTCCCGGTTAGAGAATTACGAGCGGAAACATCGGATTTTCCAACACTTAGGCTCGAAAACGGCCCGCCGGGGGTCCGGAACGTGATACGGCCCCCGGAAAAATTCAAAACCGGCACGAGCACGTCGCTCGAGGGTAGATTGACTTGTAGGAACTGGCGGCTCACAAATAGGACTCCCGGTTAGAGAATTACGAGCGGAAACAACGGATTTTCCAACACTTAGGCTCGAAAACGGCCCGCGGGGGGTCCGGAATGTGATACGGCCCCCGGAAAAATTTGAAACCGACACGAGAATTTCGCTCGAGGGTAGATTGACTTGTAGGAACTGACGGCTCGCAAATAAGACTCCCGGTTAGAGAATTACGAGTGGAAACATCAGATTTTCCAACACTTAGGCTCGAAAACGGCCCGCGGGGGGTCCGGAACGTGATACGGCCCCTGGAAAAATTTGAAACCGGCACGAGCACGTCGTTCGAGGGTAGATTGACTTGTAGGAACTGACGGCTCGCAAATAGGACTCCCGGTTAGAGAATTACGAGCGGAAACAACGAATTATCCAACACTTAGGCTCGAAAACGGCCCGCGGGGGGTCCGGAACGTGAAACGGCCCCCGGAAAAATTCGAAACCGGCACGAGCACGTCGCTCAAGGGTAGAGTGACTTGTAGGAACTGATGGCTCGAGATTTTGACTCCCAGATTGCTCGTATAGTTGAAATGTAGGTTTAACTTAAAACGATAACTTAAAACTTAGGAAATCAGATTCCAAGCGCCCAAACCGAGAAAATGGGCTCCTGTGTCCGTGAAACTGGACGGGCACGAGCCCATGGTCATTTTTGACTTGCCGGAACTGACGGCTCGAGATTCCGACTCCCGGATTGCTCGTATAGTTAAAAGGTAGGTTTAACTTAAAACTTAGAAAATTAGCCTCCGAGCGCCCAAACTGAGAAAACGGGCTCCGGTGGCCGTGAAACTGGACGGGCACGAGCCCATAATCATTCCTGACTTGCCGGAACTGACGGCTCGAGATTCCGACTCTCGAATTGCTTATATAGTTGAAACGTAGGTTTAACTTTCAAAATTTTGCTCTTAATATATACTTAATTTTATTTATATTTACTATTTATTCATAATTTTTATAATTAACTATTAATATTTGTTTTCCTTTTTTGTCTTCAGGTTTGAGAGCATTGGATCGGTCACGGCACCCCGCCCAGCAAATATATTTATTTTTTTTTTTAAAGTGTATTTGTAATGATTATAATTTGTTCAAACATTTTTAATGTATTAAATGTTTTTAATATAAGACTTTGTTTTGTTATTAGTATTTTTAATTGATTGTTATAGTTGTAGATATATGATATAGTCAGGTACAAATACAGGTATAAAGAAACAGGAAAAAGAAATTGTAAAATTTAAAATTAATATAAAAAAAAATTTATTTACATTAGCGACCGCCATTGCGGTCGCAAATGGCGGCCGCAAAAATAAAAAATGAGTATTAGCGACCGCCATTGGCGGTCGCAAAAGGCTCCACTGGTGGTCGCTAAAGAGTTAAAAGGAAAAATAAAGTATTTAAAAAATTAAATAAAGACTATTAGCGACTGCCTTTTTTCCTTTTGCGACCGCCAGTGGCGGTCGCTAAAAGTAATTTTCAGTATTTAGAAAATAAAAAAAATTACATTAGCGACCGCCATTTATACCTTTAGCGACGGCTTATGGCGGCCGCTAAAAGCGGTTGCGCGGTCGCTAATACTTTTTGCGACGACGTTTCCTGCGGCAGCTACTTGGCGGTCGTTACGCGGTCGCTAAAGAGTATTAGCGACTGCCACTTGACTTTTAGCGACGGCTAATGGCGGCCGCTAAAAGCCTGTTTTCTAGTAGTGGCTGTTCAGAATAAACAGTTCTAGCAAATGACTGTTACTTAAAAAAAAAAAAGTGCCATTCTATTGGCACACAAATTTTTTCTCTTCCCACACAGCCAAATTTTTTTTTTTTTTTAAAGGAACCCCATGAAATTACCTTTTTGCCTACCCTCCTCCCTTTCTCCCCCACCTCCCCCTTCACCTCCGGCGCCGGCTCTGGCCTGGACGGCAGTGACTCTCCTCCCCTTCCCTCTCTCCCTTCACGCCCTCCCTCTCCCTCCTCACAGTCTTCACTCTCCTCCCTTTCTCTCCCCCCACCTCACCTTCACCTCCGGCTTGAATCCGTAAGCTTCCTCGTCTTCTCGTAGTCCTCTTCCACCTTCATCGACGATGAAATCGAGGCCGCTGCCGACTTCTTAGTCGAGGCACCGATCAGTGCACTGCTAGTACTCCTGGAGGGTCTCTCCATTCCAGGCGAAGACGGCGGCGGAGTCGCGAGCGATGGCGGAGGCGGTGTGGTCCTGGGTGGAGAAGATGTTGCAGGAGAACCAGCGGACCTCGGCGCCGGGGGCGGTGAGGGTTTCGACAAGGACGGCGGTCTGGATGGTCATGCGGAGGGAATCGGAGATCCGGGCGCCCTTGAAGGGATGAAATGGGCCGAACTCGGCGCGACCGGCCATGAGGCCGGGCATCTCCACCTCCGCGAGCTCGATCTCGAGGCCAGGCCGGAGGTGAAGGGGAGGTGGGGGTGAAAAAGGGAGGTGGAGAGAGAGAAAACAATTGGGAGGGAGAGGGAGAGGGAGGAAGAGAGAGAAAATAGTGGGGAGGGAGAGGGAGAGAGCGGAAGAGAGAGATGGAGGAGAGGGGAGGGAGAAAGAAGGGGAAGAGAGGGGTAGGCCGCCGCCGGAGCTAGAAGTGAATGGGGAGGTGGGGGGAGAGAAAGGGAGGAGGGTGGGCAAAAGGTATTTTCATGGGATTTTTTTTTAATGGCTGTGTGGGAAGAGAAAAGGTTTGTGTGCCAATAGAATGACTCAAAAAAAAAAAAAAAAAAAAAAAGAATTTGTCACCCAACATGTGACAATTGTGGCCATTTGGAAACTTCTCCTCCGAGCAGATTGTAGACTATGCACATGTGGTAGAGCTGGTCTGACCTGATTTGGAGTAAATTTATCTCCCCTCGTCTGTCTTGCTTGAGCTGGTGACTTTTGCACAGAAAGACTCCAACAGACTTCTGGCCAAAACTCAAAGGATGGTCTATGGCCTCAAGATGCTATAACTGCTTCAATGGAGAGGAATCCGACCTGCACCTATTTTTCTTATGCAAATTGGCCCAACGGTTCTGGCACTGGTTGCTCAGTCCATGTGGTGCTCTGCCTCCCCTTCCCCTCACTGCTCTAATATTCTGGAAAACTATTGCCATTGGTGGAGATGTCTATGGAAGAAAGTGTGCTGCAACAATCTTCTTCCTGGCTGTCTTATGGTCCCTTCAGAATGACTCCAAGCACAGTTCAAAGCTGCCTTCCCTGGAGAAAGTTAAGTATCTCTTCTTAGACCGCCTAAAAGGAATGACCAGTTCTGTCACAGGTTCTCCAAACATGCAAATGCATCCTATTTTTATGCTGATTGCATAGTGCTGTTATGGATTTTTCTGGAAGGTATAGGAGCTTAGTTCATTTCTTCCTTTCTTTTGGTATTTTTGTTGCCCTGTTTGGGTCTTCTCTCTTGTAATCCTGTTACTCTGGTTTTCTATTTGTGTTCTAGGGGTTAATTGCCTTTCTTTTTATTTAATACCAATTTACCTTTGAGAAAAAAAAAAGACACGTGGTCGAGCTAGAGGGATATACTAGGATTCAGTCCTATGACTGAAAATATGATGCATAGAATGGTCTCTTGTTGATAAGAATCAAGCAAAAAAACAGCCCCCTGAAAATATCCCAGCCATTGACTGAGTTTAATGGTCTATTACCTTTAGGTAGCATTTGGTTCGCTATACTGAAGGTCGGAATGGAATGGCCATTCCAACGGAATGGTCATTTCAGCGTTTGGTTCACAAAAAATTGGCGGAATGACCAATATTTCCTCTGGAATCCCATTCCCTTATGTAGAGGAATGGCCATTTCATTGGGGATGGGAAGGAATGACCATTCCATTCCTTTCTACTTTTCGTTGAGACCAAAATACCATTGTTTCACATCTACCGCTATTATAAAAGAGAAGAACTTGTGTGGGCTCCACCTATATAATACTAATATAATCTATACATCATCATCATCATCATTATTATTATAAGATTATAAAAGAGAAGGACTTGTGTGGGCCTCACCTATATAATAATAATATAATCTATACATTATTTTTATTATAATAATAAGATTATATAGAATAAGAACTTGTGTGGGTCCCACCTATATAATAATAATATAATCTATACATTATTATTATTATTATTATAAGATTATAAAGGAGAAGAACTTGTGTGGGCCCCACAATATAATAATAATATAATCTATACATTATTACTATTATTATTATAATAAGATTATAAAAGAGAAGAACTTGTGTCTACCCCACCTATATAATAATAATATAATCTATACATTATTATTATTATTATTATTATAAGATTATAAAAGAGAAGAACTTGTGTGGGCCCCACCTATATAATAATAATATAATCTATACATTATTATTATTATTATTATTATTATAATAAGATTATAAAAGAGAAGAACTTGTGTGGGCCCCACCTATATAATAATAATATAATGTATACATTATTATTATTATAAGATTACAAAGGAGAAGAACTTGTGTGGGCCCCACCGATATAATAATAATATAATATATACATTATAATAATAATAATAATAATAATAATAAGATTATAAAGGAGAAGAACTTGTGTGGGCCCCACCTATATAATAATAATATAATCTACACATTATTATTATTATTATTATTATAATAAGATTATAAAGGAGAAGAGCTTGTGCAGGCCCTACCTATATAATAATAATATAATTTATGCATTATTTTTATTGAGAATAAAATGACAACTTGTGTGGGCCCCACTTAGATAATCATAATATAATCTATATATTATTATTAGTCTTCTAAAAGAGAAGAACTTGTGTGGGCCCCACCTATAGAATGATAATATAATCCATACATCATCTAACAAGGGTATTTTGGTCATACTTATGTAAAATTTATTCCATTCGGGGCATTATTCCCGCATACCAAACACAGGAACATGAATCAGTGGGTTGATTCCTCCAGCGTACCAAACGCTGGAATGGTAATGACTATTCTTGCCTCATTCCATTTCAGACTCATTCCGGTCTCCATTCCATTCCCGCCTACAACCATTCCAGCGAACCAAACACTACCTTATATGTTTTTGAGATTCAATTCAAAGTTGAGTAAAATTTTGATGAGCATAATATTTCCTTTGGGCATTTACAAGTTCTATTGTTAATATCATAACTAAGGAGACTTTCTCCAAAGAGAATCCTCCAAAAAAGGTGTGTAGGAATTTTGGTGCGCAACTTTAATTTAGGGGCTCTACACTTGTAGATGATGGAGGCTAAATATCCCGCATCGACACCGTCACTTTTCGCTAGCATGGCCTACTTTCTAGAAGTGACACTACCAAAGTGTAAGATCACGATCCTTTATTTCCATGATTAGCATTATGTAATTATGCTTAACCATTAGCGATGTATGATTAAACCTTATTTGAGTGTTTTTGTGAGTTAGAATGTGGTTTGGGTAGTTTTGGGAAGTCTTGAAAAGTTTCGTACCGACTTCCATACTTGAAAGGGCCTAGTTTAGATTCCGGGGAATACTTGTGGTCTTTTGGGAATTTAAGAAAAATTACCGTGATGGGTCCAAAGTTAGGTCTCGTCATACCCACCAACTTTCATTTTCAACTCATGTCCGTTTGAGGTCCAAAAAACCAATTTTGACCCCTACACCATTTTCAGCGGGGTATTAGTAATTTTGAAGTTTTTACCTTTTGTAATTGGTCTGTAAAAATTATGAACGTGGGCTTATTGGAAAGTTCTTTTAATTTGAAGCATTTTTCATTCTTTTTTTCCGAGTCCATCTAAGGCCCAAAATGCCCCCGTTTAGCCATTTCAAGCCTAGCCCATTAAGTGGTGGCAAACTTGTGATATTTCAATCTTTCTACTGTATAAAAACTAGGGTTGTAAACGGGTCGGTTTCGGTCCGGGTCCAGAGTGGAACCGGAACCAAAACCGTTTTCTAAGGTGGGGAACTGGACCCGGTTCGGAACCAGAAAACTGGTTCTGGAACCGGAACCGATAATATTCATGGGAACCGAAACCGGAACCGTATGTGAGGCGGGTCTGGATCCGATTCCGGGTATGGTTATGGGTCTGGACCCTAATACTTATATTTTTTCATTAAAAAAAAATAATTATGCTTTTTCGTAATTCAATTGGATCACCTACAAAGCAAATGTAACCTTTTGTCTATCAATAATAGGTGGTTTCGGGACGGAAGATTAGGTTAGAAGCTTAGAATAAGGGGTTCCCATGTAACATATAGACAATAAATTATTTAAGTTAGAGTATTGGGTCGGGTCTCGGGTCCACGGGTCTGAGCCACTATGGATCCGGAACCGGACCCGTTTAGGTAATGGTTCCAAAAAAAGGATCCGGAACCGGAACCATTTACTTATCGGGACCAAAATAAAGACCAAGACCCGGAACCTAACGGGTCGGAACCTTCGGGTAATCAGATAATCGGGGACCCATTTACAACCCTAATAGAAACAATTCCCAAACCCTAGCCTCTCATTGTTGCACGACCCCAGCCTCTTCGAACGGCCCTTCTCCTTCATCTCTCTCCATGTCCCATTGCTAGAGCTTGATTCTAAAGAATGGTTTCATCAAATCCAAGCCTAGGAAGACGTTCTTCATCAGCTCCATCATTTTTGTGAAGATCTGAGCGTGGCAGCCCCTCCCTTACACTTCATCTTATTCGTTGGGATCCCTAGAGGTGAGATCTCTTTCTCCTTTCGATTCCCTCTTGGTTAGGGGTTCTTTTTGTTCAATATGTATGGGTTTTGATCATAGATGGCATGGATTTTGGATTTCTAGGGTTTTTCTTGCATAGATCAGAGACTTCTTGCGAGAGAAGATTTCCGTAATTTTTGATTGTGTGAAGTGGTACTTTGATTGAGATTGGAGCCTAAGACAAGTACCCATCTTAAGTGTGTTTCATGATTGTTATGTTTACATGATTTCAAGCTTTATGTTATGTATATGATGATCATGATTTCCCTAAGTTAAATGGTGTTTCCTACTTGAAATCATGATTTTCGGCTTTCAAAAATATAGAAATTATTCTTGAATTTTTAGAAAATGATCGGGGGTGAAAGAGGGCTCAAAACAATGCATTTATGCACTTCACAGCCGGCCAAATACGGGCCTGGCAAGTTCCCTGCAGCCCGTGGCCGGTGGGCGCTGACTGTGCAACAATTTATTCTACGGCGCGAACGTACGGTCGACCGTAGAACAAAAACTTTGGGATGGCTGGTGGTGAATTCTCATGGCCGGCGGGTGGATTTTTCGTGGCTGATGGGTCCTTTTGAATTCTCTTTCACATGTATATATCTGACTGTTGACACAAAAAAAATGTGTCACTTTGCTTCTTCAAAATCTAGAAAGCTACATGAAGTCGCAGCCTGCCATAAATAGGCCATGCTACTTCTAAAAATCAAATCTTGTCAGAATCAAACAAAAACTACAAGATCCTTCAAAATAGCCAAAAGAGGAGTACACAAGAAGTTTCGGGCCATTTCAAAATCATTTGGCCTAACTTCGCTTCTCCGAAAGCTGAAAAGGAGCTCCCGGCGGCGAAAGCATCGGAGACACCAAATCTTCGATCGGAGCCGATGGATGGTCTCAAAATACATCCAAAAGGCTCCACGTCAAGTTCCGAGTCAAACCGACAATGTTTGACCCTACATCAACCTTCGAACAGCTAAATCAAGCCTCTCGTCGGCGAGAACCACCGAGTCCATCACTCATCAAATAGAGCACATGGACAGCTTCAAAATGCTTACAAAGGGCCATACGTCAAATTTCAGGTCATTTCGATAACATTTGACCAGACTTTGATGCTGGGAAGCCAAATCAGGCCTCTCGGCGGCGAAGCTCCCTGGGATCATGGTTTCCAAGACAGAGCCTATGGATTATCTTAAAATGACTCCAATAGGTTCCCTGTCAAACTTCAAGTCAATCGGACATTGGTTGACCGCACATCAAGCCGCGACATCTTCATCGCGACAAAAATAAGTCTACTGGTGATAGGACCCTAAACGGCTTCAAAACTCAAACAAAAGCCTTGGTTGGTCTTATTTATTGCTCAGGAGGCTTCACCCCAAATTTCAGGTCATTCGGACATCGTTTGTCCCAGTTTTAGCTTCTGACGGAAAATCGGCAGCTCTGCGCGACAAAGTCTTCGGCTTTCTCGGAAAATTAGAAACTTTGCAAACCAAAATGCAAGGATTCTCATCAGGTTTTCTACAGGGAAATCAGGCCAATAAATGATCAACAATTTCAAGAAAAAAATACAGAAGAAAAAAGAATAAAAAAACATAAAAAACGGACACAAAACGGGACAAAAGGGGGAAAACCCCCCAGGGTCGCCGGCGACCATAGAGCCCGGGATCGCCGGGAGGACCCCGAAAGCCCCATTTTTAGTCATTTTTCGTAATTCGAAGCGTTCGACCCCTGGGATTTTCCAAAATTCATAGGATTTTCCAAAATTCATACTTTTGAGACACCAAATCCTTTGACATCCATCAAAATCACGGGTCAATCATCAAGAGTATCAAAATCAACATTGATCGCCAACCGATCAACCAAAAAAGTGTGATTTCTACCCGACCGATCGAGAAATCGACATGACAGATGGCACCGACTTGCTGTTGCAAACCAATACCTGAGTTACATGGTCATCCGATGTCGATCTACATGAAGATCCATCGATGATCATCGCCAGAAGAATCCCAAAAGACGCGGCACAGCCCGCGACTCTTCAACTGCTCGGTGACCACTTAATGCGATTAATTAACTAGCTTTATTATAGTCATTAATCCATTTCTTTTGATGGCCCAATCAGAATCAAGCAAATGGGAGTTACAAGTCAATTGACTCATGGCATTTAACCCATGAAACTCCTCCCATCATGGCGATTAAAGGCGATTAAATGCCCTCAATCTCCTCCGGCCAATCAGAAGTCAAGAAAAAGGAGTTACAAAACAAAGGAATTAAATCCTGTAACTCCTCCCATTATGCGGCTTAATGACAATAAATGCTCATAAACCCTCCTAAATGGCTACCAAAAAGCCTATAAATAGGAGAGCACTCTAAGAAGAAAAAACAGCACGACAAACTGCAGAAAATCCGGAAATTCAGACAGAAAAAAGCATCAGAAATGTAAGAGAAAGAAAGAGAGAAAACTCTATGGAAGTTCTACACCGACCACCGCTACAAGGTGACAAAAGTCCCTTGGGGGGTACCCCCCCCCCCAAGGTCATTGCCTTCTCCTTCTGCCTCCAATGGCTTAGACGTGGCTTTTCAGCCCGTCTACTTAGTTTTTTATTGGACATAGAACCTCTTTTTGGTCTTTGTCCTCTAAAAACCTGAGGTTATAGTCAAGCCAAGCGAATCAAGAAGATCCTCTGTTCTCATCTGCATGGTTGATGGCGAAGTCCACATCTGGCTTGCGACCATCAATCTGAACGAGTCCCCTACAATCTCCTGAGAAGTTAGATTCTCATTTTCTTGCTTTTTATTATAGTTTGTATTTTTCCAAAAGAGACAAAAATCACAACTCTTGTCTTTCATTATTGATAAGAATTGTAAATAGGCTATAAACGCCAAAAAATCGGCTTTCACGGCAAATTAAGAAAATTGTTTCTTTTCTTAAATATATGTGCAATGGAAAACTCGAAAGAAGTTGATTTCCGTTTTACTTGCGAAGGTTGATCTCCGGATCTCCACTTGTAATTCCAAGTAAAATAGAAAATCTGGCACACCCACACAAAAAAATATTGATGCATGCCTCTGCCCCCTGGTTACGAAAGGGTCGGACCCAAACGGACTCCCACGTCCGCCGACCTCGGTAGAACTGAGCAGAAGCGCTGTCCATCAAGCTGGCTCCACCCGGTGGGACTCGTTCATTTGAGAACACGATGTTAGAAATGAAATATTTGCATATCATATCTTTTGCTCTATGCTTATATTTCTTTTCTCGATTCCTTGGCTATTTTCTAATTGGTGGCCTATGTTGGATTCTGCATCTAAAAAAAATGAGATGAGATTTTTTGGAAATTTCTAATTCTTTGAGTTTATTTCCACTCTTTCTCTTTTCAAAAACAAAAAATCAAAAAATCAGATTTCTTAGTTTGGATTCAAAATTGAGAAACTTTGATCCTTTTCGTTTCGTCTCTGTGCTCGCAGAAATCGTTGAGCCGGTTCGAATTGTGGAAATGGCCATTGTTTTTCTTCGATGAGTTCATTAGAAATTAGAAAAAATCAGATTTCTCATTTGGATTCAAAATTGAGAAACTTTGATCCTTTCCTTTCGTTCGTGCGCTCGCAGAAATTGTTGAGCCTGCTTGAATTAGGATTTGGGTCATCGTTTCTCTTTGATGAGTTCATTAAAGATCTAAAAATAAATAAATAAAATAAAAAAAAGACATAGACCACTAAGGTTAAACCAACTGCGTTCTTTGATCACGGTTGATTCAAGAAAAGCCTTGTCCAGAGTGTGGAGACAGTTTGACTGTTCTAGGCAAGGGTCCTCCAAACAGGTTCATTAAGTAATCCTACCCTTACCTGGGGGCAATTCTATCGATCGATATTTCATAAGACCGGGTTAGGAGGCCTATGTGTACTCTCTCGTCTTTTAAATAAAAAAAATTTTCAAAATAAAAAAATAAAAAATAAATTTTTTTTTCAAAAAAAAGCTTAAAAAAATAAATAAAATAAATAAAAATATTTTTTCAAAAAAAAAATCTTCTCAAAAAAAAGAAAAAAAACTTCCACCATTTTGGGTTCAGATTGGAGAAATTTTGGTCTCCTCCTTTTTGAGCACTGGCGCTCACGGAAATCGCTGAGCCCGTGTTCAGATTGGAATGCCTTTTGCTCTCTTTGATGAACCCGATCTTGGCCTTAAAAAAAAAAACTCGTCATTTTTGGATTCAGATCCGAGAAATTATGGTTCATTTCCTTCTGAGTACTGGCGCTCGCGGAAATCGCTGAGACCGTATTTGGATCGGACTACCATCTGCTCTCTTTGATGAATCCAATCTTGACCTTTCAAAACAGAGAATCTCATTTCATGGATGCGGTCTCAAAACATTTGTGTCTAGCGGTACTAGTACGCCCTTTCAGGGTTGTATTCGCGACCAGCACATGTGTAACTCCAAACTTATATTCTTCTTACATCGAGCAAGCTCTGCTGCTCGATAAGTCAAATTTAGGTTCACAATTGCTTCTAGCAGTCACTGGGACGCTCATTCTGGGCTAACTATACCTGCGATCAGAACAACTGTACCCTCTATGGCTTTTTGCCTTCTTCATATTGCTTGGGTCATATCCCTCGAGTGATTTGAAAAGACAAAACCATAGAACTTCCCATTTATGATCATTAATTATATTCTTGTGATTACTAATGGATGTGGTCTTGTTTCAGAAATTTTTCGAAAAAACTAACAATGGCAGCATCGCTTACCATTACTTTCGATGAGAGCAAGCACCAGCTCATGCTTCAACAGAAGCAAACCACGCGCACCTACAAGCACCCCATCAGCTGCCGAAGCGTCAACTCCCTCGGCAACTCTCTGAACTCCGGGTCGACCTTGACTCCCCGTACTATTGTCTTTGGGATGCTGGGACCATTCCCATTTCCCGAATAACAAACTGCTCCTTCCAAGAAGCAGAAGGTCGCCTCTCAACGTGTCACTACCGTGACACCAAAGGCGAGCACCAGAAGGCCCAAAGCCTGTGGCACCCCCACGAAGCCCGACCCGCAAACGACCAGGTCTATCCCAAGACTTGGTCCCTAAGACCTTCACCAAAACAAAGAAGGTCCCAAACATCCACCAAGCCAGCATTCCTGGCCCCACTCAAAGAGAACCAATTCTACCCTCTTGCTTACATGAAAAAGGAGAGACCCATCTCCAACCGGACTCCCACGTCAACCCAGCATGAGCCGGCTTGTTCCTACAAGCCCAAAATCAGATCATGCATCACAAGGCCTCTACAAGCACCTGCTAAGGCCTATAATCCTGCAGTTCGACCCTTCATCTTTACAGGGGCCGAACTTGAAAATTTCAAAGCTTCGCTGCAACAGGCGAAGGACCGGGTTCGCATCCTGTCCTTGCCTAGCTACAAAGAAGACAAGCTCGGCTGCTGCGCCCGAGGGAGCACATCCTTCATCGTCAAAGCCCAACCAAAGCTGACCGAAGCTCAAATTGCTCGTCGTATACGCCGCCGCGCGTCGTATCGACAAAAGAGACTAGAGAAGCAAATGACCCAGCCTCCTACACTTCAAGTCTCTCCCAAATGGGTCGAAAAAGAAAGACCCAACCAAGTTGCTGCTGTCCATATGGTTGGAAAAACCAGAAGACGCCAAAAGTCAGCAACAAAAATTCATGTCCGACGTCCGATGACCCGCAGCGTCTCCAGGACAAGAAAACATTCAGAAGAATCCCCTGCTCCTTCAAGTAAAGGACGGCAGAGTGATCCTTCCTCAAGCTCTTCTTCAATAAGAATGAGCCCCAGCTCAGTCACCAGGACGGTTTCTTCGTTCGAATCTCGAAGGATGAACGTCCTGGCAACAAATTCTGAGCCACCACCCCGCAATCCACCTCAAGATGATGCAATCATCACATGCATCGAGCAGTTGGAACAAGGCCAATGGAGGATTGAAACTCTGATGGAAAACCTTCTCCTCGCCTTCCAAAATCAGGCGAACAATGAACCTCCTCCGAATCATCAAGACGATGAGGTAAATGGGGAAGAAAATGAGTCATGCGCCCTTACAAAAAAGGACGTAGATAGTATCCGCGCAAAAGCAAAGGAAGAGGATATACTCAAGGAGCATGGGATCAAACCACCATATCCCTTATGGATGGACTCGGTCCCGTTCCCTACAAAATTCAAGCATCCTACTCTCCAAACATATACAGGGAAAGGATCAGCCAGAAAGCATGTCATCCACTTCAAGATCCTGACGGGAGCTATCGCGGATCAAGATGCACTCAAGATCCGCCTCTTTGCAAGCACCCTAAAAGGTACGGCCTTCGATTGGTACTCCACTCTGCCGGAGGACTCCATCCAAAATTGGGCCATGCTGGAGACACGCTTCCTGACTCACTTCAAAGGTGAGGACCATCCCGTTACTATGGCTCAGCTGTGCAGCATAAATCATGGGGAGAATGAGTCAACATATGACTTCATTTTTAAGTGAAAAGCAATGGCATACAAATGCTTTGATGTATTGCCACAAGCGTCGCTAGTCGACATCTGTTGAAAAAACATGGGAGCTAGAATCTGCTCCATGATCATCGGCCACAAATCAAAAAACCTGGGAGAACTCCTAGAAGCTTCCATGGAAGCTAAAATGGTGATTAAAGACCTCAACAGTCAGAAATCATCATGAAAAGAGCCAACCGCCATTGCAACCTCTAAACCAAAGAAAAAAGAGGTCCTCAATGTGCAGACCAAGGCAGCTCCTCAGCTACCAAAGAAAGCTGAAAACAAAGCTGCTGGTAAGAGACCTGAACTCTCTGATGCCTTCAAAGAACAAGTAGAGAAGAAACACCCGTTTGATGAAGATGTTGATGAAATCTTCGGGGCTCTTGTGGTGAATGCCAAGCTCACTTTGCCTAAACCCAAAAGACCGGGTGATGTTGGCAAAACCAATGATCCTCGGTACTGTCCATACCACCAGATGATCTCACATCCTCTCAATCAATGCTTCGTTGTGAGGGAGAAAATAAACGAGATGTGGAAAAATGGAGTCATCACCTTTGACAAAAATTATGGGTCTGCCTCCGTCAACATGGTGACATGTGGGCAAACATCAAAATCACCGAAGAAAAAGATCATTACTTCCTTCAAGGTGATAAACTCAATCCAAGCGTCCGAGGAACTGGTTCCTTACCCGACACCAGACGGACAACCCATATGGGTACATCTCGATCTCCTGGAAGATGAAAATTGGGAGGTCGTGAAAACAAAGCCTACAGCTCAACAGCGAAGGCAGGCTAGGAAACATCTCCTCAAGCTCAAACGGCAAGAGAAGACCCAGCCAAAACAAGAAGTCCAAGAAAAGGCAGAGTCCTCCTCTACCGCTTCACTGGAGGCAACAAAAATGTCCCTTCCAGAGACTTCAAACGATGTAAGAAAATTCACTCTTAGTGATTTCATGCCACCTCAATTCAAAGAAGCCACGCAGGGGGCATCATACTCTTGCAATTCGGTAGTTGGATTCTCCATTGATGGAGTCCAGCGACACCGATGATGGATTCGAATCCAACTACACCGACGAGTGGGAGGAGTCCCTTGAAATAGGAGTATCTCTCCGATGAAGAATGGGTCCTGAGACTCATCTTATGCCAGTAATCTGGTATAACCCCTACAGCCACAAGGATCTTGGTTTGATGATGAAAAAGACCAAGAGGCTGTACAAGAAAATGCTATTGAACTAGCACCCGTCATTGCTCCAGTGGAAATCAACTATGTTGACCCACAAAGAGTTGATGAAGAAGAAGATTTGGCTCCCATGCCTGATCTTGAAGAATATGCAAGGATCTTGCAGCGTCTCGCTCTAGAACAAGAGCAAGACCGCGTCAACGAGCCGCCTAGCAATCCCGAGCCTGAAGTCCCTGAAGACCATTAGGTACATCCTCCCTTAACTCCTGAAAATGGAGAAAATTGCTGGATAGACGATCCTCTTACATCCGAGGATGAGTCTGACTCCGATTAGACAACATCTCCTGTCAGAGCTTCCTGTAATGTGATAATTCGGGATTATAACTCTTCCGAAGCATCGTCTGATGAGATCACTTACACTCCAACGACTCCTAGCAATGTATCTTCTGGAGCCACCTCATCTCACGCAACTTTCACTGAGACGACACCCTCTCAGGTTTCTTGTCCTGAGACTGTGACTTCAAAGTTCACACCCTTCCTGACTAAATAATTCCCAGCTATTGATGCTTGGGACGATGAATTGGTCAACGAAGAAGAAAGGTTGCTGGATGCTGTTGAGGACTTTTTCCCGAAAAATGCTCCGTGCAACACAATCACTGAGGATGGCAACTCTGCTGCTGATACATCCTCAGCAAATGAAAAATGACAGCCTCTTGATGTTGAAGACAATCTTCCAAATGAAGATCCTTCTCAAGAAGCTCTCGAAGTTGGTAGAGGCACCCGCTCTGGCCGGGACTACCACAAAAATTACAGCCAATCTTCCTTTACATATGTAAATCCTTCGGGAAAAGTTATTGTAAGCGCCCCTAGTGGCAACAATGATGAACATGCAGGCCCTAAGGAGGCTTTCAAGTATGACTTGATTGAACACTTCAAGCACATACCTGCACGTCTACACATCCTAGATTTATTGCGAATGTCTCCGCACACTCGTGATAATCTCATTTCAGAATTACAAAAGCTGAATAAGGATGTCGACAAACATGCCCCGCAAGTCCTCCAAATTGAAATGGACTACCGGGTCAAAAACTCAGAAGCTTCCTCAAAGGGAGAAAAGAAGAAAACTGAGGGATCATGCATTGAATGCCTCTCGGTTCAAAAGGAGGCCAGTACAACCATCGCCTTCACTAAGGATGACCTCCTACTTGGCGAAACAAGGCACAATCGACCCCTGTACTTCACAGGGTACATCAAGGAAATGCCTATGCACAGAGTTCAGATCGACCCAGGTTCTGCACTCAACCTCATCTCCACTTCAGCTTTCGAAGAGTTCGGCATCCCACCCAGCAAGCTGAGCCACACATCTGTATCTATCTTTGGATATGATGGGAGTACTCAAAGGTCTATCGGCAAGATCAGGTTCAAGTTGCAGATCAGTGATCTTATCTCTGAGGTCACTGTGTACGCAATAAAAACCCCTTCATGCTACAACATCCTTCTCGGACGCCCCTGGATCCACGAGAATGGTGTTGTCCCTTCAACTCTACATCAATGCATCAAGTTTGTTGGCAACGACGACATGATACATCGAGTCTTTACGGACAAAAAACCCTTCAAAGGTAAAGAAGTCCACTTCGCAGACTCACAGATGTATGAAGGTGAGAAAGAAAAAGAGGAGAAGCAAACAGCACCCTTTGCCGAAAATCACCAGAAAGATAAAGGCTAGGCTCCTCAACAATCACAGAAAGAAAACAAACCATCCGATAAATCCGAAGAGAGTATTCAAACTCCCTTCATCATCTCCCTCGAACCTTCAAAGCCTTTGGTCATCACAACTAAAGTGAAGAAGGCAAAGCAAAAGTCTGGGGGCAAATTTGTTGTCTCTTTCGTGTCTATCATGCGAGACACGGATTCGGATTCAGAGCCAGAAGACAACACATCGTCAAGCCAAGCTGACACTGAGCAAGTTCAGCCTGCTCTTACTCCAATGGAGACAACTTCTGACATAGAAGATCCTACGTCAGCTTCCTTCGTTGTTCCAGCAACTTCAGCAAGGGAAAAGCCGATCTTCTTCCATAGATCGAATGCTTCTTCATCAAACTCCATGCTTGAACCTTTCCAAAATGAAGGTATGCCTCAACTATCCTTATATAGTTCTGTGGCACTAGCTATTATGAAGAAAATGGGCTATGACGCTCAAAATCCAGTCAGGTTGGGAGAAAGACGCGGTATTCTCACACCATTAGGGGCTCATCTTGACCAAAATCTATCTAGAAGATTGGAGACTCTACGGCTATGTAGAAAAGTCTTCACACGGGCTAGGGTATGATCTCGACACTCCCCTGAGACAGTTGACACGAAGGCTTAAAAGTCAATTTACTGACCAAGCCTCAACATCTCGTATCCATGAAGATATCGATCTCCCTGGATATCTCTTCGATGAGTCACCTGACAAAGATCCAGGAAGCTCATCCAATTGGTACGATTTCTCTGACAATGAAGAGGAGTTGTCTGATGGCACAGACGTATGGTCTTCTGACCCAGAAGAATCCTCCAAAAGAAGTACCCTACTTCAACCTGGTTTCAACAGGCGATTGGGATCATCTCATAGCAAAACCTTGAGAAAATTGCCGATCAAGAAGACCCGTGGAAAGGAACAAAACCTTGGTCTGGAAATGCCCTTGAAACCCCAGAAGGTTTCATTGAGCTGGAAGCCTCCGAAAATATTGTGGAGGAACCACCTTCGAACCTTCCAACAGAAGATCCTGTTCAAAAGATAGACTTGGGAACACCAGATAACTCACGTCCTGTATTCATAAGCAAGAATATAAAGGATGATGAGTTACTCGAGTATATCGCCTTTCTTCGTGAGTTTGTTGATTGCTTTGCATGCTCTTATGTTGAAATGCCTGGCTTAGACCCTAAAATAGCAGTCCACAAACTCAATCTTTAAGAAGATATCAAGCCTGTCAAATAGGGCCAAAGAAGATTTCGTCCAGATGTGATGGATAAAATTGAATAAGAAGTTCAAAAACTCAAAAGCGTCGGCTTCATCCGTGAGGAACGACATCCTGAATGGTTGGCCAACATTGTCCCCGTGACAAAGAAAAACAGGCAGATCAGGGTCTGTATTGACTATAGAGACCTGAATGGCGCATGCCCTAAAGATGAATTTCCGCTCCCCATACCAGAGGTAATGATTGATAATACCTGTGGATTCGAGCGAATGACATTCATGGATGGTTTCTCTGACTACAATCAGATAAAGATGCATCCTGAAGATGAAAAACATACATCCTTTCGGACCCCATTTGGCGTGTATTGCTACACTGTCATGCCATTTGGTCTGAAAAATGTTGGTGCCACATATTAGAGGGCTATGATGAAGATATTCCAAGATATGCAGCACAAGACGGTTGAATGTTACATTGATGACCTCGTCGTTAAAAGCTAAAAAAAAGAAGATCATCTCGAAAACCTTTGAGAAGTCTTCCTCTGGCTTCGCAAACACAAACTCCGAATGAATCCTTTGAAATGCTTCTTTGGCATCTCGTCGGGTAAGTTCCTTGGATTCTTAGTTCGGAAAGCTGGAATAGAGCTTGACCCCATAAAAGTCAAAGCCATTCTAGATATGCCCTCTTCAAGAACCTTGAGAGAACTCAAAGCGCTTCAAGGGAGATTGGCCTACATCAGACGGTTCATCTCCAATCTTTCGAGGAAATGCCGTCCATTCTCCCGGTTAATGAAAAAAGGTGTAAACTTTGTCCGGGATGCTGACTGTGAAGCTGCGTTCCAAGATATCAAGTCATACCTGACCAAACCTCCAGTGTTAGCTGCTCCTACCACTGGAAAACCATTCATCTTGTACACAAAAGCCCTTGATCACTCTCTGGGTGCCCTACCTCAGCCGCATGCTAGTAGGTGCAGAGCATCGCCACTCTTCAGTCGAAAAAGAATGTCTTGCAGTGATGTTCGCTGTACAAAAACTGCGTCACTACTTGCTTTCCAACACAGTCTACCTGGTCTCAAGGGTCGGCCTCTTGAAGGTCCTTATCACAAAAGCAGGTTCCCTCAGTGGCCGACTGGCAAAATGGTCCATCATTTTGTCACAATTTGATATTAGGTATGTACCGCAAAACGCAATCAAAGAACAAGCTCTAGCAGACTTTCTCGCAGAGCTTCCATTGCCTAAAGATTCTCCACTCAGAGATGATCTCCTAGACGAACCAGTCTATAATGTGGAGACTTTCTCACAAAGTGCCTCCTGGGACATGTACTTTGACGGTGCAATCAGGACAAATGAAAAAAAGACAGCTGATCTTGGGAGTTGGCATCCTCTTTGTTAGCCCTGACAAATACATGATTCCACACGCTTTCTCGCTACTGGAACCATGCACGAACAATGCAGCTGAATATCAAGCTCTGATCCTAGGATTGGAACTCGCCATCGAATCCGGTATCACAATGCTGGAAGTCTTTGGAGACTCTCAACTGATCGTCAACCAGATGAATCAGAAATTTAAAGTCAGGAAGCCTGATCTGCTGCCTTACTACAACAAGGCACAATCGCTTCTACAAAAGTTTGACATCTGTCACATCACCCACATTCGTAGAGGTGAAAACATACGTGCAGATGCCCTGGCTGGACTTGCCGCATCTATGGCAATCCAGGAAGGGGAAAACATGCAAATCATATTGTGCGAAAGAAGAATCCCTCCTCCTTTTAACACACATAAAGCAGTTACTGAATGCCACCAAGTGGTTGGAAGTCGGATTTCAATACTTCAACCTTCAATCGGTGACTGGAGGGATCTGTTCATTGATTACACTATGTTCGGAATCCTACCTAAATATCCAAAAGAATGGGTAAGCATCCAAAGGCGAACCCCAAGCTTTCATTTGGATATTCCTTCAAAAACCCTTTACAGGAAATCATTCAACGGAGTACTTCTACGCTGCTTGTCACAACAAGAGGCTGAAGAAACACTCAAAGAAGTTCATGCTGGTCTTTGCGGAGCTCATCAGGCTGGTCCCAAGCTCTATGATCAGATAAAAAGGTTAGGTTATTACTGGTTACCATGGTAGCTGATGCAATGCAATTTGCTAAGCGCTGCCAGTAATGCCAAGTTCATGGAAATTACATTCACATGCCTCCAGAATGGCTACATCCTACAGCGATTTCATGGCCTTTCGAAGCCTGGGGTATGGATATCATAGGTCATATTTCTCCCCCTTCAAGCAAAGGTCATCGCTTCATCTTCGCCGCTACGGATTATTTCTCCAAGTGGTCAGATGCATTTGCGCTCAACGAAATGAAGACCTCATCAGTCCTTCAGTTCCTGCGCACCAACATTATTTGTCGTTTCGGCATACCCAAAAGATTCGTCCATGATAACGGACCACAATTCCGGGATCATCGATTCTACAGCTTCTGCGACAAATACAAAATCCAAAGCTGTCCTTCGACTCCATACAATCCGGCAGCAAATGGATTAGCAGAAGCTTTCAACAAGACACTCTGCAAAATCCTCAAGAAAACGATCTCTAGTCACAAAAGAGACTGGAGCGACAAACTGTCTGAAGCTTTGTGGGCCTATCGAACCACCGTTCGAGGACCAACTCATAGCACACCATTCTGCTTGGTCTATGGATGCGAAGCTGTCGTACCCTTGGAAGTACAAATTCCTTCTTTGAGGGTATCCTTGTAAAATGACATGACTCAAGAAAGCAATGTCAAATTGCGACTCCATGAGCTGGACAATCTCGATGAGAGACGGCTCGAAGCTCGACAAAGCATTGGACTTTACCAAGCATGTATGGCAGGATCTTTCGACAAGAAGGTCAGGCAACGCGCCTACAAAAAGGGTGACGTGGTTCTTGCGGTAAAAAAACCAATGGTCTTCGCTCACAAGTCCAAAGGCGAGTTTGAGCAAAAATGGGAGGGACCCTACGTCATCGACAAGGTTTTCTCCAATGGCGCATATGCACTCCTAAACATGGAGGGTGACAGATGTATGCTGCCGATCAACGACAAGTTCTTAAAGCGGTACTACCCTTAAAGACTTACCCAACTGGGTAAGAGCAATGCCTGTACGGCCAAAACCGATTTCCAAGTACACGCTCGGTAAACCCACTCTTTTTAGAATTTTCATATCAAATGTTGAAATTTTTAGAAATTTAAACAATGCTTACTTTCATCGTTTCATTGTTCAAAAAAAAAATCCAAGTTTAGGAACCTTTCACTTACTTGACCAAAATTTTAAACCCTTGAACCCAGAATTCATGGTTTGAAACAAAATCTAGATTCAGGGATTTCCACCCTAGTCCACCCTGCCTTTTACCGCCAAAATGGTTTTAGGTCAAAACTTATGACCCTCGTGTCTTTAAACAAAAAATGGTTTTTCAAAAACCGCAGGGAAGCGACGCTTAGTCGATACTCGCACAAATCGGAAGCATGCGAACCACGTTCGACACTTCCAAAATCACAGGGAAGCGACATTTCGTCGATACTTGCAAAATCCAAAACCGTGGAGATGCAACATTTCAGTTGATATCCACACCCAAATTTTAAAGGTTCGAAAAAACCAAGAAATCATGGAGATGCAACATTTCAATTGATATCCACAACCCAAATTTCTAGGGTTCGAAAAAACCTAAAAACCATGGAGACACAACATTTCAGTTGATATCCATAACCCAAAGGTTCGAAAAAACCACAAATTTCAAAAATCGTGGGGAAACGACATCAAGTCGGTACCCACAAAATCAAAATTTTTGAAAAGCAAGGATGCGACATTCCATCGATACTTGACCCAAATCCGCGAGGATGCGACATTCCATCGATACTCGCAACCGAATGAGCAAGGATGCGACATTCCATCGATACTTGAAAGACCATTCAGCAAGGAGGCGACTTTTAGTCGATACTTGCATTTTTGAAAACCAAACCGGCTATAAATGCCACCAAAACAGGTTATAAATGCCACAAACTGGCTATAAATGCCACCAAAACAGGCTATAAATGCTACCAAACCGGCTATCAATGCCACAAAACAAAACCGGCTATCAATGCCACAAATCAAAACTTGGTTTTAAAAAAAAAAAAAAACTCGGCTATCAATGCCACCAAAACCGGCTATAGATGCCTCCAAAACAGGCTGTAAATGCCACAAAACCGGCTTCCATGCCACAAACAAAAATCTGGCTCCCATGCGAAAACAATCATTTGACAAAAGATTTTCACAAAATGACAAGCTTTTGATCAAATCCCATTTAGCAATTGCTTTCATCACAAAAAGATTTAAGTGAGCATAGGGAAAACAAAAAAAAAAACATACCATTTAGCAATTGCTTTCATCACAAAAAGATTTTAGTGAACATAGGGAAAACAAAAAAAAAGAATACAAAAAAAATACATACGGTACCAAAAAAAGAAACTGTTCGCAAACACTACAAAAAAAAAGAGTACCAAAAAAATACATGTGGTACAAAAAAAAGAAGGATAGTTTCTGCTGCAAAAATCAGGAGCTCAGCCAAAAATGGTCTTCATCCAAGATTTTAGCTCCTCAAGCAAACTTTTGGCCTCAGCCGTCAAGGATTCCAGGGCACGCTTCTACAGGAACTTACCATGAGATGCTGGGGTGGGCTGTAACCCTTCTTTCACACTGGGAAGCTTATCCCGAGTAGTTTGCCATTATTTGTCCTCTTGAAATTTCCTTTCAAGGACTCGATCAGCATCTGTAACCCGGTGAATCAGAGCACTCTCCCTATCGTGAGCCTCTGTTATAGCAGCCCACTTGGCAGCAACTTGTGCCTTTAAATGGTCAAGACGTTTCCTGGCCTCATTGACCTCCTTATCAAGGATATTAAGTTCATGTGTCAGCCCAATGATGGCTAGCTCTTCTAAGTTCTTCTCTCGGACTATCTGCTTCCTGCTTTGTGTAGCCTCATTCAGGTCAGACTTAGCCTTATCAGCAGGGTCTAGGAACATCTCCTTGAAGAACTGGTCCTCAGCAAAACCCATGGTCTCAAACCACTTGTCATCCAGTGCAATGATCCTATCAACGATCGCCCTGGCACCTGTGACATCCAGACCAGCCTCTTCGGCATCACTGAGAATCTCCTGCACATCCTGGATCATGCCAAATCTGGCACCCAAGTGCCCAGAAAGGAGAGTCTCAATCCAAGAGCTTAAAACCCACGCTACAACTTTTTTTGCAAAAAGAAGAGATTGCCCAGCTGAAGATTCGCCCCGCTCTGTTGGTCGGCTGCTCATGTCATCACCCGTTGGAAGAGTAATAAAAAAACTCTTTCCAGTTGGAGCTGCTCGGGAAGGAATCTCAACACGATGTATCTCCTCAACAGTGTCAGAACTGGTCCCAGAAGTCTCTACCTCTAGATCGACCTCTGGCATCTCTTGCTCTGGTTCTGAAAGAAGCAACGGACTCTCCTCTGTCACTTCAAAACCTGCCAAAGAAACACAAAAAGGTATAAATATGATCCTGTTTGAAAATCATTATCAAGGTTATTACTACAAAATACCTTCTTCGACGAATGGTGGAACACTCTCTTCCTCCTTGAACTCATCGGAAGCATCGTCAATATTTGCATCCATCGATGGTTCAAAGTCATCGGAATCCTGTGGCAAGTCAGCTGACAAGAAAATTTTTAGCAAACCAAGTCACAGACAAAAAAAAAAAGAAAAGCAAAAGAAGTCATACCGGTTGGAGATTCTGGAATCACTCCAGAGTCCCTCGGTTCTTCTTCTGGTGCTGCAACCGGATCCGTCACCGCCTCATCGGTTGGAACCTCAGGCATCGCCAAGTCTTCCCCTCCTAAAAAAAGAACAGAGAAGCAGCAGGGGGAGAAAACAAATCAAGACATGGAAAAATCCCATGAAAAGAAATGGAAAGAGAAAAAGGAAGAATCATACCTTCGCCCACGGTCTCTTCTTCTCGACTTCTCTTTTCCGGAGGCTCATCAGCATTCCCTGGCACCTCCTCATTGATAGTCAGAGGGACTTCTAAGTCAGGAGAGTCCTCATGTTGCCCCTTACTGCGATGATGACCCCTCTTCCTCTTACTTCTGTGGGCTCGCTTCTTAGAAGAACCTGCCCCGCTGTCAGAGTCAGGTTTCCCTCTTGACTCCTCACTGGATGGTTTGCTCTTGCCAGTAGACTCCATGGAAACTTGCCTCTGTGCCGCTTGCATCCAAGCATCAAGCTCGGCTTCCTCCTGTTCTAGCTGCTCTAAAGCCTCATCAGGTATTTCTCGAACAGCTTCAGAACGAATGACGCCCTGGTCACCGAGAAAGCCTATCTTGTGCTTCTCTCCAGAAAGGAAGGCCCAAACTTCCTCTCGCCGGACGCCATTCGACTTTCCAAGGCCCTTTCCAGATGACAACTTCACATCAAGCTCCTTCTTGGAAAACCCCCGATATGCCGAAAAGCTCTCCGCGAACCACTTCGCAAAGCCGGCAGTCCGGGAAGTCGACAGCACAGGATAAGAGATCATGGCAGTGATGTCTTCAGCACTATAGAAAGCCTATGCATTTTTTCCATCCTGTAAACCTCCAAAGCATTTCACCATGCTTGAATGCGCTCCAATAATGCCTTGAGAAAAGCCTAACTGCAGAGCAAAGCAAGAAGGTACATACGGCTGGATGTTGAATAAAAGATGTCTGCGGTACACCATCATGCTGACACGTATGCTGAAAAGCCACTCCTTCTCTGCGTTTGTCAAGGAGTAATGCCTTCCCGACCCTGCCCTTGTAGAGTCTCGAGAGGCACCCAAATCAAAAGCCTTCTTCCGCAACTCTGGAGAAAGCTTCACTGAAGACTGCCCCATCTTGACATCCCTGAATCGTCGGATCCTCATGCGGGCAAACCAAAGTGATTCGGACACGGCTTTGCCCTTAGCCAGCCGAATCATCAGAGGATCATCATCCTGTGCAGCACCCAGCCGGTGGAAGCCAGGATAGTGGTACACATACCACAAATAAAAGATGTGGGCTGAAAATACCCTATTCATAGGGAACCCAAGCCGAACCAAAAAAGCAGCAACCTGCAGTTCGGTACACAAGTAGGAGTAAAGAGCTGGAACCAAAGCAAGCTGCTCTCCAAACGCCATCTGACAAGCCGAAAAATACAATGTGGCCTGATGTGCGTTCCATCTCCTCCAGCAAAAGCGGCCTCACCAAGCCAATAAGTGAGGTAAACAGCGAGATCTCTCCGCAGTACAATGTCAGGACATATAGCATTTGTACTCGCACAGAAATCTCTCAACTCTTCTTGCATAGCCAAGATCTTCTTTGAACCCGGATCTTTAGCCCTGTCTTCCCGGGTCATGCTATCAGAAGACTCCCCACTTTCAAAGAAGTTAGGAGAAGAAGAGTTAAAACTCTTCCAACTGCTGGATCTAACTTTTGAGCCCTCCTTCTCCTTCAAAAAATCATAGAAGGCAACGAGCTGAAAGTACAGAAGCCTGAACTCCTCCAACTGCTCCTCGAGGACGCTGTCGATCGGCATAAACTCCTTATAGAGTTTACAAAGGATGGGCAATCCAGTAATGGCGCTCAGCTCCTTCAAAGAGAAACCAATCTCACCATTCGTCACAACGAAGGTATTGGTTTGTGGAAGGAATGACTCCAACATAGCCATGAAGGCCTCGTCGGAAAAGATCACGGTCTCCCTAAAGGCACGGACCGCATAAAAAATCCCGGCTTCCTTCAAAATGGCACCACCAATCAGCAGGACGCGATCAGTCCACGACTTCCACTCGGAGTCAGCACTGAAACGGCTATGAAGTCGAAAAGGCTTCACCCAATTGCTGCCGTCACCGCTGAAAATGCCAAGGCCCACCGGTCCCAAATCGACCGATGGATAATCAGAGCCCTGGTAGCCGCTGGCCGGCATCAACATGTCCATGTCAACAGGTGACTTCTCCATATATCTAGGAGAACCACCAACAAAACCCCGGTCTTGATTACATTTGTCCTTCTCACCCAGCTTGGAGGATCTTCCCTCTTAGAGCACGTGGGGGCAAGGCTCATGATCGAGACGGCGCGATCAAACGTCGACCGAGTAGCAACAGTCTTCTTCTCACCATCAGCGGTGAAAGAATACTAAAAACATCTCCTCTGGTATGTCATGTCATCAGGGACTACATCACCAAAGAAGAAGGTAGGCTTGGGCAAAACCCTCTGATCTTCCATCACCCATGGACGACTGCTTACCACGATCTTATAAAATTCCTCTCCCTTGAGAGCGATCAGTCGCTGCCTCATCTCATCTTTGTTGAGAGAGTCACACTCTTCCAGGTTTCTCTCAACATACTGGACCTTCTCCTAAGCCTGCTGAACTGCAGGATTAGAAGATCTAGCAGATCGACGAGGTACGCTGGTAGCAAGCTCTTTACCCTTGTTCATTCTGGAGGAACCACCTGCAAAGGATGGATAAGAAAAAGATCAACCATCAAAATGACACGATTTCGCTAAAAAGAATCTGGCGAAATTTTGACATGATGCCGGGGCAATTCTGAAGAAAAAGAACTCCTCCGAAAGAAATAGAAAGCTTGAAGATGGGCTCAACATTACTGCGAGCTCCGAAACTCCAAACTTTCGAAACCTAAAAGTCTCCGCAAAATCAGGAAGGGCTCAACATCGCTGCGAGCTCCAAATTCCCAAATTTACAAAAACTTTTAGGTATGCTATCACATCATGCTATAATTTAATTTACAAAAAAATATACATGCCTGAACATCTTGGTTTGCAAAAAAAAATGCATTATCATGATGAGCAAAAAAAAAGAAAGAAAACTTTCTAAAAAAAAAGAGAGAAAGAAAATAAAAAAAAGAGCAAAGGGGCTGGCCCACAGGCCACGTGGCCGTACGTCCAGATCCGTACGGATCTGTCCGTACGGCCCACAAAAGAAAAAAAAAAACAAACATGAAAAAAAGAAAGAAGAAAGCATAAAAAAAACGTGTAAAAAAATGAGCAAACACGTGAAAAAACACTTTTTATCATCCTATTTCCTACAATGGAGTTTTCTTGAAAAAGGGAACTTACTTGAAGCCATTGATGGAGAAGAAGAAGAAAAGTCTTGAAGATCTTGAAGAAGAAGAACTCTTGGTGTTGAAGCCCTCTTGGGATTGTTGCAAAAGAAAGCAATAAGAGCAAGAGATCCAACCTCTTCCTTGCTTTTATAGAAGAGAGCAAACCAAAGAAGGAAAAAAGAAAGAGGTAAGTGTTACTAATTAGTAACCTTACCAAAAGAAAGAAATTAGAAAGATTCTTTTCCAAAAGAAAGATATCTTGAGGGATTCTCTCCCAAAAAGAAATAATTAGAGATTTTCTCCCAAAAGATATGAGATTTGAGATATTCTCTCCCAAAGAAAGATTTCTTCAAATATTCTCTCCCAAAATAAAGGGAACATGAGAGATTCTCTCCAAGTAAAGATACTCTTAGATATTCTCTATCCAAAGGAAATATTTTTAGATATTCTTTACAAAAATGACACCATATGAGATCTAAACCATTTCAAAAGCTTAAGGTCTCATGGGTTAGCCCATATGAGCTAGGTTTGACCACCTAGGCACTAAAAAAAAGGGCTTTTAGTCCAAGAGAAATCCCTCTTACCAAGAGCATACAAAAATGGTTCCATGCCTTTTTTTGAGTTGATTGGACCATACAAAAAAGAATTCCAAGCCCCATGAGCTTCCAGAAATCAAACCATCCAGCCTCATATACCAAATTGAGCCAAATCCTGGTCCCCTAACTTGCCACATACAGCTTGTTAGGTCACAAGACCAAAATAAAAAACTAAAACCTGATCTCCTAACTCGCCACATACAGCCTGTTAGGTCATAAGATCAAAACCAAAATCGACCCCCCAACATTCCACATACAACTTGTTGGGTCACACGGTCAAAACCAAACCCGACCCCCTAACCTGCCACATACAGCTTGTTAGGTTACAAGGTCAAAACCCAAATCCACATCCCTGATGTCATTTTCAAAACTTTGCCTCGAGATGGTACGTGATCCCTTTCACTACCATAAAATTCCCATGGAAGCTCAAAAGGCTACAAATACCAAAAGAAAGATTGCTCAAAGGCTCTTGGTCAAGTTACAAGCTCTCCTTCGAAAAATCTCTTCGAGGCACATCGACTACAAAAGTTAAGCAACTCGTCGCTACACCTCGAGGGGGCATTTGTTGACACAAGAAAATGTGTCACTTTGCTTATTCAAAATCCAGAAAGCTACATGAAATCGCAGCCTGCCATAAATAGGCAATGCTACTTCCAAAGATCAAATCTTGACAGAATCAAACAAAAACTGCGAGATCCTTCAAGACAGCCAAAAGAGGAGTACACAAGAAGTTTTGGGCCATTTCAAAATCATTTGGCCTAACTTCGCTTCTCTGACAGCTGAAAAGAAGTTCCCGTTGGTGAAAGCATCGGAGACACCAAATCTTCGATCAGAGCCGATGGATGGTCTCAAAATACATCCAAAAGGCTCCACTTCAAGTTCCGGGTCAAATCGACAACGTTTGACCCTACATCAACCTTCGAACAACTAAATCAAGCCTCTCAGCTGCGAGAACCAACGAGTCCATCACTCATCAGATAAAGCACATGGACGGCTTCAAAATGCTTACAAAGGGCTACACGTCAAATTTCAGGTCATTTCGACAACATTTGACCAGAATTTGACGCTCGGAAGCCAAATCAGGCCTCTCGGCGGCGAAGCTCCCCGGGACCATGGTTTCCAAGACAGAGCCTATGGATCATCTTAAAATCACTCCAAGAGGTTCCCTGGCAAATTTCAAGTCAATCGGACATTGGTTGACCGCACATCGAGCCGCGACATCTTCATCGCGACAAAAATAAGTCTACTGGTGATAAGACCCCAAACGGCTCCAAAACTCAAACAAAAGCCTATGGTTGGTCTTATTTATTGCTCAGGAGGCTTCACCCCAAATTTCAGGTCATTCCGACATCGTTTGACCCATTTTCAGCTTCTGACGGAAAATCGGCAGCTCTGCACGACAAAGTCTTCGGCTTTCTCGGAAAATTAGAAACTTTGCAAACCAAAATGCAACGATTCTCATCAGGTTTTCTACTGGAAAATCAGGCCAATAAATGATCAAAAATGTCAAGAAAAAAATACAGAAGAAAAAAGAATAAAAATACATAAAAAATGTACACAAAACGGGACAAAAGGGGGAAAACCCCCCAAGGGTCGCCAGCGACTATGGAGCCCGGGATCGCCGGGAGGGCCCCGGAAGCCCCGTTTTTTCATCGTTTTTCGCAATTCGAAGCATCCGACCCCTGGGATTTTCAAAAATTCATACTTTTGAGACACAAATCCTTTGACATCCATCAAAATCACGGGTCAATCATCAAGAGTATCAAAATCAACATTGATCGCCAACCGATCAAGCAAGAAAGTGTGATTTCTACCCGACCGATCGAGAAATCGACATGACAGATGGCACCGACTTGCTGTTGCCAACCAATACCTGAGTTACATGGTCATCCGATGTCGATCTACATGAAGATCCATCGATGATCATCGCCAGAAGAATCCCAAAAGATGCGGCACGGCCCGCGACTCTTCAACTGCTCGGCGACCACTTAATGCGATTAATTGACTAGCTTTACTTACAGTCATTAATCCATTTCTTTGGATGGCCCAATCAGAATCAAGCAAATGGGAGTTACAAGTCAATTGACTCATGGCATTTAACCCATGAAACTCCTCCCATCATGGCGATTAAAGGCGATTAAATGCCCTCAATCTCCTCCGGCCAATCAGAAGCCAAGAAAAAGGAGTTACAAAACAAAGGAATTAAATCCTGTAACTCCTCCCATTATGTGGCTTAATGACAATAAATGCCCATAAACCCTCCTAAATGGCTACCAAAAAGCCTATAAATAGGAGAGCACTCCAAGAAGAAAAAACAACACGATAGACTGCAGAAAATCTGGAAATTCAGATAGAAAAAAGCATCAGAAATCTAAGAGAAAGAAAGGGAGAAAACTCTGCGAAAGTTCTACACTGACCACCGCTACAAGGTGACAAAAGTCCCTTGGGGGGTATCCCCCCAAGGTCTTTGCCTTCTCCTTCTGCCTCCAATGGCTTAGACGTGGCTTTTCAGCCCGTCTACTTAGTTTTTTATTGGACATAGGACCTCCTTTTGGTCTTTATCCTCTAAAAACCTGAGGTTATAGTCAAGCCAAGCGAATCAAGAGCATCCTCTGTTCTCATCTGCATGGATGATGGCGAAGTCCACATATGACTTGCGACCGTCAATCTGAACTAGTCCCCCACAATCTTCTGAGAAGTTAGATCCTCCTTTTTCTTGCTTTTCATTGTAGTTTGTATTTTTCCAAAAGAGATAAAAATCACAACTCTTGTCTTTCATTATTGATAAGAATTGCAAATCGGCTATAAACGCCAAAATCGGCTATAAATGCCAAAAAATCGCCTTTCATGGCAAATTAAGAAAAATGTCTCTTTTCTTAAATATATGTGCAATGGAAAACTCGAAAGAAGTTGATTTCCGTTTTACTTGTGAAGGTTGATCTCCGGATCACCACTTGTAATTCCAAGTAAAATAGAAAATCTGGCACACCCACACAAAAAAAATGTTGATGCACGCCTCTGCCCCCCAGTTACGAAAGGGTCGGACCCAAACGAATTCCCACGTCCGCCGACCTCGGTAGAACCGAGCAGAAGCACTGTGCATCACTGACTCTAACCGCTTGTACCCCATTCGGGACCTTAGAAGCTTGATTAGTGGACAAGTGTGACTAATCATCACATATAACATGATTTAGACCCCCGACAGTGTGGGATTTCCCTAGAATTACCTGGTAGTTCTTGCACAACCGCTCCGAACCTTTGGAAAATCCCTTCCGAAACCTGATGTGAACTTCCAGTAAACTAATTTGAACGTCTTTTGGGGTCCTTAACCCCCTTGGAACCTTGGAAAATGGTTAGACCTATTTTTATGGGATCGAACCCTATAATTTGGTGGATCCTTATACATTAACCTTGCCTAACTTGTTTTCTACATGAAATCCATTGGAAATATTATCTTTGAATTAATGAACACGTCTGCATTGTTTGGTGGCATGTGTGAAACGATGATGGCCGATTGTATCTGACCTTAGGGTTTGAACATCCTCACCTTCTGGTTGCACCAAGTGTATTGAAAAGACGATGTTTAGACCCTAAGTGCGAATGGAATTGAAAGTCATTGTGTTTGCATGTCCTAGACAATACATACCCTAGGATGACCAGTGTGGGACCCCAAATAAAGTTTAAGCCTGTAATTAAGGTCATATTCGTGTTGTTCTTGACTTTGACACTTTTTATTGTTGTTTGATTTGATCATGGACTCACTCGGCCCTAGTGTCTTGACCATAGGACTCCTTGAGATTAGCGCACATTTTTTTGCCTTTCTTTAACAGTGGATGTGCCCCGATCCTTAGGAAGTTTCTTTGGATGTGAGTGAGCTTTCATTTGCCCTGCCCTTCCCAAGTTACTTGGATCACATACTCATTTTCTCACCCGTTTAGGCTACCATTTCTAGCCGAAATGTTGCCCAATTTTCGTTAGGAATTTACGTAACTCGACCTATGCTTTCTTATATCTAAAATCGCTATTTTTGATTGTTTTGCATACTCGGAACTCGATTTAGCCAAGACTCTGTATTTCTCTTTAACTTGAACCCGTTTGAACACGTTTATTTGAAAATCATTGTTTTCCCTAATTTCTCAATTTTAGAGATTTAATCAAATTTTGGGATAATTATTGGTTAAAACATGAGAATGCTAACTATGTATGAATTCGGTAATACCCAGCTTAATCTCACCCGGTTACTGCACTATTATCCTTGGAAAAGGTGGTATGCCCATGATATTGCATTCGCTGCTGCCTACGGTTCAGGTATGTATGCTCATGTCATGTTCTTGCGCTGTTACTCTAGGAAGAGTGGGTATGCCCATGACTAGAGATGGAAATTTGGGCGGGCCGCCCAGTCCCGGCACGGCCCAGCACGGGAAAAACTGTGGGCATACTACAAGGCCCGACTCGGCACGGCCCGATTTTCCCACTTTGCCCGTGCTAGGCCAAGGGTCCCTAGTCCGCGACACAATACGACACAACCCACTTCTATATTTTTTTAATCTTTTTATATAAATAAAATATAAAACTTAGAATAATTAAAGATTTTTTTTATTTTTAAATTAGCATCAATGTTTTACAGTTATTTTAATAGTTTCAGCCTTATTTCAAGTCAAAAATCCCTAAAAGTCCATAAAAGTCTCTTTCGATTTTATAAAAAGAATTAAAGAAATAGAATTGGCATGTGGGCCAGTTCGAGGGCGGCACGACCCAGCCTGGCTGGGGCACGACCCGACATGGCATGGATAAATTCGTGCCTTGGGCCGTGCTGGGTTGAGCCTTAACTGCCTGTGCATGGCACGACATGGCCATGCCATGTATATTCCCTTAGGCACGACCCGGTTAGCATGCCTACCCATGACGCGCACTACTACTCACCCTCACTTGCACGAATAGTATGCCCATGGTAATGCGCTGCGTACGTACTCCGGTTGTGAGTCGTATGCCCGTGATAGCTGACCAAGTGGAATTAAGCCGTGTGAATACCGTTAAGTCAGGTTTATTACTATTATCGTGAAATGCAATTATCATGCTATTTTACTTGCCTTTCAAGAAAATGCTAGTCTTATGTTATACTTGTCGAAACATGATTTATTATGCTTTTACTTGTTTTATATCTACATGTTATGCTCTTATTATGGAATCTTGCCAGGCATTGGGTCTGATCCTACACTTGGTGTTGTAGGTATCGAACTCCTTACCCATGAACAGGATAATGTGGCGGTCCAACAAGATCCTCCATTTGTACGAGAGTGGATGGATGACAATGTACGATAGATCATCAGATGCTGCGGAGTTCACAGAATATGCTGGGGTTCTATTTTGGGGATTTCTATAATTTGGAGAATTTGACTCTATCTCTTGAGGATGTTTTATTTAATGGCCATTGTTTAGGCCTTTTTTTGTTGATTGTGTGAGACTCCACACCTTGTGAACCCTCATTTGATTTGACTATTATAATTATAGCCTATGTTATCTAATTATACTATTTATTAGGGATTATTAAGGGTAGAATAGTATATTAGTATAGTTTCTAAGAGTTAGTGTCTTTTTATAGTTTATAGGTTCTATAATGTGTCTTTTATAATTGTTAGAGTTTGTTAGTTAGTTAGAGGCCCTAGCTAGTAAATAGAGTTAATATAAGGGATTTCCACTTGAGAATATTCCAAATATCCTAAAAATGACCTAACTACCCTTGTACTTATCTTCATTTTCCATTGAACTAAGAAGGACCCTTTGGTCATTAGCCACTCAACATAACCTATATAACTAAACTCACCCATCCCAAACGTAGGCTACTTCTCGCACTCTCATTTCTCTCTTCTCTTTCATTTTCCCTCCAAATTCTCTCATCTCCCTCTCTTTCTCTCTCTAGAAACCCTAGCTACAAGGAGAAGAAGATCTACTACAAGCTACAGCTATCATCTCACCAAAGGAGTTTTTCTATCTTATAGATCTCATCTCTCTCCTCTAACCTACGCATTTTTCATCTTCTAGTTCAATTCCATTAGAATTCTCTCCTCTAGATTCTCTTTCTTATAGCAATTCTCTCACCTGGGATTAGGTGTTAAAGATCTTTTTAGATCTGATTTTTGGGTTTGATTGTGTGATTGGAAGACCCTAAGAGCTTGGATTTCTAGTTGGAGCTTGAATCTCTCTATTTTCTCCTATTTTCTTTTGCAATTGGATTGAGGCAAGTACAATATACCTATTTAGCATAGAATGCATGTTTTATTTCTCTTGATTCTGTAATTTTAATTCAATTGATGTATGAATTCCTAGATCTACCATTTGAGCTTGTTTTCATGATTTTTGGCCATTGATGGATGAGTTTATCTCATTTGGAAAATCAATGGCCCAGGGGTGGATGGTTAGATTTATATTGAAGTGCTTTTGATGTTTGATGATGATTCCATGATAAATGGACGAGATTGGATGTGTTTTGGATGAAAATTGGAATGAAGAGAGGAAATTCCAGAAATATAGATTTTGTATCAGGCATGTGTACTCGGTCGACCGACCTGCAGTTCGGTCGACCAGCAACACTGAAAACTGAGAAAAACCAAGTCTCAGTTATATTTCTATGAAATTCTCAGTCTTGTGTTCTCGGTCGACTAGACCCTGTTCTCGGTCGACCGACAACACAGGAAATGCAGGGATTAACTGGGAGTTGGCATTTTCCTTCAGACCCAGAAATTTAGTGTTCTCGGCCGATCGGACCCTATTCTTGGTGGACCGATGACACAGGAAATTCAGGGAAAAGGCTGAGAGCTGGGACATCCATTCAAGCTAGAAATTCTAGAGTGTGCGGTCGACCGGACACACAAGGGAGTTCTATGATCAGGCCATTGCCTGCCAGGTGTCTGACTGCTATTCCCAGTGTTCGCGATCGACCGACTAGGCCATGAGGTCGACCTAGGAGTCAACATCTTGACTTCCTAGTGTACTCGGTCGACCGGACCCTGTGCGCGGTCGACCGGATACACTGTGCTCAGTGATTTTCCAGCTTTCATTATCTGAGGTTGTGATCGATTGTGTGGCCCATTGACCATCCAAATAGACTTCCATTAATGTGCCAAGCATGAGTCAATGATGTGGCTCTGCCTTGACTCATGGGGACCACCAAGTAGGGTCTAGGGTGTGGATTTGCTGATGACTCAATCCTTAAACATCGTCGAAGATGCCAATAACTTTTGGAGCATCAAACACAATATCATTTGGCATCCGAGACTTCATTTAGAGATCAAATTAATTGATATGGTCCTGGACATGAAAGTGGACCATTACTTAGGATGAACTTTCGATATTTCCCATTGATTCTCTTACATTGGAGGTTTAATTCACTTAATGCATCACTGTCACTCTTATATCCTTGTTATCATTATGTACCAGTTAATTAAATGGAAAAATAGAGGACCTGAACCTAGGATTACTTAGAGGTGATCTGGTAATGTGATTGGGTGATCAATGACCCATGTCTGTGCCTAGGTGGGCCCTCATATGGCCTAAGTTGGGATGTGTGATACCCTATGATGAAGATGTTGGTTGTGATGGACTTGTGACTCAATATGGATGAGAATGGACTGATGGTTATTGAAAATGAACTTGTTATCTTACTTGGGTTATTTAGACCAGGCCATGACTTTGATGGGCCTTGGTATGGATCCAATAATTGGACTGATGTCATATCCCCTAAACCTGATTAAAGAATAAACTGGATCCGGGGAGTGAAATTTAGGACTAATTAAAATTTTTATCCTTTAGGCCCACGGATCGTAAGTCCGCTGTGAGGATATTATATTTCAAGCCTCATATAATCCAGTAATTGCAGAATTCAAACAACTCTAGGCATATGGAATATCAACAGTGAATAATAACTTCTTATTTAAAATCAAAGTTGCAATAGGAAACAAATAAAACTAAACAAAGGAATCAATTTAATTACAATGGCCAACCCAATAATCAAGACCATTAAAAGAATAAAGTCAATGAAATGAAAGTTCCAACGAGGGATAATAAAATAATAAATATAAAGCTAGTTAATATCCCATGTGACTCTCTCTTATGCTAGGAATGATGACGCTACTCCACGTCACCAGCATGCCACTCTCGTTCCTCCTCAGCCGGTTGGAGATCCTCTGGGATCTCCTCACCGGCCTACTCCTCGTAGTAGTAGTAACCACCTGAGGTGTCTGCACACCAAGGAACAGTGTCAACGACATGTTGAGCAATAGATAAACAAAATACATTAAATATGACATGCATCAAGTATAGAGTAATGACAAGTATAGTAATCATGTGAATATAAGGTTAGCGAAGCTAGGCATAAAGCAAGAGTAATAATCATTAGGAACAATAACGGGAGTCTTAACAATCATCTAGCAATAACCACTATCCAGACAATGCAATGCAAGAATCAAGAGGGAGACTCTGAGGATGTCCTAGCCACATCTCAGGGTACTAGTCACAATCTAATCAAGACTATTGATACCAAAATCCGGCTCCAGTGGGATCCTAGCTCCCGGTCCTGGGAATAGCAGCACGATCCTCGCCCGCTCCCAGCTATTCAACACCATAGATGCCGTCCTACGCCGACTGCCCACCCCGACGACCGAGTAACCGGTCCGTTAATAAAACCCCAAACTGCAGATGGCCATGATATGCAAATAGTAATAAAGTGGCGTTGACACAAGGACAAGCAAGACAGGCAAGTCTGGCTAGCTCGGTACACAAGACATGATCATCGGGATTATCTCATTCAAGACAATACAAGACAAATCAACCACGTGATAATCCCTTACATGCTAGCCAGTCATGTTTATCAATTATATGACACAGGTTCCTAAGGTACACTCTAAGTCAGGTCCAAGTCCTAAATCCTACAAGGATTTATGTTTCATAGTTAGTTAAGTATTTTATGCCAAGAGAGTGTATAAGGAATGTAAACAACGGATACAAGTCACAAGTCAAGGAAGAATTACAATCCAATCCTAGGCAAGTGGTGTCATCCCTGTACCCCACATGTTCTAATGGAGTACATGTGGAAATTGGATCAACGATACTCCTAGGAAAATCCCTTAGTGTACAATCATGTGAAGCATCATTCAATTCAACTCCATATACATTCGGTTACACCACACGTAATACACGAATACCTAGACAATCCATCGAAGCACACAAAGCCACGTACTTCAATCTCAATCCCCATTAATGGTCAAGTAAGAGTAAATTCAAGGTTTCCAACATCTAAGGCCCAAACCTAGGTTACTGGTCTCATTTCCAATAAAATATGAGCTGGATTAATAATCCAATTATTTACATCACTTCCCGACCTCCGATTGTGATGAAACCAAAAAACCATTGAATTCTACGTCTCAAGGATTTTCCAATGGTATATTATACGTAGAAATCCAACGGGCGGATTAAAAGTTACACGTCTCCGAAGTTGCCAAGTGCTGTAAAAAAATTACCCTTCGATCGATCGGACGTACTGTACGATCGATCGGACTTGAATAGCATCCAGTTAGTGCATAGTCTGATCGATCGGACGTACTATGCGATCGATCGGACTTGAACAGCATCCAATTAGTGCATCCTGTTTCCTCTTACCAATCCATGGCTAACGTGCAGAAAATGAGGCTCCATGCTCCCCATTCAATCCATACATTATTAACATCATTTCTAATAATTTAAAACATCCTCAAATAAGAAGATGATATGGGTAAAACTCGAGGAGAAGCTCTCTACCGCGAAATCCTCAATCTAATCCGATAAAACGCAGTCTAGAATGCTAAGAAAAAGAAAGGAGGGAAGAAGAACTAGATCAGACCTAATCTAAAAAAAGAGAAGATTATTGAAAAGATGAGGTTATGAGAAATCTTACCAAATTGATACCAAAGGAAAGAGGAAATCGAGAGGATGAAGATTAACGGTTCGGATCGCGGAGATAATATCTCCGGGGTAGAGTTCTTGGCTTGAGAAGAGAAGAGGAAGAAAATGGCTGCTGTAACTTCTCTCATTGCAGAGATGAATGAAACGAATTAGGGTTAATCCTGATTAAGAAGAAGAGGGAGAAAAAGACTGAATTGCCCTTAAGTGGGTCTGGTGAAAGAATGGACCACTTGAAGGGTTTCTGATCGTCAGATTGCGACGAGCCAGGAGACAAAAACGGTCAGCATGACTAGACCTTTCCAACAAAGCCAAAAATCACGGCGTTTGAAATATTTCGGAAAGACACTCAATTTTCCTTAAATTGCAAACTACCCCCCCTGCTAAGATCAAACGAACTTAAAATCGCACGAAGCTTCGCAGATATTATTCTAATGCTAAAAGAAACTCGCTCATGATCTAAACCCACTTAAATATCTAAAAATATAATTAATTATAATAATAGCAAGTTAAACGGGTCAATGGGCCTGCTATTGGGCCCAACTGACGTAGTAAGGTCACGGACCTTACAACTGTGTTCCATGGATTAAACTAGTACCTGAGCCTCTTAGTGACTTGTTAGCACCTTGCTCGCGCAAGGCAAGCCTAGACATACACAGACTTGTATTGTTTCCTTGAGTCGGCATTAACATTCACTCAGTTATACGTCTTAAGTGCAACCTTTGAACTGATCATCACTGGTAGGAGCTATTATGAGTGTTGAGTGAGCTATCATGATGAGCTATGTTTTAGACGGACGGTGTGATACCGGGTCCAGTCTTTTGAGTGATGAGTGTTGAGTGTTGAGATGGATGAGTGTTATTTGCGGGGCTCATCATTCCAAAGCACTGTTACTTTTCCTCACTGCGACTGTGTTTAGTATGGGCGAGCCGCGACATATCTAGCTTGTGTGAATGTGCCACTTTGATGTCTGTTAGATTAGATAACTATTTATACCGATTCTAACTACTTATCTTGCTCAATTGCCTAGCTTTTGTATTATTGTTATTCTCATTGATATTATGATCGTCTCTACTCTTTTGATGCATACATCCTATGTTATTTGTATATTGTGCCTTGCCAGATCTTTGGATCTGACCCATTCTGGTGCTTAGGTTTTGACCCCGACTATGAGGACGACGCGCTCGTCGAGGCGCCCGTAGTTGGTGACTACGGATAGGGACCAGCCGACCACGAAGTCGAGCTGGATGATGGAGTGCCAACACAAGGAGCTTGGGAGTATCTTTTCTTGGGTTTTGAGTGATTTGTGTTGTGAGTAGGAAGGTAGTATGTAATGTATAAACTTTGGTTAAACACATTTGAGATTTAGGCTGGACTTCAGCCCTGCTACACTTGATTCAGTTTATATGAAACCTTATGCTTCCGCAATTGTTATATGAAACCTTATAAATGATTATTATTATTCTAAGAATTTTCTTGTACATGCTTCCGCACGAGCCGCGATCACTCATTTCAGATTCAGGGTTGTGACAGTGAAGACCTAAGATCGATCCCTAAGTATGTGTGATACCAAGATGTCAACACCATTCAACCATGAGATAGTTCATGTTGAGTACCTAACCACTATAATTAAGTGAATTGTTTCATAGGGTACTTAACCACCATCAAATGGTTCTTTAGCAGTTTTCAAGGGTTTATAAAAAAAAAATCATATGTTGAATTTTATCATGACATAATAATGTATATATTCTATACAACCACACAAACAAAGTTTCCATTTCTAGGATATTTTTCATGGCGTATATGGGGCTCCCTTGACTTAAAATCTCATTGGATACTAAACTTTTTATCTCCCATATGAATAGTGATTAAACATTTCACCTTACTTTGATATTTATTCATGAAAATGTAATATAAGAAATCATGAACTTTGAAGCCCACAAAATCAGTGGTTGTAATTATTTGATTGGGATGGTGTTTTGCCCAAAATCTAATAACCTATAGTGAAATCTTACGATCACAGTATCCTCCATGATAGGCATGCATCCAATAGGTCCCACCATGGGCTTAGGCCTTTATTTCTCATACAAATGTGAGAGAATCTCTTGGAGGATTCTGAATTATGCATGTGTAAGTACATTGTACATGTATCCCACCGGTTATTGTTGGAAATCATGTGTTCGGGTCCCACATAAGACCAAGCATGCTGTGGCCAACAAAGAAACTAGTATCCCACTATAATCAAAAGACTTGATCTATACTCACGTGTAAGATTCCTAACAGGATTAGGATGGATATGTTGAATTTCTAGAGAATAAGTCTTCATAATGTAAAGTATGACTCTTTGAGATATGAGAGCCTTATGATTGTTATTCTAGCATTTTACTACATCCCATAGGTAAAAGCAGAGGGGAGAAGATCCACAAAGCTTCCTGATCGCTAGAATGCATATAGATCTCTAACCGTGTGTCGGAGTTTCGCACATCTAGATCTATCAATTGGTATCAGAGCATTCTACTCCATCCCATAGATAAAGGTAGAGACCCATGAAGCTTTCCAATCGACAAAATGCATATAGGTCTCCGCCCGCATGTTAGAGTCTCACAGATCCAGATCCATCAATTAGTACACTATATTTTCTATTTTTTTATACTTAGGGCCCACCTTTATTCAATCCAATCCGTTCATACACATTGACTTGGATTTTTATTCTTTTTGGAAAAAGATGTGTATATATTCCCAAAAGAGTTTATAATGTAGAACAAAATAAGAAGGGGAAAGCTCTTCTTCACTTGCACTGCCTGGGATAGCCCACAACGGAAGGCACAACCAAGACGGTACTAACCCATGGCAACAAAACTGGACGTCTGTTTTCATTGAAGTGTATGTTACATCTCTCTTTCCATATGTTCCACACACCGGCGAGGAAGCATCGCACAATTTCTACACATTGAGTTGGATTGGTTCACATTATTCCAAACATCATTACTATTGTACTTGATCAGAAAAAAATTTGAATGATATAGCGTTATGACTTTAAGAATTTAAAAAGGGATTAGGATCATTTGATCGGTGTGCTAGTTTATATTTTCCTCATCTATGTCCAAACCTTTCATTGTCAGTGCCTTAACTTGTTGTTAGAGATGTCAAATGGGTCGGGCCAGCACGACATGACCTAGCACGGCAGTCAACGTGCCGTGGTCCACCCCAGCCCAGTCAACGAATCGGCCCGTGGCACGGGTAGTGCTGGGCCAAGGTGCCAGGCATGACTGACACGAATGGGCATAGCACGCCTAAGGCCCGAACGGTTATAAAAACGACTATATGGGCTAAAAAGTCCATTTTACCCCCTTTCAATAGCCATAAAACCGTTATATTAGGGGTATTTTTGGTATTTTTGAAAATTTCAAAGTCTATAAATAGTCTCAACCCTCCAATTCTCGCTTCTCACCAAAATCTTCCAACTCTCTCACTCTCTTAACACTTTAACTCTCTCAAAGCATTCAACTCTCGCACTCTCTTTAAGAAGTTCTTCGGAGCGGGGGGGTGGGGGGGGGGGGGGGGGTGCAAAGTTCAAGTCATCAAGAGACAGGGGTCTTCAAAATTTTTAGATACTTATATCATTTTTAAACTTGAGATTCCATATTTATATATAGTCTATAATATATTATATTAATTAGCTCTAACCTTCTCCCCTTTCTTATATTAATTATCACAAAAATCTTTATTACTATTAATATATTACAACTTTTGCTTTCAAATTTCATTTTTGGAATATGGCCGAACGATCTTCTAAAAGAATTCCCACACAATCGTCTTCCCTTAATTTAGGGGTAGAAGACGATTTTGTCCAAATGGAAGAGGAAGAAATAGGGGAACAAGTCCCAGTACAACCTACTAGTTCTCGTAAACATCTGAGAGAGCTAGAACTGCTGTTGTTTGGCAAGCATATGAAATTATTACGGTTATTGAAGATGAGAAGGATGTCCCTAACGCTAAATGTAAATACTGTGGTAAGATTTATGTTGCCGAATCAGCTGAGGGTATCGACCATTTGATAAGGCATAGGAAAAAACGTGAACTCAAACATATTGCGGGGACTCAAAGGGAAGGGGGGTTAGGCATAGAGACTCAAATTTCTACTTGTAGTAATAGTTTGGGGCTTTATTCTTATAATGTTGTTACTGCTAAACAATCACTTGTTAAAATGATTGTCCTAGTTGAATTACCATTTCTTTTTGCTGAAAATGAGTTTTTTGAAAATTATATCCAAAATAATCTATGCCCACAATCTAAAAGGATTTCTAGAAATACTGCTGGAAATGATGCTCTTAGGCTTTGGAAAAGTGAAAAGGAAAACATTAAAAATTACTTTGCAGAATTTCTTGGTAAAATAGCTATAACTATAGATATATGGAAATCTAGAAGTAATAATAGTTTTCTTCGTATTACTGCCCATTACATAGATGCAAAATGAGTTATTAATAAATAAATAATTAGTTTTTCTAAACTTGAATGACACACTGGCCAAAGAATAAGGTCCCTTATTTTGGGAAACCTAGAAGATTATAATACTAGGGATAAAGTTATAGCTGTAACTTTAGATATTGCAACAAATAATACAATGGCTATTGACCTAATGAGATTGCAGATGCCACTTGCAAACTTGATAGAGGTTAAACTTTCTTAAATAGATTTGTATATCACATATTAAATCTCAATGCACAAGTTGGTTTGAAGCATATTGCAGCGGCAACAACAAAGATTAAAAAAATTACTAAATTTATTTTCTGCTCTGCAACTCCGCCTATGTTGGGGTATCCTTGACATAGCCGGTCCCAAGCCCGGACAAAGGAGGAGGGTTGTGCGTTAGGTAGCCGACAGCCAGCACAATACTCAGTCGGATTTTTTTATGGATTTGAGACCTAATGAAATTTCGTTGGGGCGTCCCCTACTTAGCGACGCGCTGTATGGTCCGGGTACAGTGATAAGTGAGCAAGGACCGCTGCATCGGCGCCCGGGTGCAGTGCTAAATAGGCAAGGGTCCTCACACTTTATTGGGCGAGTGTGGGGGGTAAGGAAGCTAGTCCAAAATAGAAGGCTGAGATTGGGCACTTGGAACATTGGGAGCCTAACTGGGAAACTTATGGAAGTGGTGGATACAATGGAAAGGAGACGAATCGCAATTGCTTGCTTGCAAGAGACAAGATGGGTGGGACACAAAGCTAAAGAGATTGAGAGGACCGGGTATAAGTTATGGTATACGGGACTTAATAGATCGAGGAATGGGGTCGGCATAGTGGTAAACAAGGACTTAAAGGAAGATGTAGTGAATGTAAAGCGCTATGGAGATAGGATTATTGTAATTAAGTTAGTGTTAGGAGAAGAGATAGTGAGCGTATTTAGTGCTTATGCCCCCCAGGTGGGCTTAGGAGATGGACATAAGGAGAAGTTTTGGGAAGACTTGGAAAGAGTGCTACTAGAGATACCCCAAGGAGAGATGGTCTTCATAGGAGGTGATTTGAACGGTCATGTAGGACGTGACGTAGATGGATACATAGGAGTACACGGGGGACATGGGTACGGTAATAGAAATGAAGAAGGGAAGGATATCTTGGAGTTTTCAGTGGCTTATGATCTCATGGTAACTAACACATTTTTTAGAAAGAGAGAGGAGCATTTGGTGACTTATATGAGTGGCTCATCGAGGACACAAATTGACTTCTTCTTAACTAGGAAAAGAGACCGTTTAGCTTGTAAAGATTGTAAGGTTATACCGGGGGAGAGCTTGACTTCCCAACATAGGTTGTTGATCATAGATGTGCAGTTACAAAGGTGGACTAGAAAAAAGAAGTTGTATAGATGCTCAAGGACTAAATGGTGGAACCTGAAAGGTGATAAGCAACTAGCTTTAAGGGAAAGAGTACTAGAGGAAGACGTTTGGGCGACAGAAGAGAGTGCAAATAATATGTGGGATAAGGTAGCAGAGTGTATTAGGAGGGTAGGGAAAGAAGTCTTAGGAGAATCTAAAGGGGGTGCTCTGGTACAGAAAGAGGCATGGTGGTGGAGCGAAGCCGTCCAAGACAAGATAAGAGTTAAAAGAGAGTGCTTTAAAACTTGGCAAAAGGATCGAATTGAAGCGAACTTGGAGAGGTATAAAGAAGCAAAAAGAGAAACCAAAAAGGCAGTTAGTGAGGCCAAGGCAAAGGCATTTGAGGAGCTATATAGGCGACTAGACACTAAGGAAGGCGAAAGAGAGATATTCAAGCTTGCTAAAACTAGAGATCGGCGGACCAAGGACTTAAACCAAGTTAAATGCATTAAGGATGAGGATGAAAATGTATTAGTAAAGGAAGAGGAGATAAAGGAGCGTTGGAAGAGCTACTTCTACAAGTTATTTAACGAAAGCAGTAGTAGTGACATACAATTGGGGCAGCTTACCATTTCTAGAGAAGAAGCGAATCATATGTTCTATAGGAGAATCAGTAGGGAAGAAGTTAAAGAAGTATTGAAAAGAATGAAGAATGGGAAAGCGGTTGGGCCAGATGGTATCCCTATTGAGGTCTGGAGGTGCTTGGGGGAGGATGGTATTAGTTGGTTGACAAAGCTTTTTAATGTAGTGCTAAAGAGCAAGAAGATGCCTAATGCATGGAGGAAAAGTATTCTTATACCCATATACAAGAACAAAGGAGATATTCAGAACTGTGCGAACTACCGCGGGATTAAATTGATGAGCCATACGATGAAATTATGGGAGAGAGTTATTGAGAGAAGACTAAGAAGAACAACAAATATTTCAGAGAATCAATTTGGTTTCATGCCTGGGAGATCAACCATAGAGGCTATCTTTCTCCTGAGGAGGTTAATGGAACAGTATAGAGAAGGTAAGAGAGATTTACATATGGTGTTCATTGACTTGGAGAAGGCCTATGACCGGGTTCCTAGGGAGATTCTTTGGAAAGTTCTGGAAAAGAAAAGAGTTTGTGTCGCTTATATTGAGGCGATAAAGGATATGTATGATAGAGTCGTGACATCTATAAGGACGACTGGCGGCGAAACTAAGGAGTTTCCTATCACGATTAGTCTACACCAAGGCTCAGCGTTAAGCCCGTACTTGTTTGCCCTAGTTATGGATGAGATTACAAGACATATCCAGGATGAGGTGCCGTGGTGTATGCTATTTGCAGATGACATTGTTTTAGTGGATGAGACGAGAGAAGGAGTGAATGCTAAACTTGAATTGTGGCGGAAAACATTAGAGACAAAAGGGTTTAGGCTAAGTCGATGCAAAACGGAATATATGGAATGCAAGTTTAGTCAAAGTAGGACACCTAGTAACATAGAAGTAAGTTTGGGCACACAAAAGATAGTAGAGAAAGAAAACTTTAGGTACCTTGGATCTATGGTGCAACAGGATGGAGGGATTGATACTGATGTAAGTCACAGGATTCAAGCCGGGTGGACCAAATGGAGGAGTGCTTCGGGGGTCTTGTGTGATCGGAAAGTCCCCCTCAAGGTTAAAGGAAAGTATTATAAGGTGGCGGTACGGCCAGCGTTGTTATATGGATCAGAGTGTTGGGCAGTAAAGCATAATCATGTCAAGAAGATGGAAGTTGCGGAGATGAGAATGCTAAGATGGATGTGCGGGATCACTAGGAGAGATAGGATTAGGAATGAGGAGATTAGGGGCATAGTAGGAATAGCACCGATTGGAGATAAAATGAGAGAAAATCGACTGAGATGGTTCGGCCATGTTAGAAGGCGTCCAACAGAGGCACCTGTTAAAAGGTGTGAAAGCATGGAGTTTGCCAAGAGTAGGAGAGGGAGAGGGAGACCCAAGAGAAGTTGGAAAGAAACTATTAAACATGATCTTGCCTACATGGATCTAACGGAGGACATGGCCCTAAACAGATTTGATTGGCGTCGTCAAATCCATATAGCCGACCCCACCTAGTGGGAAAAAGGCTTGGTTTGGTTTGGTTTGGTTTGGTTTATTTTCTGCTCTGCACAAAGATGACAATTATATTCCACAATATGTTCCAGGCATAATGTATCACCTTTAAAAAGAAAGAGTCTTTTACAAAAAGGCCCCTATATTATTATGGAACTTAAAAAAAGCCCTTGTATTTTGTCTTTTTACGAAAATCCCCATTGACTACAACAGCTTCGTCTTTCCCTCATTTTTTTTTCTGACCACTTTACCCTTGAGAACAAGCCATTGAGTTATCTCTTGAGATATAAAGTGAAAAAACCAATTTCCCCGTATGAATCCAACTCCCAAAATGAAGCCACGTACTGGGACAAAGGAGTGCAAAATGGGGTTGTCAGGCTATGCCCAACCTGTTTGTTACGGGAAAAGGGGCCACATTTTTTACAACTGTGGGGCCACATTTTTTACAGTATCACTCAGTTGCTGCTGCCCATGGATGATCTCAAGTCTCAAAGTATAAAGTATCACTGCTATCCAGTTGCCAAAAAAAAAAAAATCACTTGTTTTCAATCTTTGCACGTGCATACAATTTCGTCCACCATTTTACGATGGGACCTACCTATGGTCAAAACTCCTCCAAGGAAGTGGGCCCGATAACTGAAAAATATCAGAGTAATTCATAGTAAATAATAGGTTGGGCATGGGTTGGCCGGAGCTCAATCTGCCCGTTCATGTCTTCAATAGTCTCTCTGTTTCTGGGTTAGGTTTATATGTGCAAAATTGTACTTTTCACTTTTATCTCAAGGGATGACTCTTTGAAGTTTTCTTAGGGGTAAAACAGTCAAAATGAAAAATAAGAGAGGAAAAAAAAGGAAGCAATTACTTTTTGACAGTTTGACAGTCAGTCAAAGGGGATTTTAGTAAAATGACAAAAATTGGGGTTTTTTTGAGGTTTCATGAAAATATAGGGGTCTTTTTGTAAATAACTCAAAATAAATCAAGATGTTGAACATAGATGGAACTCTTTATAAGGATTTTAATTGTGCTGGCTAATTGATGGGTTGGGCAAATTCTCAAGGTCCATTGAGTTGTATTTTCTCTTTGTTTTAGAATGGAGTGTGGTTGTGTCGTTGGAAGAGTTGAAGTAAAGAAAGAAAGAAAAACAAATGAAATCCGAGTGAACCACCGAGGCCTAATCGATCGGACAGAGGTCGGATTGATTAGATGTTTGTCAGGTCCCAGTTAACTACGTTGAAAGAAAAAAATCCAGGAGAACGGCGAGGACCAATGAATCGAATCCTCTATTTGATCGATCGGATGGCGGAAACTTCTAGAATTTGGGATGCGCGATTTGTTTCCTTTTGAGACTAGAATTCCCTCTTTGAGTCATATTCTAATATTGAGGCACGAATTTAGGGCTAAGAGAGATTCCTTGTTTCTCTAGAGCCATTGAGAGGTTGCGCTAAAGATCTGATCTACAAGGTTTGCTGCATCTACTCTCTCTTTGATCTGAGGTGAGAAAACCTTAAGAGAGATTCCTTGTTTCTCTAGAGCTATTGAGAGGTTGTGCTGAAGATCAGCTCTAAAAGGCTTGCTGCTTCTTGCTGAAGATCAGCTCTAAAAGGCTTGCTGCTTCTACTCTTTAATAGAGGATTGTTCATCTTGGTTGACAAGGTGTTGCTGGATCAAGTGCGGAGAACGGTGCATGGTGGAAAAGTCGTGACAACTGGAGAAGTTGTGCAAGAATAACTACAATCCTTAGGTCGACGCACTAACTGTGATAAAGGAGGTGTGAGTACATCTTTTAACTATCCAATAGATCTTGATTCCAGATCGTGGTTTTTCTCCTTGAATAGGGTTTCCACGTAAAAGATTGTATCTGCCTTCTTGTGGTGTGTGATTGGTAGATAGTTTTGTAAGTTTTATCTTATTTGGTTGATTACTTCCGCTGTGCATTGGTGTCAGACCCCGACCCAGGTTTGGAATATTTAATTATATTTTTAACCGTGATTAGTTGATAAGTGGGGTTAGTGGACGATTAGCTTATCTTCTTAAGCTAGATTAGAATGTTTGATTAGCTTTGGGAACTTCTGAGAGTCATTGACTTAAGTTTGACGCGGGCCGGGGCGCCCGTGGATTGTGTGTGAATTTATGGAGCTTAACTTTGATGTTTGTAAAATCCTAATTTTATGCATTCTGATTCATTTCATTTAGATTATCAACTTTCATGTTTTGACCATATTGATTTAATGATCAGAAATCGCGTTTTTCGAGGAAAAGGGCAAAACTGACCTTTCACACAAAATCTGTACCTAAATTTCAAAAATTTCAGAAATTGACAAAAATATACTTTTTGGAAAGTAGAAATTTCGCTGATCGTTTTTGTCTTCTTCGTCGTTTTCATTCGGGGCCTGCAAATGCCACTTTCAGCCTTGTGAAAATCGGGGCCCACAAGACCCATCTTATAAGAAGGGGAACTCTCTTCTTCTCCTTCATTTCTTTTCCTGCAAGGTTTTGAGCTAGGGTCTTTCCCTCTCTTCCCACACTTTCTCTCTCATCTGAAACACCAATCTCTTGAAGATCTCTTGGAGGATTGATCTCCTAAGGTCCTTCCTCCCTCTCCAAGCTTCCCAAAGATATCTTTTCAAGGATTTTGAGCTAGGGCAAGGCTTTCATTCAAGCTTCTATTCTTTGTTTGGACTTCTCAAGGTTAGCAATGGCTTTCCAAACTTGAGATCCTTGTTTTCCTCTCCATTTAGAGTGTTTAATCCCACATGCAAGGGTTTTTCTTGGAGATTTACAAATGTTGATTTTTAAGGTTTTCTTTGGGAAAATTTTGGGGTTTTTGTAGATTTGGAGCTTGAGGCACTAGAGCTTTGTTTGAAGAGTAATATTGCTCCCATCTTGACTTAAGGCAAGTAGATTTCACAATTAATATGATGATTCATCTTATTTGGCTCCATTTCATGGCTTTTTCTTATTATGTTCTAATCCTTTATGATTTATGGATTTACTTTGAATGAATGAAGCAATGTTATGTTGATTTCCACTTATGTTATTGTCTTTCAATGTATTGGAAGTTTGCTTCCACCTTGGGGCTGTTGACACCAAAAATGTCACTTTGCCTCATCAAGATCCGAAGAGCTACATGAAGTCGCAACCTGCCATAAATAGGCAATGCTGCTTCCAAAAATAAAATCTTGTCAGAATCAAACAAAAACTGCAAGATTCTTCCAGACAGCCAAAAGAGGAGTACACAAGAAGTTTCGGGCCATTTCAAAATCATTTGGCCTAACTTCGCTTCTCCGACAGCCGAAAAGGAGCTCTCGGCGACAAAAGCTCTCCGGGACCATGGTTTCCAAGACAGAACCTATGGATCATCTTAAAATGACTCCAATAGGTTCCCTGTCAAATTTCAAGTCAATCGGACATCGGTTGACCACACATCAAACCGCGACATCTTCATCGCGACAAAAAGCAAGTCTGCAGGTGATAGGACCCCAAAAGGCTTCGAAACTCAAACAAAAGCCTATGGTTGGTCTTATTTATTGCTCAGGAGACTTCACACCAAATTTCAGGTCATTCCGACATCGTTTGACCTAGTTTCAGCTTCTGACGGGAAATCGGCAACTCTGCGCGACAAAGTCTTCGGCTTTCTCAGGAAATTGGAAACTTTGCAAAATAAAATGCAAGGATTCTCATCAGGTTTCCTACAAAGAAATCAGGCCAATAAATGGTCAAAATGTCAAGGAAAAGTACAGAAGAAAAAAGAATCAGAAAAAAGCAAAAACGGACGCAAAACGGGACACGAAAGGGGGAAAACCCCCCCAGGGTCGCAGACCCCTGCGACCCTGGCCCAAGGTCGCAGGCCCCTGCGACCCTGGGCCAGGGTCGCCGGCGACCATGGACCCCGGGGTCGCCGGGAAAGCCCCGGAAACCCCGATTTTCGCCGTTTTTTCGCGATTCGAAGGGCCCAGCCTCTGGTACTTTCCAAAATTCATGCTTTTGGGACACCAAGTCCTCTGATATCCGTCCAAAACACGGGTAAATCATCAAGAGTATCAAAGACAGTATTGATCGCCACCCGGTCAACCAAAAAAAGTGTGCTTTCCACCCGACCGATCGAGAAATCGACAGGACAGATGGCACCGACCCGCTGTTGGCAACAAGCACCTGAAATTACATGGTCATCTGATGTCGATCTACATGAAGATCCATCGATGATCATCAACAGAAGAATTCCAAAAGACGTGGCACGGCCCGCGACTCTTCAGCTGCTCGGCGACCACTTAATGCGATTAATTGACTAGCTTTATTACAGTCATTAATCCATTTCTTTGGACGGCCCAATCAGAAGCAAGCATTCGGGAGTTACAAGTCAAGAGATTCATGGCATTTAAACCATGAAACTCCTCCCATCATGGCGATTAAAGGCGATTAAATGCCCTCAATCTCCTCCGGCCAATCAGAAGCCAAGAAAAAGGAGTTACAAAATAAACAATTCAATTTTGTAACTCCTCCCATTATGCGGCTTAATGACAATAAAAGCCCATAAACCCACCTAAAAGGCTACCTAAAAGCCTATAAATAGGAGGGCTCTCCAAGAAGAAAAAACAATCAGAAAGCATCAGAAAAATCAGAGAAAAAAGCACAGAAATCCAGAGAAAGGAAAAAGAGAGAAAAACTCTGCGGAAGTTCTACACCGGCCACCGCAACAAGGTGATAAAAGTCCCTTGGGGGGTACCCCCCCCCCAAGGTCCTTGCCTTCTCCTCCTGCCTCCAATGGCTTAGATGTGGCTTTTCAGCCCGTCTACTCGGTTTTTTATTAGACATAGGACCTTCCTTTGGTCTTTGTCTTCTAAAAACTCGAGGTTATAGCCAAGCCAAGCGAATCAAATAGCATCCTCTGTTCTCATCTGCATGGATGATGGCGAAGCCCACATATGGCTTGCGACCGTCAATCTAAACGAGTCCCCCACAATCTCCTGAGAAGTTAGATCCTCCTTTTCTTGCTTTTCATTGTAGTTTGTATTTTTTCAAAAGAGACAAAAATCACAATTCTTGTCTTTCATTATTGATAAGGATTGTAAATCGGCTATAAATGCCAAAATCGGCTATAAACGCCAATAAAATCGGCTATAAACGCTAAAATCGGCTATAAATGCCAAAAAAAACGCCTTTCACGGCAAATCAAGAAAATGTCTCTTTTCTTAAATATATGTGCAATGGAAAACTTGAAAGAAGTTGATTTCCTTTTTACTTGCGAAGGTTGATCTCTGGATCACCATTTGCAATTCCAAGTAAAATAGAAAATCTGGCACACCCACAAAAAAAGAAATGTTGATGCACGCCCTTGCCCCCCGGTTACGAAAGGGTCGGACCCGACGGACTCCCACGTCCGCCGACCTCGGTAAAACCAAGCAGGAGCGCGGTCCATCAAGCTGGCATCACCCGGTGGGACTCGTTTATTTGAGAACACGATGCTAGAAATGAAATATTTGCATATCATATATTTTGCTCTATGCTTATATTTCTTTTCTCGATTCCTTGGCTACTTTATAATTGGTGGCCTATGTTGAATTCCGCATAAAAAAAAAAAATGAGATGAGATTTTTTGTTTGGAAATTTCTAATTCTTTAAATTTATTTCCACTCTTTCTCTTTTCAAAAAATTTAAAAAAAAAAATAAAAAAAAAAAACAAAAAAAAATTAGATTTCTCAATTTGGATTCAAAATTGAGAAACCTTGATCCGTTCCTATCGTTCATCGCGCTTGCAGAAATGTTGAGCCTGTTCGACTAAGGTTTTGGGCCATGGTTTCTCTTCGATGAGTTCATTAAAAATAAAAAAATATATATATATATAAAAAAAAAAATTAGATTTCTCAATTTGGATTCAAAATTGAGAAACCTTGATCCGTTCCTATCGTTCATCGCGCTTGCAGAAATGTTGAGCCTGTTCGACTAAGGTTTTGGGCCATGGTTTCTCTTCGATGAGTTCATTAAAAATCAAAAAAAATATATATATATAAAAAAAAAAAATTTTAGATTTCTCAATTTGGATTCAAAATTGAGAAACCTTGATCCGTTCCTATCGTTCATCGCGCTTGCAGAAATGTTGAGCCTGTTCGACTAAGGTTTTGGGCCATGGTTTCTCTTCGATGAGTTCATTAAAAATAAAAAAAAAATATATATATATATATAAAAAAAAATTAGATTTCTCAATTCGGATTCAAAATTGAGAAACCTTGATCCGTTCCTATCGTTCATTGCGCTTGCAGAAATGTTGAGCCTGTTCGACTAAGGTTTTGGGCCATGGTTTCTCTTCGATGAGTTCATTAAAAATAAAAAAATATATATATATATATATATACAAAAAAAATTTAGATTTCTCAATTTGGATTCAAAATTGAGAAACCTTGATCCGTTCCTATCGTTCATCGCGCTTGCAGAAATGTTGAGCCTGTTCGACTAAGGTTTTGGGCCATGGTTTCTCTTCGATGAGTTCATTAAAAATAAAATAAAAAAAAATATATATATATATATATAAAAAAATTTTAGATTTCTCAATTTGGATTCAAAATTGAGAAACCTTGATCCGTTCCTATCGTTCATCGCGCTTGCAGAAATGTTGAGCCTGTTCGACTAAGGTTTTGGGCCATGGTTTCTCTTCGATGAATTCATAAAAATAAAAATAAAATAAAAAATATATTAAAAAAAAGACATAGACCACTAAGGTTAAACCAACTGTGTTCTTTGATCATGGTTGATTCAAAGAAAAGCCTTGTCCAGAGTGTGGAGACAGCTTGACTGTTCTAGGCAAGGGTCCTCCAAACGGGTTCATTAAGTAATCCTACCCTTACCTGGGGGCAATTCTATCAATCAAGATTTCATAAGACCGGGTTAGGAGGCCTATGTGTACTCTCTCGTCTTTTAAATAAATTTTTTTCAAAAATAAAATTTTTAAAAATAAAAATTTTAAAATAAAAAAATAAAAAATAAAAAAAAATTTCAAAAAAAAAAATCTTAAAAAAAAAAATAATAAAAAAAAATAAAAAAATTAAAAAAATAAAAAAAAAAGATTTTCTTTTTTAAAAAAAAAAAAAAATCTTCAAAAACTTCAAAAAAAAAAAACTTCCGTCATTTTGGGTTTAGATTAGAGAAATCTTGGTCTTCTCCTTTCTGAGCACTGGCGCTCGCGGAAATCGCTGAGCCCGTGTTCAGATTAGAGTGCCTTTTGCTCTCTTTGATGAACCCGATATTGGCCTTTCAAAAAAAAAAAACTCGTCATTTTTAGATTCAGATCCGAGAAATCATGGTTCATTTCTTTCTGAGCACTGGCGCTCGCGGAAATCGCTGAGCCCGTGTTCAGATTGGAATACCATCTGCTCTCTTTGATGAATCCAATCTTGACCTTTCAAAACAGAGAATCTCATCTCATAGATGCGGTCTCAAAACATTTGTGTTTAGCGGTACTAGTACGCCCTTTCAGGGTCTACTGTATTGCGACCGGCACATCTGTAACTCCAACTTTATATTCTTCTTACCTCGAGCAAGCTCTGCTTCTCGATAAGTCGAATTTAAGTTCACAATTGCTTCTAGCAGTCACTGGGATGCCCATTCTGGGCTTACCATACCTGCGATCAGAACAATTGTACCTTCTATGGCATTTTGCCTTCCTCATATTGCTTGGGTCATCTATCTCGAGCAATTTGAAAAGACGAAACCATAGAACTTTCCCATTTATGATCATTATATTCTTGTGATTACTAATGGATGTAGTCTTGTTTCAGAAATTTTCGAAAAAAACTAACAATGGCAGCTTCACTAACCATTACTTTCGACGAAAGCAAGCACCAACTCCTGCTTCAACAGAAGCAAACCACGCGCACCTACAAGCGCCCCATCAGCTGCCGAAGTGTCAACTCCCTCGGCAACTCTGTGAACTCCGGGTCGACCTCGACTCCCCGGACTATCATCTTCGGGACGCTGGGACCATTCCCACTTCCTGAGGAACAAGCTGCTCCCTCCAAGAAGCAGAAACTCGCCTCTCAACGTGTCACTACCGTGACACCAAAGGCGAGCACTAGAAGGCCTGAAGCCCGTGGCAGCCCCACGAAGCCTCAACCTGCAAACAACCAGGTCTACTCCAAGACTTGGTCCCCAAGACCTTCACCAAAACAGAGAAGGTCCAAGACATCCACTAAGCCAGCATTCCTGGCCCCACTCAAGGAGAACCAGTTCTATCCTCTTGCTTACATGAAAGAGGAGAGACCCATCTCCAACCCGACTTCCAAGTCATCCCAGCATGAGCCGGCTTGTTCCTACAAGCCCAAAATCAAGTCATGCATCACAAGGCCTCCACAAGCACCTGCTAAGGCCTATAAATCTGCAGTTCGACCCTTCATCTCTACAGGGGCCGAACTTCACAAATTCAAAGCTTCGCTGCAACTGGCGAAGGATAGGGTTCGCATCCTGTCCCTGCCCAGCTACAAAGAAGACAGACTCGGCTGCTGCGCCTGAGGGAGCACATCCTTCATTGTCAAAGCCCAGTCAGAGCTGACCGAAGCTCAAATTGCTCGTCGTATACGCCGCCGCGCGTCATACCGACAAAAGAGACTACAGAAGCAAAGGACCCAGCCTCCCACACTTCAAGTCTCTCCCAAATGGGTCGAAAAAGAAAGACCCAACCAAGTTGCTGCCGTCCATATGGTTGGAAAAACCAGAAGGCGCCAAAAATCAGCAACAAAAATCCATATCCGACGTCCGATGACCCGCAGCGTCTCCAGGACAAGAAGACATTCAGAAGAATCCCCTGCTCCTTCAAGCAAAGGACAACAGAGTGATCCTTCCTCAAGCTCTTCTTCAAAAAGAATGAGCCCCAGCTCAGTCACCAGGACAGTTTCTTCGTTCGAATCACGAAGGATGAATGTCTTGGCTACAAATTCTGAGCCACCACCCCGCAATCCACCTCCAGAAGATGCGATCACCCGCATCCAGCAGTTGGAACAGGGCCAGCAGAGGATTGAAACTCTGATGGAAAACCTTCTCCTCGCCTTCCAAAATCAGGCGAACAATGAACCTCCTCCGAATCATCAAGACGACGAGGTAAATAGAGAAGAAAATGAGTCACGCGCCCTTACCAAAAAGGACGTAGACGGTATCCTCGCCAAAGCAAAAGAAGAGGATATACTCAAGGAGCATGGGATCAAGCCACCATATCCCTTATGGATGGACTCGGTCCCGTTCCCCACCAAATTCAAGCATCCTACTCTCCAAACATATACGGGGAAAGGATCAGCCAGACAGCACGTCATCCACTTCAAGATCCTGACGGGAGCTATCGCGGATCAAGATGCGCTCAAGATCCGCCTCTTTGCAAGTACCCTAAAAGGTACGGCCTTCGATTGGTACTCCACTCTGCCGGAGGACTCAATCCAAAATTGGGCCATGCTAGAGACACGCTTCCTGACTCACTTCAAAGGTGAAGATCACCCCGCTACTATGGCTCAGCTGTGCAGCCTAAAACAGGGGGAGAATGAATCAACATATGACTTCATTCACAAGTGGAAAGCAATGGCATACAAATGCTCTGATGTATTGCCACAAGCGTCGCTAGTCGACATCTGCCGAAACAACATGAGAGCCAGAATCCGCTCCATGATCATCGGCAACAAATCAAAAAACCTGGGAGAACTCCTAGAAGCTTCCATGGAAGCTGAAACGGTGATTAAAGACCTCAACAGTCAGAAATCATCAAGAAAAGAGCCAACCGCCATTGCAACCTCTAAACCAAAGAAGAAAGAGGTCCTCAATGTGCAGACCAAGCCAGCTCCTCAGCCACCAAAGAAAGCTGAAAACAAAGCTGCTGGTAAGAGACCTGAACTCTCTGATGCCTTCAAAGAACGAGTAGAGAAGAAATACCCGTTTGATGAAGATGTTGATGAAATCTTCGGGGCTCTTGTGGCAAACGGCAAGCTCACCTTGCCTGAACCAAAAAGACCGGGTGATGTTGGCAAAACCAACGATCCTCGGTACTGTCCATACCACCAGATGATCTCGCATCCTCTCAATCAATGCTTCGTTGTGAGAGAGAAAATAAATGAGATGTGGAAAAACGGAGTCATCACCTTTGACAAAAACTATGGGTCTGCCTCCGTCAACATGGTGACATGTGGACAAACATCAAGATCACCGAAGAAGAAGATCACTACTTCCTTCAAGGTGATAAACCCAATCGAAGCGTCCGAGGAACTGGTTCCTTACCCGACACCAGACGGACAACCGATATGGGTACATCCCGATCTCCTGGAAGATGAAAATTGGGAGGTCGTGAAAATAAAGCCTACAGCTCAACAGCGAAGGCAGGCTAGGAAACATCTCCTCAAGCTCAAACGGCAAGAGAAGACCCAGCCAAAACTAGAGGTCAAAGAAAAGGCAGAGGCTTCCTCTACCGCTTCACTGGAGGTAACAAAAACATCCCTTCCAGAGACTTCAAAGGGGGTAAGTAAATTCACTCTCAGTGATTTCATGCCACCTCAATTTAAAGAAGCCATGCAGGAGGCATCATACTCTTGCAATTCAGTAGTTGGATTCTCCATTGATGGATACGAATCCAGCGACACCGATGATGGATTCGAATCCAACTACACAGATGAGTGGGAGGAGTCCCTTGAAACAGGAGAATATCTCTTCGATGAAGAATGGGTTCCTGAGTCTCATCTTATGCCAGTAATCTGGTATAACCCCCTACAGCCACAAGGATCCTGGTCTGATGATGAAGAAGACCAAGAGGCTGTACAAGGAAAATGCTGCTGACCCAGCACCTCTCATTACTCCAGTGGAAATCAACAATGTTGAGCCACAAAGAGATGATGAAGAAGAAGATCCGGCTCCCATGCCTGATCTTGAAGAATATGCAAGGATCTTGCAGCGACTCGCTCTAGAACAAGAGCAAGATCGCGTCAACGAGCCTCCTCGCAATCCAGACCCTGAAGTCCCTGAAGACCATCAGGTACATCCTCCCTTAACTCCTGAAAATGGAGAAAATTGCTGGATAGACGATCCTCTTACATCCGAGGATGGGTCTGACTCCGATCAGGCAACGTCTCCTGTCAGAGCTTCCTGTAATGTGATAATTCGGGATTATAGCTCTTCCGAAGCATCGTCTGATGAGAGCACTTACACTCCGGCGACGCCTAGCAATATATCTTCTGGAGCCACCTCGTCTCACGTGACTTTCACTGAGATGACACCCTCTCAGGTTTCTTCTCCTGAGACTGTGACTTCAAAGTTCACACCCTTCCTGACTGAAGAATTCCCAGCTATTGATGCTTGGGACGATGAATTAGTCAACGAAGAAGAAAGATTGCTGGATGCTGTTCAGGACTTGTTCCCGGAAAATGCTCCATGCAACACAATCACTGAGGATGGTAACTCTGCTGCTGATGCATCCTCAGCAAATGAAAAACGACAGCCTCTTGATCCTGAAGACAATCTTCCAAACGAAGACCCTTCTCAAGAAGCTCTCGAAGTTGGTAGAGGCACCCGCTCTGGCCGGGACTACCACAAAAATTACAACCAATCTTCCTTTACATATGTAAATCCTTCGGGAAAAGATGTTGTAAGCGCCCCTAGTGGCAACAATGATGAACATGCAGGCCCTAAGGAGGCTTTCAAGTATGACTTGATTGAACACTTCAAGCACATACCTGCACGTCTGCACATCCTAGATTTGTTGCGAATGTCTCCGCACACTCGTGATAATCTCATCTCAGAATTACAAAAACTGAATGAGGATGTCGACAAACATGCCCCGCAAGTCCTCCAAATTGAAATGGATTACCGGGTCAAAAACTCAGAAGCCTCCTCAAAGGGAGAAAAGAAGAAAACTGAGGGATCATGCATTGAATGCCTCTCGGTTAAAAAAGCAGCCAGTGCAACCATCGCCTTCACAAAGGATGACCTCCTACTTGGCGAAACCAGGCATAACCGACCCCTGTACTTCACAGGGTATATCAAGGAAATGCCTATGCATAGAGTTCAGATCGACCCAGGTTCTGCACTCAACCTTATCTCCACATCGGCTCTTGAAGAGTTGGGCATCCCACCTAGCAAACTGAGCCACACATCTGTATCTATCTTTTGATACGATGGGAGTACTCAAAGGCCTATCGGCAAAATCAGGTTCAAATTGCAGATCGGCGATCTTATCTCTGAGGTCACAGTGTATGCAATAAAGACCCCTTCATGCTACAACATCCTTCTCGGACGCCCTTGGATCCATGAGAATGGTGTTGTCCCTTCAACTCTACATCAATGCATCAAGTTTGTTGGCGACGACGGCATGATACATCGAGTCTTTGCGGACAGAAAACCCTTCAAAGGTAAAGAAATCCACTTCGCAGACTCACAAATGTATGAAGGTGAAAAAGAAGAAGAGGAGAAGCATACAGCATCCTTTGCCGAAAATCTCCAGAAAGATAAAGGCAAAGCTCCTCAACAATCACCGGAAGAAAACAAACCATCCGGTAAATCTGAAGAGAGCATGCAAACTCCCTTCATCATCTCACTCAAATCTTCAAAGCCTTTGGTCATCACAACTAAAGTGAAGAAGGCAAAACAAAAGCCTGGGGGCAAATTTGTTGTCTCTTTCGTGTCTATCATGCAAGACACGGACTCGGATTCAGAGCCAGAAGACGACACATCGTCAAGCCAAGCTGACACTCAGCAAGTTCAGCCTGCTCTTACTCCAATGGAGACAACTTCTGACATAGAAGATCCTACGTCAGCTTCCTTCGTTGTTCCAGCAACTTCAGCAAAGAAAAAACCGATCTTCTTTCATAGATCGGATGCTTCTTCATCAAACTCCATGCTTGAACCTTTCCAAAATAAAGGTACGCCTCAACTATCCTTATACAGTTCTGTGGCACAAGCTATTATGAAGAAAATGGGCTACGACGCTCAAAACCCAGTCGGTTTGGGAGAAGGACGCGGTATTCTCACGCCATTGGGGCCCGTCTTGACCAAAAGCCAACTGGAAGATTGGAGACTCTACGGCTATGTAGAAAAGTCTTCACACGGGTTAGGGTATGATCCTGACACTCCCTTGAGACAGTTGACACAAAGGCTTAAAAGTCAATATACTGACCAAGCCTCAACATCTCAAATCCATGAAGACATCGGTCTCCCTGGATATCTCTTTGATGAGTCACCTGACAAAGATCCAGGAAGCTCATCCAATTGGCACGATTTCTCCGAAAATGAAGAGGAGTTGTCCGATGGAACAGACGTGTGGACTTCTGACCCAGAAGAACCCTCATCTCCAAAAGAAGTAGCCTACTTCGACTCGGTTTCAACAGGCGATTGGGATCATCTCATAGCAAGCCTTGGGAAAATTACCGATCAAGAAGACCCGTGGAAAGGAACAAAACCTTGGTCTGGAAATGCCCTTGAAACCCCAGAAGGTTTCGTTGAGCTAGAAGCCTCCGAAAATATTGTGGAGGAACCACCTTCGAACCTTCCAACAGAAGATCCTGTTCAAAAGATAGACTTGGGAACACCAGATAACCCACGTCCTGTATTCATAAGCAAGAATATAAAGGATGATGAGTTACCCGAGTATATCGCTTTTCTTCGTGAGTTCGTTGATTGCTTTGCATGGTCTTATGCTGAAATGCCAGGCTTAGACCCCAAAATAGCAGTTCACAAACTCAATCTTCAAGAAGACATCAAGCCTGTCAAGCAAGGCCAAAGAAGATTCCGTCCAGACGTGATGGATAAAATTGAACAAGAAGTTCAAAAACTCAAAAGCGTCGGCTTCATCCGTGAGGAACAACATCCTGAATGGTTGGCCAACATTGTCCCCGTGACAAAGAAAAATGGGCAGATCAGGGTCTGTATTGATTATAGAGACCTGAATGGCGCATGCCCAAAAGATGAATTTCCGCTCCCCATACCAGAGGTAATGATTGATAATACCTGTGGATTCGAGCGAATGACATTCATGGATGGTTTCTCTGGCTACAATCAGATAAAGATGCATCCTGAGGATGAAAAACATACATCCTTTCGAACCCCATTTGGCGTGTATTGTTACACTGTCATGCCATTTGGTCTGAAGAATGCTGGTGCCACATATCAGAGGGCTATGATGAAAATATTCCAAGATATGCAGCACAAGACGGTTGAATGTTACGTTGATGATCTCGCCGTCAAAAGCAAAAGAAAAGAAGATCATCTCGAAAACCTTCGAGAAGTCTTCCTCCGGCTTCGCAAACACAAACTGCGAATGAATCCATTGAAATGCTTCTTCGGCGTCTCGTCGGGTAAGTTCCTCGGATTCTTAGTTCGGAAAGCTGGAATAGAGCTTGACCCCATAAAAGTCAAAGCCATTCTAGAAATGCCCTCTCCAAGAACCTTGAGAGAACTCAAAGGGCTTCAAGGGAGATTAGCCTACATCAGACGGTTCATCTCCAATCTTTCGGGGAAATGCCGTCCATTCTCCCGGTTGATGAAAAAAGGTGTAAACTTTGTCTGGGATGCTGACTGTGAAGCTGCTTTCCAAGACATCAAGTCATACCTGACAAAACCTCCAGTGTTAGCTGCTCCTACCACTGGAAAACCATTCATCTTGTACACAAGAGCCCTTGATCACTCTTTGGGAGCTCTGCTTGCGCAAGAAAATGATCAAAGAAAAGAAGCTGCTCTATATTACCTCAGCCGCATGCTAGTAGGTGCAGAGCATCGCTACTCTCCAGTCGAAAAAGAATGTCTTGCAGTGATGTTCGCCGTACAAAAGCTGCGTCACTACTTGCTTTCCAACACAGTCTACCTGGTCTCGAGGGTCAACCTCTTGAAGGTCCTTGTCACAAAAGCAGGTTCTCTCAATGCTCGACTGGCAAGATGGTCCATCCTTCTGTCACAATTTGATATTAGGTATGTACCACAAAAAGCAATCAAAGGGCAAGCTCTAGCGGACTTCCTCGCAGAGCATCCATTGCCTAAAGATTCTCCACTCAGAGATGATCTCCCAGACGAACCAGTCTACAATGTGGAGACTTTCTCACAAAGTGCCTCCTGGGACATGTACTTTGACGGTGCAACCAGGACAAATGAAAAAAGACAGCTGATCTCGGGAGTTGGCATCCTCTTTGTTAGCCCCGACAAATACATGATTCCACACGCTTTCTCGCTACTGGAACCATGCACAAACAATGCAGCTGAATATCAAGCTCTGATCTTAGGATTGGAACTCGCCATCGAATCCGGTATCACCATGCTGGAAGTCTTTGGAGACTCTCAACTGATCGTCAACCAGATGAATCAGAAATTTGAAGTCAGGAAGCCAGATTTGTTGCCCTACTACAACAAGGCACAATCACTTCTGCAAAAGTTTGACATCTGTCACATCACCCACATTCGTAGAGGTGAAAATATACGTGCAGATGCCCTAGCCGGACTCGCCGCATCCATGGCAATCCAGGAAGGGGAAAACATGCAAGTCACAGTGTGCGAAAGGAGAATCCTTCCTCCTCTTAACACACACCAAGCAGTTGCTGAATGCCACCAAGTGGTAGGAAGTCGGATTTCAATCCTTCAAACTTCAATTGGCGACTGGAGGGATCCGTTCATTGATTACATTATGTTCGGAATCCTACCTGAAGATCCAAAAGAACGGGTAAGCATCCAAAGGCGAACCCCAAGCTTCCATTTGGATATTCCTTCAAAAATCCTTTACAGGAAATCCTTCAACGGAGTACTTCTACGCTGCTTGTCACAACAAGAGGCTGAAGAAACACTCAAAGAAGTTCATGCTGGTCTTTGTGGAGCTCATCAGGCTGGACCTAAGCTCTATGATCAGATAAAAAGGTTAGGATATTACTGGCCTACCATGGTAGCTGACGCAATGCAATTTGCTAAGCGCTGCCAACAATGCCAAGTTCATGGAGATTACATTCACATGCCTCCAGAATGGCTGCATCCTACAGCGATCTCATGGCCTTTCGAAGCCTGGGGTATGGACATCATAGGTCCTATTTCTCCCCCTTCAAGCAAAGGTCATCGCTTCATCTTCGCCGCTACGGATTATTTCTCCAAGTGGTCAGAAGCATTTGCGTTTAACGAAATGAAGACCTCATCAGTCCTTCAGTTCCTGCGCACCAACATCATTTGTCGTTTCGGCATACCCAAAAGATTCGTCCATGATAACGGACCACAGTTCCGGCATCATCGATTCTACAGGTTCTGCGACAAATACAAAATTCAAAGCTGTCCTTCGACTCCATACAATCCGGCAGCAAACGGGTTAGCAGAAGCTTTCAACAAGTCACTCTGCAAAATCCTCAAAAAAATGATCTCTAATCACAAAAGAGACTGGAGCGACAAAATGTCTGAAGCTTTGTGGGCCTATCGAACCACCGTTCGAGGACCAACCCATAGCACACCATTCTCCTTGGTCTATGGATGCGAAGCTGTCGTGCCCTTGGAAGTACAAATTCCTTCCTTGAGGGTATCCTTGCAAAATGACATGACTCAAGAAAGCAATGTCAAATTGCGACTCCATGAGCTGGACAATCTCGATGAGAGACGGCTCGAAGCTCAACAAAGCATTGAACTTTACCAAGCACGTATGGCAGGATCTTTCGATAAAAAGGTCAGGCAACGCGCCTACAAAAAGAATGACTTGGTTCTTGCGGTAAAAAGACCAATGGTCTTCGCTCACAAGTCCAAAGGCAAATTTGAGCCAAAATGGGAGGGACCCTACGTCATCGACAAGGTTTTCTCTAACGGCGCATACGCACTCCTAAACATGGAAGGTGACAGATGTATGCTGCCCATCAATGGCAAGTTCTTAAAGCGGTACTACCCTTGAAGACTTACCCAACTGGGTAAGAGCAATGCCTGTATGGCCAAAACCGGTTTCCAGGTACACGCTCACTAAACCCACCCTTTTTTAGAATTTTCATGTCAAATGTTGAAATTTCTAGAAATCTAAAACAATGCTTACTTTCATCGTTTCATTGTTCAACAAAAAAAAAAAAAAAATCCAAGTTTAGGAACCTTTCCCTAACTTGACCAAAATTTTCAACCCTTGAACCCAAAATTCATGGTTGGAAACAAAATCCGGATTCAGGGATTTCCACCCTAGTCCACCCTGCCTTTTACCGCCAAAATGGTTTTAGGTCAAAATTTATGACCCTCGTGTCTTTAAAAAAAAAAAAAATAAGGTTTTTCAAAAACCCGCGAGGAAGTGACGCTTAGTCGATATTCGCACAAATCGGAAGCAAGCGAACCACGTTCGACACTTCCAAAATCGCAGGGAAGCGACATTTCGTCGATACTTGCAAAATCCAAAACTGTGGAGATGCAACATTTCAGTTGATATCCACAACCCAAATTTCAAAGGTTCAAAAAAAAAGAGAAACCTAAAAAACCATGGAGACGCAACATTTCAGTTGATATCCATAACCCAAAGGTTCGAGAAAACCACAAATTTCAAAAATCGTGGGGGAGAACGACATCAAGTCGTACCCGAAAAACCAAAAATTTTTGAAAACAAGGAATGCGACATTCCAGCGATACTTGCACACAAATGCCGCGAGGAGGCGACATTCCATCGATACTCGCAACCGAAGGAGCAAGGATGCGACAGTTCCATCGATCCTTGCAAGACATTCAGCGGGAGCGACGTTTAGTCGATACTTGGCTGTGTTGAAAACCAACCCGGCCTATAAATGTCCATCAAAACAGGCTATAAAATGCACAAACACTATAAAGGCACAAACAAGCTATAAAATGCCACAAAACCGGCTATCCATGCCACAAAACAAACCCGGCGATCAATGCCACAAACAACAAAAAAAAAAACTTGATGTCAAAAAAACCGGCTTATCATGCCACCAAAACAAAACAGGCTTCAAGGTCACCACCGGGCTATCAATGCCACCAAAACAAAACAGGCATCAATGCCACACCGCTATCAATGCCACCAAAACAAAACAGGCTATCAATGCCACCAAAAACCGGCTATAGATGCCACAAAACAAATTCGGCTATCAATGCCACCAAAATTGGCTATAGATGCCACAAACAAAAAAAAAAAAAAACTCGGCTATCAATGCCACAAGAAAAGCTGGCTCTCATGCCAAAATTGGCTTCCATGCCACAAACAAAAAACCTGGTTTTCATGCCAAAACAATCACTTGACAAAAGATTTTCACAAAATGACAACCTTTTGATCAATCCCATTTAGCAATTACTTTTATCACAAAAAGATTCAAGTGAGCGTAGGGATAACAAAAAAAAATCAATCCCATTTAGCAATTACTTTTATCACAAAAAGATTAAAGTGAGCGTAGGGATAACAAAAAAAAAAGTGTTCACAAGCACTACAAAAAATAAGTACCAAAAAAAATACAAGTGGTACCAAAAAAAAAAAAAAAAAAAGAGAGAAGGATGGTTTCTGTATACAGGAGCTCAATCAAAAATGGTCTCCAGCCAAGAGTTCAGCTCCCCAAGCAGACTTTTAGCTTCAGCTGTCAAGGATTCCAAGGCACGCTTCTTCAGGAACTTGCCATGAGATGCTGGAGTGGGCTGTACCCCTTCTCTCACACCAGGAAGCTTACCTCGAGCAGCTTGCCATTGTTCATCCTCATCAGACTTCCTTTTGAGAACCCGTTCGGCATCTGCAACCTGGTGAATCAGGGCACTCTCCCTGTCGCGAGCTTCTATTATGGCAGTCCACTTGGCAGCGACTTGTGCCTGCAGATGCTCAAGACGTTTCCTGGCCTCATCGACCTCCCTATCAAGGATGTTAAGGTCATGTGTCAGCCCGATGATGGTTAGCTCTTCTCTATTCCTCTTTCGGACTGCCACCTTCCTGCTTTCTGTAGCCTCATCCAGGTCAGACTTAGCCTTATCAGCAGGGTCCAGGAACATCTCCTTGAAGAACTGGTCATCAGCCAAACTCACGGTCTCAAACCACTTGTCACCCAGTGCAATGATCCTATCAACGATCGCCCTGGCACCTGTGACATCCAGACCAGCCTCTTCAGCATCGCTGAGAATCTCCTGCACATGCTGGATCATGCCAAATCCGACTTCCAAGTGCCCAGAAAAGAGAGTCTCAATCCAAGAGCTCACAACTCGCACCACCACCTTCTTCGCAAAAAGAAGAGATGGCCCAGCTGAGGATTCGCCCAACTCCGTTGGTCGGCTACTCATGTCATCATCTGTTGAAAGAGTAACAAAAGAACTCTTTCCAGCTGAAGCTGCTCCTGCTCGGGAAGGAATCTCAGCGCGAGGAATCTCCTCAATATTGTCAGAGCTGGTCCCAGGAATCTCTACCTCTGGATCAACCTCTGGCATCTCTTGCTCTGGAAGCAACGGATCCTCCTCTGCCACTTCAAAACCTGCAAAGGAAACACAAAAAGGTATGAATATGACCCTGTTTGAAAATCATTATCAGAGTTATAACTACAAAATACCTTCTTCGACGACTGGCGGAACACTTTCTTCCTCCATGAACTCATCGAAAGCATCATCAACATTTGCGTCCATCGATGGTTCAAAGTCATCAGAACCCTGTGGCAAGTCAGCTGGCAAAAAAAAAAAAAAAAAATGTGTTAGCAAGCCAAGTCACAAACAAAAAAAAAAAAGAGAGCAAAAGAAGTCGTACCAATTGGAGATTCTGGATTTACTCCAGAGTCCCTCGGTTCTTCTTCAGGTGCCTCAACAGGATCCATCACCACCTCATCGGTTGGGACCTCAGGCATCACCAAGTCTTCCTCTGCTAAAAAAAAAAAAGAGAAGAAAAGCAGAAACAAGAAGCAAATCATAACATGGAAAAATCCCATGAAAAGAAATGGAAAGAGAAAAAGGAAGAATCATACCTTCACCGACGGTCTCTTCTTCTCGGCTTCTCTTCTCCGGAGGCTCGTCAGCATCCACTGGCACATCCTCATTGATAGTAAGAGGAACTTCCAAGTTAGGAGAGCCCTCATGCTGCCCCTTGCTACTATGATGACTCCTCCTCCTCTTACTTCTGCGGGCTCGCTTCTTAGAGGAACCTGCCCCGCCGTCAGAGTCAGGTTTCCCACTTGACTCATCACTGGATGGTCTGCTCTTGCCAGTAGACTCCACGGAAGCTTGCCTCTGTGCCGCTTGCATCCAAGCACCAAGTTCGGCTTCCTCCTGTTCTAGCTGCTCCAAAGCCTCGTCAGGTATTTCTCGAACAGCTTCAGAACCGATGACGCCCTGGTCACCGAGAAAGCCTATCTTGTGCTTCTCTCCAGAAAGGAAGGCCCAAACTTCCTCTCGCCGGATGCCATCCGACTTTCCAAGGCCCTTTCCAGATGCCAGCTTCACATCAAGCTCCTTCCTGGAAAGTCCCCGATATGCCGAGAAGCTCTCCGCGAACCACTTCGCAAAGCCGGCAGTCCGGGAAGTCAACAACACAGGATAAGAAATCATGGCTGTAGTGTCTTCAGCACTATAGAAAGCCCATGCATTTCTCCCGTCCTGTAAGCCTCCAAAGCGCTTCACCATGCTTGAAGGCGCTCCAACAACGCCTTGAGAAAAGCCAAGCTGCAAAGCAAAGCGAGAGGGTACATACGGCTGGATGTCGACGAAAAGATGTCTACGGTACACCATCGTGCCGACACGTATGCTGAAAAGCCACTCTCTCTCTGCATTTGTCAAGGAATAATGCCTTCCTGACCCCGCCCTGGTAGAGTCTCGAGAGGCACCAAAATCAAAAGCCTTCTTCCGCAACTCCGGAGAAAGCTTTACTGAAGATTGCCCCATCTCGACGTCCCTGAACCGTCGGATCCTCATGCGGGCAAACAAAAGTGATTCGGACACGGCTTTGCCCTTAGCCAGTCGAATCATCAGAGGATCATCATCCTGTGCAGCACCCAGCCGATGGAAGCCAGGACAGTGGTATACATACCACGAATAAAAGATATGGGCTGAAAATACCCTATTCATGGGAGCCCAAGCCGAACCAAAAAAGCAGCAGCCTGCAGTTCGGTACACAGATAGGAGTAAAGAGCAGGCACCAAAGCAAGCTGCTCTCCAAACGCCATCTGACAAGCCGGGAAAATACAATGCGGCCTGATGTGCGTTCCATCTCCTCCAGCAAATACAGCCTCACCAAGCCAATAAGTGAGGTAAACAGCGAGATCTCTCCGCAGTGCAATGTCAGGACATATGGCGTTTGTACTTGCACAGAAATCTCTCAACTCTTCTTGCATGGCCAAGATTTTCTTTGAACTTGGATCCTGAGCTCCAGCTTCCTGGGTCATGCTATCAGAAGGCTCCCTACTATCAAAAAAGTTGGGGAATGAAGAGCAAAAACTCTTCCAACTGCTGGATCTAACTTTCGAACCCCCCTTCTCCTTCAAAAAATCATAGAAGGCGACGAGCTGAAAGTATAGAAGCCTGAACTCCTCAGACTGCCCCTCGAGGACACTGTCAATCGGCATAAACTCCTCATAGAGTTTGCCGAGGATGGGCAATCCGGTAATAGCGCTCAGCTCCTTCAAAGAAAAACCAATCTCACCATTCGTCACAACGAAGGTATTGGTTTGTGGGAGAAATGACTCCAGCATAGCCATGAAGGCCTCGTCGGAAAAGATCACGGTCTCCCTAAAAGCTCGGACCGCATCAAAAATCCCGGCTTCCTTCAAAACGGCGCCACCAATCAGCAGGACGCGATCAGTCCACGACTTCCACTCGGAGTCAGCATTGAAGCGGCCACGAAGTCGGAAAGGCTTGATCCAATTGCTGCCGTCACCGCTGAAAATACCAAGGCCCACCGGTCTCAAATCGACCGACGAATAATCAGAGCCCTGGTAGCCGCTGGATGGCATCAACAGGTCCATATCATCAGGCGACCTCTCCGTATATCCAGGAGAACCGCCAACAAAAACCCCGGTCTTGATTACATTTGTCCTTCTCACCCAGCTTGGAGGATCTTCCCTCTTAGGGCACGTGGGGGCAAGGCTCAGAATCGAGACGGTGCGATCAAACATCGACCGGGTAGTAACAGTCTTCTTCTCACCATCTGCTGTGAAGGAAAACTGAAAAGATCTCCTCTGGTATGTAATGTCATCAGGGACTGCATCACCAAAGAAGAAGGTAGGCTTGGGCAAAATGCTCTGATCTTCCATCACCCATGGACGACCGCTTACCATGATCTTATAGAATTCCTCTCCCTTGAGAGTGATCAGTCGCTGCCTCATCTCATCTCTGTTGAGGGAGTCGCACTCTTCCAGATTTCTCTCAACATACTGGACCTTCTCGAAAGCCTGCTGAACGGCCGGATTAGAGGACCTAGAAGATCGACGAGGTACGCTTGTAGCAGGCTCTTTACCCTTGTTCGCTCTGGAGGAACCACCTGAAAAGGATGGAAAAGAAAAAGATCAAACATCAAAATGACAGAATCTCGCTAAAAAAAAATTTGGCGAAATTTTGACATGATGACGGGGCAATTCCGAAGAAAAGGAACTATCCCAAAAGAAATAGAAAGCTTGAAGATGGGCTCAACATCGCTGCGAACTCCGAAACTCCAAACTTTCGAAACCTAAAATCTCCGCAAAATCAGGAAGGGCTCAACATCACTGCAAGCTCCAAGTTCCCAAATTTGCAAACACTTTCAGGTATGCAATCACATCATACAAATTTAATTTACAAATTAAAGGCATGAACATCTGATTTGCGAAAAAAATGCATTATCATGATGAGAAAACAAAAAAAAAAAAGAAGAAAAGAAACTCTCTCAAAAAAAAAAGGGGAGGGAAAAAAAAAAAAAAAAAAAAAAAAAAAAAAAAAGGGAAGAGGGCTGGCCCACAGGCCGTGGCCCACAGCCACGTGGCCGTACGGCCAGATCCGTACGGATCTGTCGTACGGCCCACATAAAAAAACAAACAAAAAAAAAAGAAAAAGAAGAAAAAAAAAAACACGTGTAAAAAAAAAAAGGGAAAACACGTGGAAAAGAAAAAAAAAAAAAAAAGAAGAAGAAAAGAAAGAAACAAAAAAAAAAAGAGAAGAAGAACTTTATTTTCCTACAATGGAGTTTTCTTGAAAAAAGGGAGAAACTACTTGAAGCCATTGATGGAGAAGAAGAAGAAAATCTTGAAGATCTTGACGAATAAAAGCTCTTGGTCTTGAAGCCCTCTTGAGATTATTGAAAAGAAAGTAATAAGAGCAAGAGATCCAACCTTCTCCTTGCTTTTATAGAGGAGAGCAAACCAAAGAGAAAGAAGAAGGGGGTTAAATAGTAACCTACCAAAGAAAGAAATAGAAGTTCTTTAAGAAAGATATCTTAGGTTCTCTCCCAAAAAAAACCACAGATTTTTCCCAGAAAAAATTATGACGGATTCTTTCCCAAAAGAAATATATCTTGATATATCCTATCCCAAAATTAAAGGGCTCTTGAGATATTTTCTCCCAAAAATCCAGAATCTATGACGGATTTTCTTTCCCAAAAGAAAGATATCGTGAGATATCCTATCCACAAAAATAAAGGGATCTTGAGAGATTTTCTCCCCAAAAATCAATCTATGACGGATTCTTTCCCAAAGAAAGATATCTTGAGATATTCTATCCCAAAAATAAAGGGATCATGAGAGATTCTCTCCAAGTAAGATATTCTTAGATATTCTCTATCCAATGAGACATTTTTGGATATTCTTTACAAAAATGACACCATATGAGATCTAAGTCATTTCAAAGGCTTAAGGTCCCATGGGTTAGCCCATATGAGCCAGGTTTGACCACCTAGGCACAAAAAAAAAAAAAAGAAAAAGAAATAAATTTTGGGCTTTTAGTCAAAGAGAAATCCCTCTTACCAAGAGCATACAAAAATGGTTCCATGCCTCTTTTGAGTTGATTGGACCATACAAAAGAAAATTCCAAGCCCCATGAGCTTCCAAAAATCAAACCATCTAGCCTCATATACCAAATTGAGCCAAAATCTTGAAATTGACATTCCACAAAAATCAAACCAAATCCTGGTCCCCTAACTTGCCACATACAGCCTGTTAGGTCACAAGACCAAAACCAAAAACCAAAACCTGATCCCCTAACTTGCCACATACAGCCTGTTAGGTCACAAGATCAAAACCAAAATTGATCCCCCAACATTCCACATACAGCTTGTTGGGTCACACGATCAAAACCAAACCCGACCCCCTAACCTGCCACATATAGCCTGTTAGGTCACAAGGTCAAAACCCAAATCCACATCCCTGATGTCATCTTCAAAACTTTGACTCGAGATGGTACGTGATCCCTTTCACTACCATAAAATTCCCCTGGAAGCTCAAAAGGCTACAAATACCAAAAGAAAGATTGCTCAAAGACTCTTGGTCAAGTCACAGGCTCTCCTTCAAAAATCTCTTCGAGGCACATCGACTACAAAAGTTAAGCAACTCGCCGCTGTACCTCGAGTGGGCATTTGTTGACACCAAAAATGTCACTTTGCCTCATCAAGATCCGAAGAGCTACATGAAGTCGCAACCTGCCATAAATAGGCAATGCTGCTTCCAAAAATAAAATCTTGTCAGAATCAAACAAAAACTGCAAGATTCTTCCAGACAGCCAAAAGAGGAGTACACAAGAAGTTTCGGGCCATTTCAAAATCATTTGGCCTAACTTCGCTTCTCCGACAGCCGAAAAGGAGCTCTCGGCGACAAAAGCTCTCCGGGACCATGGTTTCCAAGACAGAACCTATGGATCATCTTAAAATGACTCCAATAGGTTCCCTGTCAAATTTCAAGTCAATCGGACATCGGTTGACCATACATCAAACCGCGACATCTTCATCGCGACAAAAAGCAAGTCTGCAGGTGATAGGACCCCAAAAGGCTTCGAAACTCAAACAAAAGCCTATGGTTGGTCTTATTTATTGCTCAGGAGACTTCACACCAAATTTCAGGTCATTCCGACATCGTTTGACCTAGTTTCAGCTTCTGACGGGAAATCGGCAACTCTGCGCGACAAAGTCTTCGGCTTTCTCAGGAAATTAGAAACTTTGCAAAATAAAATGCAAGGATTCTCATCAGGTTTCCTACAAAGAAATCAGGCCAATAAATGGTCAAAATGTCAAGGAAAAGTACAGAAGAAAAAAGAATCAGAAAAAAGCAAAAACGGACGCAAAACGGGACACGAAAGGGGGAAAACCCCCCCAGGGTCGCAGACCCCTGCGACCCTGGGCCAGGGTCGCCGGCGACCATGGACCCCGGGGTCGCCGGGAAAGCCCCGAAAACCCCGGTTTTCGCCGTTTTTTCGCGATTCGAAGGGCCCAGCCTCTGGTACTTTCCAAAATTCATGCTTTTGAGACACCAAGTCCTCTGATATCCGTCCAAAACACGGGTAAATCATCAAGAGTATCAAAGACAGTATTGATCGCCAACCGGTCAACCAAAAAAAGTGTGCTTTCCACCCGACCGATCGAGAAATCGACAGGACAGATGGCACCGACCCGCTGTTGGCAACAAGCACCTGAAATTACATGGTCATCTGATGTCGATCTACATGAAGATCCATCGATGATCATCAACAGAAGAATTCCAAAAGACGTGGCACGGCCCGCGACTCTTCAGCTGCTCGGCGACCACTTAATGCGATTAATTGACTAGCTTTATTACAGTCATTAATCCATTTCTTTGGACGGCCCAATCAGAAGCAAGCATTCGGGAGTTACAAGTCAAGAGATTCATGGCATTTAAACCATGAAACTCCTCCCATCATGGCGATTAAAGGCGATTAAATGCCCTCAATCTCCTCCGGCCAATCAGAAGCCAAGAAAAAGGAGTTACAAAATAAACAATTCAATTTTGTAACTCCTCCCATTATGCGGCTTAATGACAATAAAAGCCCATAAACCCACCTAAAAGGCTACCTAAAAGCCTATAAATAGGAGGGCTCTCCAAGAAGAAAAAACAATCAGAAAGCATCAGAAAAATCAGAGAAAAAAGCACAGAAATCCAGAGAAAGGAAAAAGAGAGAAAAACTCTGCGGAAGTTCTACACCGGCCACCGCAACAAGGTGATAAAAGTCCCTTGGGGGGTACCCCCCCCCAAGGTCCTTGCCTTCTCCTCCTGCCTCCAATGGCTTAGATGTGGCTTTTCAGCCCGTCTACTCGGTTTTTTATTGGACATAGGACCTTCCTTTGGTCTTTGTCTTCTAAAAACTCGAGGTTATAGCCAAGCCAAGCGAATCAAATAGCATCCTCTGTTCTCATCTGCATGGATGATGGCGAAGCCCACATATGGCTTGCGACCGTCAATCTAAACGAGTCCCCCACAATCTCCTGAGAAGTTAGATCCTCCTTTTCTTGCTTTTCATTGTAGTTTGTATTTTTTCAAAAGAGACAAAAATCACAATTCTTGTCTTTCATTATTGATAAGGATTGTAAATCGGCTATAAATGCCAAAATCGGCTATAAACGCCAAAATCGGCTATAAACGCCAAAAATCGGCTATAAACGCCAAAATCGGCTATAAATGCCAAAAAAATCGCCTTTCACGGCAAATCAAGAAAATGTCTCTTTTCTTAAATATATGTGCAATGGAAAACTTGAAAGAAGTTGATTTCCTTTTTACTTGCGAAGGTTGATCTCTGGATCACCATTTGCAATTCCAAGTAAAATAGAAAATCTGGCACACCCACAAAAAAAAAGAAATGTTGATGCACGCCCTTGCCCCCCGGTTACGAAAGGGTCGGACCCGACGGACTCCCACGTCCGCCGACCTCGGTAGAACCAAGCAGGAGCGCGGTCCATCAGGGGCACTCTCGCCCAAAGGAGTAGAGCTCGGCTCAGTGACTGGGTCTGAGTACTTCGGCAAGTTCCGATAGACCGGGTGGTCTTCTGGAACCCCCGCACGCCTCAGTGCGGCCAAGCACCCTTCCTCGAACAGAATGGAGGTGATCTCCTCCACCTGCTTCTCGTACTCCTCAGTGGCTTGGTCCACCCCTTTTTGGAAAGAAGACTGAGCCTCAGACAGCAGAGAAGCCTTCTCCTTCTTCAACTCGGCATTCCCCGTCTTCAACTTCTCTATTTCAGCACGCCCGGCCAGCACTTCACCACGCAGCCTCGTCGCCTCAGCCGCCGATTCAGACCTCGATCTGGCCAGCTCCGACTCCAGTTCAGCGATCCTCTTAGTCTTCGACCAGATATCACCCTTTAGCTGATGAGTCTTCGACGTGAGTTCAGTGACGCTGACCAGAGCTAGTTCCAGCTGTGCGGTCGCCTCGGCGCTACCCTTCTTCAGCTCTTCCAGCTCCTTCTTCAGCCTCTCCCTCTCAGACTCCAGCTGGGTGACCTTCGCAAAGTTCCTGTCACTCCTTTCCATCACTGCTAAGAGCCTTTGTATGTTCTGCAGAAGGAAAAAGGAAGTCAAACAGAAGCATCCGAGCTAAAGCACTTGAAAAAAAAAGGCGTTGAAGACACTTACCAAAAGATTAGCCTGAATCGCCGAGACCATCAGGCTATCGTTGTCATACCTCGTGTGCAATTCCATGTATCGCGGCAAGGCACAAGCTTTTGCAAGGGCTCCAATGACATCGGTGTTCCCCATCAACCGGTCCTCGACGTTTAGAGGCTTCCCGGGCTGCGTCTCCATCTTGGGTCGCCATGCCGCCGGGGCAGTGCGAGGTCCGGAAGCTGATCCGGATCCTTGCCCTACCGAGATGGTGAGCTCGCGGGCCTCCCCGCCAGTCACCTTGCTGGCCGGTGCACTCTTCTCAGGCGGAGCCTTACCCCTAGGAGCTCGCGCAGGTGTCTTACCCTTCGGAGGCTGTTCAGCCCCTAAGTCCTTCTCGCCCGCCTTGGACTTCTTCCTGGGCGGGGACCCCTCCCTCGGGCGATCCGGCGAGCGTCGCCGTGCTCCCTCGCTCGGTGTGGGGGCAGGAGCAGAAGTGGCAGCAGCACCCCCCGAGCCCGAAGCCGCGCGGGTGCTGGCAGACGAAGGTGCCGCAGAAGAAGAGGATCTTTGCCTGAACTTGGCCGCCAGGTCCTTGGTGCCAGGCATTCTTGAGCCTCCCTCCATTCCTTCCTCCTGATCAGACGAGTAGGCGTCTACTATCTCCCTCAGGTTCGGCGACCCCGAGCTAGAAGAGGTAGATGCCTTAGCGCCAGACGCAGCTCGGCTCGCAGCAGGGTCGATCAAAGGGACCCCGGCAGGCACGGCCAAGGTTACAGGAGGATGATCAGGCTGTGGCTCGTCCTCCGGAGCTGCTCCGATTCTCCTATAGTGGCCGCGGTACTCGGCGTATATCCCAGCAGCTTCCAGGCCGACCTAGTCTCGTGCCCCTTGTACCTCTCGACCTTCTTGTGGTCGTCAATGTTCTTCCTCCAGCCTTCGCTCACAGCCCGGCGTCGCCTCGCGTGCAGTTCTGCGCCACAAACAACAAAGGGTATCAGCTCGGCAACATAAAGGTCAAGCAAAATAAATAGAGAAAAGAAACAGTATTTACTTGGGATGGCCCCGAGGTGGCGAGGGACCATCAGTCTCCTGTCCTCACCAGCGCCGAATTCCCAGTCCCCTGACACACAGAAGAGGTCCTCCTCGGCGTTCTTACTGGAATCTTCCAGGGCCAGGACGAAGCCTATTCGGCGCTGCTTCACCCGAAGATAGTAATTGTCTCCCCCAGCCTTGAAGATGTCATAAACGTCCTCGATGTCATGGACACCTAGGTTGGTCCCCAAGATCCCGTTCAGTTTTGCCGTGCCCATAATGACTTTGAATCCATTGGGCATCAGCTGGCACGGGGAAATCGACTAGGCGCTAAGGCAAGCCCTGGGCAGGGAGTGCAGAGGAAATCTGACCCCGCCCTCAATCACGGAGATCAGAGGGAACGGTATCCAGCCGCAGGACCAGCCGCGCGTGGCATGGTCGATGGGGTCCGCCGGCCTGAGGCGAACTCTCTCCGGGATATTGTAAGTGGCCCTAAACCTAGCTATCCCCTCGTCTGTATCCAACTGAAACCTAGGGGTGCCCATGTCTAAAAGAAGAAGATAGCGGGAAGAAACCCTAAGGGTGTAAAAACCCTAAAGAATCAGACAGGGGCACAAAGTTACTTACAGAAGCAGGAAGGCAAGTCGAGAACAGATCTGGGTGCGTCCTACGGTTGTCCTCGCCAGAGAAATCTCGAAGAGCAGAGCAGAAATCGAAGGCGAGGGCGAAGAAAATCAGAAAGAAGAAAGAAAGAAGACGACCCTATTTATAGAAAGAAAACCCTCTTTGGGCGCCACTTTCGAATTCGAAGAGACGGATTGCGCAATCCGCGCCTGTTCCATCAATGAGACAGCGCAATCAATAAAGAAGCTACACGTGTAGCCGTCGGTTCGCTTCCTAGGACGGACAGGATGAAGCATTTATTGCCTCAGAAAAGTTGAAGCGACATCAGGCAATGATCGCTGCATCTCCAGACAGGTTCTCTAGCTTCTGACCACTAAAGGCTAGGACGCTTAAGAGGTCAAAAGCTAGGGGCAATTGTGTGGGGAGACTTTCAAAGCTCCAAGATTACGCTAATCACAGCCATCAGATGGGACTAAGCATTCTCACGTGCCTCACGTGCCATCCGCGTGCCATCCACGTGGCATCAGACTCACCTCGGCTACCAGGGCAGAAGCCTTAGCCGAAATCAGACGGGTCCGGGCCGCTAGCGACGAGCCCGGCTACCCAGGTGCCCATCTCGGCTAAAAGCTCGACCTCGGCCAAAGCAGCCGGGACGAGAGCTGAAGCAAAGCAGGACCTCCATTCGCGCCCTACGCCTGCCACGCCATCAGACACGTGGAGGAATAGGGGCGCAAGCCAGTGAGACAGATGCGACATCCAGCCGTCCACAATCTTCGCCAGATCACTGACAGGGCGGCCTCCAGCGGCTGAAGCCAAATCAGGGCAAGGCCCGAGGGTGGATCCGATGGTACCCCTACCGCCAAAGGCGTCCAACAGGATCTGGCCCAACATGACGCGCATTTAATGCGATGTGGGCTGATCCGACTAGCATTAAATGCAAAGTGGGCTGGAATGGACCGCATTTATTGCTTTGTGGGCTGATGATGACATTCCTATCAAAACACGGGATCCATGCCAAAATATCGTCCAAAATATCGTCCGAATCGTCTATAAATAGAGCCTCATTTCACATGCAAGGTATGCACAATCCAAACCTGAGAGTGTTACTCTGCCTCTCTTCTTCCTCTCCTTCCTTTGTTCCAGTTCACTTACTGACTTAGGCATCGGAGAGCCTTGCGCCGCTCAGGCCAGGGTCCTCTGCCGTTTGCTCTTCCCTTTCAGGCTTTCAAGCAGCGCATCATCTTCTTCATTTGGATAAGTTCTCTAAGGCACCTCGATTATTGTGGGTCATATTTTTTCTGCACCTACAGTCATCATATGATAAATCACAACTGAAGGATGGCAGATGTAAATATTTATGTGGATGCAGTGCAGACCATCATAAACCAATCGAGATTCTCACAGAACGAAATGGTCCCACTTGTTATCTCGATATGGGATCATCGAACTTTTCTTCTTCCAACTACTTCACACCGAACAAGGAAAGTGACTTTGTCACTTTTTCCCTCTTTTTCTTGATTTGGATGTTCCAATGTCAATGACTTTTGGATTTGTTTACACCTTATATTTTCGTTTCACATTGATAATCAATATATCTCTCAGCTATTATGTGTCGCTCTACCCAAAAAACACCACTGATATGTATGGCTGGAAATGATTTCATTTTTGGCCGCTAGGAGATGCGGCTTCTACAACTGATATTTTGATTCTTGATAGGAGCAATTTTCCGAATCATAGGATTTATATCTTAAATCCTAGGAATTTATCAACAGTTGTACTCATCTTTTCAACCTTTTGGATCAATAGGGGACCTATATGTCTGAGATTAACAGCTTTGGAAATAGTAAATTCTTAGATGATTGAATACATCGAGCCCGTATTTGAGTGACTGCTGTTATTGATCTAATTTGATCTTATTACGAAGAAGAACCAAAATATTTCAGACTGGAAGATCGTAATTCTTGATATCTTTCTCCAAATAAACAGTTAAAAGCGTTTAATTATAGAGGATTTTACGGAAAAAATTTTAAAATTTGGCAATTTCTCACGAAGGGTCCCCGGAGCACAAATTCGGTCTTTCCTCTATATATTTTTTTGTATTTTTTCTGAGCAATGATAGCGTCGCCCAAAATTTTTTTGTCAATGCTAGCGTCACTATTCATGTCTTCTTTTTCCTATTTCTCCATTTCTCACCCAACCCACCACCCACAATACTTCCATCATCCTCAAGTGTAGGGGAGGATGATTATCTCCTCCACATTTTTGTCCAAATATCCCATAATCTCTTGGGTTATATGTACACATCGGTGGGAAAAGATGTGAATGCAAGTTTTTCACTATTTATACTGATGAACAGCTGTGAATACAAGTTTCCACCATTCATACTGGTGGAGATTTAAAGATGCGAATACAAATTTTCCACTATCCAAACGGGCAGAAAAGTTGCGAATACATGTTCCCACTTTTCCAAACCTGCAAAGACCTCTCTCTCTCGTTTTCTCATGGATGGGTTCATTGGTTGAGGGTAAGCTCTACATGACAATGTATAAGCATAAGATTGTTATCGGAATCTTCCATGCTATGTCTGTCATTTTCTTCTTTCCCGTCTCTTTTACTTTCCAAGATAAATCTTGAGAATATGAAAGGAAGAAAGAAAGAAAATGAGTAAGCAAAAAAAGAAAATGAGTAACTTTTTTATAAAGCCCGTGAAACTTTTGTCCCAAGATGATTAAGAGAAAATGGAGTGTGGGAGACAGAGAAATAGGTGGGAGAAGAGGAAAAAAAATAAGCAGAAGAAGAAACAAATTAGTTCTATGTTTTAAGAAAATCGCGTAGAGTGACGCTAGCATTGATCCTATCAGACATGAGTGACGCTATCGTCGCTCCCCTCAACATTAAAAAAAAAAAAAACCAAAAAGAGGTCCTGACGGACCCTGTTTGTGCTGCATAATTTGTGAGGACCCTTCGTGAGGAATGACCAGATTTTTTGGCTTTTCCTGTAAAATCCTCTTAATTGAGGATTTTACTGAAAAAATCCTCTCAGACTTGGGAAAGACCAAAAAGATCCTCAAACTTTAATATCGACCAAAAAGACACTGAACGGGGATATCCCTGCTTATCTAAACAAGTAGAAGAAATGAGTATCGATATCCCACTCATACAGGTGAGCTGCGATATCGCCGCTTAGCAAAAAAAAAAAAAGAAAAAGAAATGAACATGGATATCTCTGTTTAGGGCCTTTTTGGTCGATATTGAAATTGGAGAACTTTTTTGGTATTCCCCAAGTCTAAGAGGATTTTCCTGTAAAATCCTCTTTTGAGTATTACAAAAAAAAAAAACCCTCTATTTACATGTTTAAATCACATAAACACCGCTGAGGTTTATTAATTACAAACAGGTCCTATTCTAAACTCATAACAAAAAAGAAGAATATGGTAGTGGACCTAGTGGTTCACATTCAATGAGAAATAGGCAAAGTATCAATCTTTTAGGGCATGTTTGGCAAAGGGCATGGCAGTGGAATCCTCTCCATTTTTTGCTATTTTGAGGATTTTTCATATTTGGTTGGGAGAAGATTTTGAGAGGAATGACATGAGTTTTCCTCTCATGTGATTATTTCCACAATCAGACCACCCCCCCCGACCGAGTGATTCCATGAATGTGTGGAAAGGCGGAGCTACAGTACCTGTACAGTGACTGAGACGGTAATATGGTTTTGGATGTTTTTGCATTTTTAATGCATCTTTTGGGTCCCACAAGAAAGATACAAACCGTTAATAATGTTTAAAAAATCCAAAACGGCTATGTCACCAAATTTCAGCCATTGATTCATCTTAGATCTTGAGATCTATGCAAAATTGTCCAAACCGTTAGATGACCAAATCTGGGCCAAAATCGGGATGGAGACCAGTCCATTCTTTTCAATTTTCTGATTCCGGTGGGCCCCACGATCATGATCTGAACCGGTAGTTATTTTTGGAAGGTCAAACACGGCTACTGGACCAAATTTCAACCGTTGATCATTGCCATATCTTGAGATATTTGCAAAAACGTCCAATGCTAAAATATTAATTTCTTATTCTTGTGGGCCCTCTTTGCAAGATCTGAACCGTTCATATTTTCTAGATGACCACAAAAAACTTTGAGGTGAAAGTTGAGGCCTTAATTTTTCATGGATTTTGAAAATTTTTATAAATATATTTATTACCATTGGATTATACATTCTACAATTTGTAGAAATCCTCCCTCCATCCAAACATAGAACTTTCATTGGGAATCTTTCTTGAGGATTGTGGCTTTCTTTGGAGATGGAGAGAATCCTCTAAATAGAGGATTCTTCATCGTTTACCAAACGTGCCCTTAGACTCTTCCATCTTGGGATACTTCTAGCACTTCGCAATCCAATGACACACGTATCACATGAAGTCAAGAATCTGGATCAATGATGGCTCTAGATCTCCAATATATTGAGATGCATCAAACTATACATTTGCTGCAATCAGGGTTGCATTACCGTTCCTACTTGAATTTCAAGAACAGATTTTTTACATGTACAGATTTAATTTGCCGGCCAAACTAAATGGTTTTTCTTGTCTTCGTTTTAGATGCCATTCTCTCCTAAACAAAAGGTTGAAAACTTCAGTTCCAAGGTACCAAAGTTCCTTCATGAAAAATAATTGAAAATGAGATTTTGTGAAAGAGGTTAGGCATTCACTTTTTTGGCGTGATGAGCTTTGCCTCTGAAGAAACAAACAACTTAGAAGAAACAAATATGCCCATGGAAACCCAATTCCTAAAAATAAGAAACTTAAAATAAAAAGAAAAAAAAAATAGAAATCCATGAAATCCTATCATCGTGGAGACTAAAAGAACCCATGAAAAAAGAAAAAGAAAAAGAAAAAGAAAACAAAACTATGATAAAAAAGAAAAATGAATATCATTAAAACACCAGAAAATACATAAAAAATGAAAAGACTTAAGAAAGAGAAGATTTATGGCACGATCCTGTTGCAAAAATCATTGAAAATACAGATGTGAGAACCCTTATGTTTTACTAGCTCTCGTCAATTTGAGTTACATCACTGAAGTGAGATTAAAGAGTCTAGATCAAATTAAATCCCATAAAAAACCGAAAACCATAATAGGAGATGATAGAATCTTTAATACGGCATCATAAAAGATTTCCTTATCTATGACATTAGATAATAAAACCTAAATATGTATCTATTAGAGAATGTAGAAGATCAAACACTTTAAAAGGAAACTCATTTTGGATTGGCCTCTTTACTTAGATGTCTAAAACCGAAGATTTCTCTCGAATTCTGAGAATTTCTCCCTCAAAATTAAAATTGGAATTGAGCTTGAGCTCTAATTTCTCAATCAATTATAAAGTCGGAGCTCAATTGCAAAATCGAATCCTATCCCTTTTATATATAATAATTGAGATCCTATTCTCTAGAGAGAATACACTAATCAAATCTTAGACTAGCCTAGGCTAGCCTACACAGTCAACATGTTCCTATCTTGCTCTATTTATCCAACTTAGAGGATTTTATCTTAGTTGGCATGCGATTGTGTACTTCCATATTGCTTCAATTGTCCAACTTATGAGAATTATCATATTAGCATGCGATTGTACGTGTGCGATGTATCTTCTTAATCTATTTATTTCAAGAGAATTAATAAACACTAGTTTGTACTTGAGCTGACCATCTTTGGAAGAATTATATTAGTTTTGCACGTATTTCTTCTACTTGCTTCGTAATTGGGAGCACTTGGGTGTCTTTGAGAAGACTATTTGTGCACTTTGCAGTGTTGCCGGTAAGCATGTTATATTTGCGTCCATGAGCAAATGCCGTTGCCCAGAATTGATGTTCGATAGACGTAGACGAGCGTGCATATAATTACATTCATAGACGGTCAATTCAAGTACAAACCATTACTTCGCGGCTAACTCCGTACGCAGAGAAGTACCTTGCCAACGGGATGGAAGAATCACACAGGCTACTCATACAGGTAGCGGCCGTGAATGAGTTTCAAGTGCAATCTGTAGATTACGTCGATGTAGTTAATCTTGAACGGAAGTCATGCTCATGTCACAAATGGGACGTCATTTGGATCCCATGTTGCCATGCTGTTGCCGCTATGAATCTATATGACCCGTGATAGAAATCATTGTTGGGATTGGTGTATGCCCTAAAGCCCACTAGCTGCACTCTCATCTTTTGTTACTGGATATTTACTGGTTGTTTAATGGAATGACTCTTTTCTCTTTAAACATGTATATATATGGTTGTGTAAGGCCCATTGTTCCTAGTAAATGAATTAAGAGTGTAGTGTCTACATATAGATATGTCTGATTCATGGACACTGAAAACAACATATTTATTCATAACTGAAAGATGGAGTTGGGCGCTCCATCTTAGTATAAGTTATAGTAAGAGACTCGCCTATATTTAGGATGACTTACCTAAGTCATGGGAGGACATTCCTGGATTTATCTCATTAGTGCATATGCAATGCATTGAACAGGACCATTGTAGGTGTGATCTCTAAAATAGTACTATCACTGAGAGTGATCAAGTCACCTCATGCTACTAAGTGACCAGTGCTCTTAATCTTGAGCATTTGTGGATGAACTGACTAAGTCAAGTTCTTGTGCTTTAATTCACTATGGGTGAGATTCTTTTCATGGGTCAATAGCTATGCGTTTTGGGTAATCGGACTTGATCAGTTGGGACGTGCAGATGCAATGTAGAATCTATGCCATCTAATGATGGAATGATCGTCCCCTTAGAATTATCCGATTAATCATCAAAATCTAAGATCTTAGTATATGGATGTTCCATATAGATATTGAACTTGTGGGTCGCTCCCTGGACCAAGAGAATGATATCCGGATAATGATTGAGTTAAGGATATGAAGTTCTAAGGTTTAGATGTAATCAAGAAGGTTGATAGTACATCTGATAACCTGACTTGATTATGGATGTTACATAGAGGGGCATTTAGGTCATTTTACTTAGTAGGTCGAAGACAACTGTCATTTTATGACGAGCTTATTATATTATATATTTGTCCCTAGAGTTCAACCATAACTCTTTAGTGGAATGAGTTAAGGTTAAAATGGTCTTAAAGCTGCTATGGGTTTAGCATGGACATTTTGGTCATTTTGGGAGCCAAGGGCAAATATGTCTTTTGGTCCCTTCTCTAGTCACTTTCTAAGATTGGCATGGTTTCCTAAGTTGTTTAGATGACATATGGTTGAATTATTTTAGTGGAAAAATAATTTTGAGTTTAAATTTAAATAGGCCTTTAATGGCATACATGAATTTAATTCTAGATAAATTATTAGTGGGCCATGGTGAGCATTATTATGTGGGACGTCCATAATGGGAAATCCATGGGTAAGGTTTCCAACTTTGAGTAGGTCTCTCTATTTGGAAGGTTGGACTCCTCTTTGGATTAGTTTTCCTATAGTAAAGTTTCCTTTTTGAATAAGAAACTTAATTTAGTAAGTGTTGTGCAACTAGAATTACTAATTGCCAAAGTTTGTGGGATGTTCCTTTAATTTCCTTTTCTAATTGGAATGTTTCTAAAAGGAAAGTATAATCTAAATAAATCTTTATATTATACTTTCCTTTTAAGACATCTATGAGAATTAGGAGAGATAACTATTAAGGAAAGGAATCCCAAAGAGCTATAAAAAAGGAGGAGGCTCCCCCCTTGGACGTCCATCCCTATGCTACAAAAATCCCACACGTCCAGCCCTCTTGTTCTTTCTGCTAGAAGTGAGCATCAGGTCTGAGATCTTTTCCATAGAAAAAAAAAGTTCTCAAAACCCATCTAGAAATCTAGATTAAGATCCCACCATCTTAGCCAATCAGATTTGGAAGTGAAATAGAGAAGAAGATCAAAGGCAATTCTACTGCAGAAAATTCCAGCAAGTTGTTTGCTAATTGCAAGTCTGAGTTCAGCCCTTTGAATCTTTTATTTCAGAAATTTGAAGTTTACAAATCATCAAGGTAATAGTCTTCTTGAATCTCCTTTAATTATACACTTGTTGATCATGAAACCATTGAGTTATTATGCGATCAATATGGCTGATTGGCGCTGCCCAGATCAGATTTTTTAAAATCTGTTATGTTACAAATCAGCTATTGAAGTCCTTCCTTAGTGATGTCCAGATCTGAATCACAGTTTCTTTCAGTGGTATCAGAGCCACTCCATGTGAAATCATGATCCCATGTTGTGTTTAATTAATCCTAAATTGATTATGGGCATGGTGGCACCCTGTCAGACCCCGACCCAGGTTTGGAATATTTAATTATATTTAACCATGATTAGTTGATAAGTAGGGTTAGTGGACGATTAGCTTATTTTCTTAAACTAGATTAGAATGTTTGATTAGCTTTGGAAACTTTTGAGAGTCATTGACTTAGGTTTGACGCGGGCCGGGGCGCCCATGTGGTTGTGTGTGAATCCTTGGAATTTAACTGTGATGTTTGTAAAATCTCAATTTTTGTGCATTTTGACTCATTTCATTTTGATTATCAACTTTCATGTTTTGACCATCTTGATTTAATGATCAAAAATCGCATTTTTCAAGGAAAAGGGCAAAACTAACCTTTCACACAAAATATGTACCCAAATTTCAAAAATTTCAGAAATTGACAAAAATATACTTTTTCGAAAGTAGAAATTTCGCTGATCGTTTTTGTCTTCTTCGTCGTTTTCATTCGGGGCCCGCAAATGCCAGTTTCAGTCTTGTGAAGATCGGGGCCCACAAACCCATCTTATAAGAAGAGGAACTCTCTTCTTCTCCTTCATTTCTTTTTCCTGCAAGGTTTGGAGCTAGGGCTCTTTCCCTCTCTTCCAGCACTTTCTCTCTCATCTGAAACTCTCATCTCTTGGAGTTTTCTTGGAGGATTGATCTCCTAAAGTTCTTCCCCATCTTCCAAGCTTTCCAAAGACTCACTTTTCAAAGGTTTTGAGCTAGGGCAAGGCTCTCATTCAAGCTTCTCTTCTTCGTTTGAGCTTTTCAAGGTTAGCAATGGCTTTCCAAACTTGAGATCCTTGTTTTCCTCTTCATTTGGGAGTGTTTTCATCCCATATACAAGAGCTTTCCTTAGAGATTTGCAAATATTGACTTTTTAGGGTTCTCTTTGGAAAATTTTGGGGTTTTTGTAGATTGGGAGCTTGAGACCCTAGAGCTTGGTTTGAGAAGTATTATTTCTCTCATTTAGACTTGAGGCAAGTGGATTTTTCAATTAATATGATGGTTTCATTTTCTTGTTTTATTTCATGGTATTTCATGCTATGTGCCAATCTTCTTATGATTCATAGATTTACTTTGGGATGAATGGAGTAATGTGATGTTGATTTCCACTTAGATTATTGTTTTTCCATGTATTGGAAGTTTGGTTTCATTTTGGACATCTTGAAAATTAGCCTTCCTTGTGTTAAGTATTGTGTTCAAGGAAAGGGAGAAAAACCTTGATTTTTAGAAGTGTTGTGTTTGATCAATTGGAAGGATTATGAATGGTGATTTGATGAGTTTGGGAGGTCAAGGAAGGGTCCCAATCTTCTTGGAAATTTGTATGAAAGAAAAAGAATGAAAAAGGATCAAGAAAAATGGAAAAAAACAAGAGAAAGGAGCCAACGAGCCGGACTGGACAGAGCCCAGTCCACTCGAGCGACCCAGAGGCTCTGTCTGGGCTTCGCTCGAGCAGACCTTGGGTCGCTCGAGCGAGCCCAGCCCCAGCCTGAGGGCCTGGTTCAGGTCTGTTTTTGGGCCCGTTTTAAAACTGTTTTGGACCTGTTTGCAAGGATTCCTTTGGCCTGTTTCAAGGTCAGTTATTGGGCCATTTCAAGACCTGATATTGGGCCATTTCAGGGCTGATATTGGGCTGTTTTGAGACCTGTTTCTTGAGCCATTTAAGGGCTGTTTTGGGCTAAATGGGTGGACTGATCTGGGCTTGGGTTATGGCCAGTTGTGGGCCTGATTTAAAAGGGCTTAAATCAATTTCTAATGGGGATTCCTTGGACATACTTTCAGGTCCACTTCAAGCCTGCATTCAAGTCCAATTTGGCCCAATTCCTTTCTATATGTGAAGCCATTCAGCCCATTTACAATCCTTGAAATGTTATGCAAAGTGGTTTGAATTATGATCAAAACCATTTGGGAACTTTCCAAGTTTAAATGTACACTTCATCCGTTGTGATTGTCAAGGATCTTCGGTGGCACCAAATTACTTTCTATTAATGACAATAAAGGGGTCAAATGTATATCGAGACGACCCGCATTAGACGATCAAATCATCATACATTCACTCTATGTAAAAAGACTTTTGTTCAGACTTTTTCTTCAATTTTTGAATGTTTTGAAGTGGTTTACCACATCTTTAGATATTGATAAGACTACTCACCTACTTGGTCGGATTCGCCAATATGCATTTATTCGGAGTAGTTTTCTTATCGATTTTGGAAATGTATCTTATAAATAGATTTATATGACTTCGAGGTTTCGAACTTTCATTCTAATGGCACCACTAAGCTTAGGTTACCTTGTCGGACTGATCATCCGGCTTGGAATCTTTAATCTGTTCACCAGCTGCAGTTTGATTTTGTTTGTACCGACCATGGGCAACGGTTATATCCGGTCCCACGTGTAGTGGCTACGGTTCTGTTTGATAACAACTATGTTCGTTCCGGTCCCACGAGTAGTGGCTATGATTTTGTCTGCTCCAGTTACTTCGGTAACAGGAGAATTTAGCTTTACGTGGTCTGCCAATGTTTTTATACATTTAATGTTTATCTTATGGTATTTGTTTATTTCACTTATCATAACGTTGGATTTGTAAACTATTATGATGTCTATCTTTTAGTTCGTCATTTTTATTATTCGTGATTTAATCGTGGCTCTCATTCATTTAATGTTGTGCCTTTTCTATCATCCTATTATTGTTATATTTGCTTGCCAGACCGTCGTGTCTAACCCTGCTTGCTTGGTGCCAGATGTCGAGCCCCTCGCGGTTGAGGCGCATTTCGAGGCGGAACCCATAGTCCTTATGGAGGGCGAGTGGCAGCCCGATGATGTTGTTTAGACGTCGGGTTGTTTTGGAGCTGCGATCACATTTTGGGGAATAGATACTATACTTTTTGGGATTTTGTTGTAGCCATTGTTGGCTTGTTCTTTTTGGGAAAAATTGTAATTATTGGCTAACTTTACTTTTGTTTTAACTTGAAACTAACTTTGGGGCCTACCAATGAAATGTTTCTCTTTTTTATGCTAGTCTCGTGCGTTCTCATCTTATACCCGTATGTGAGAGACTTTTATGTTTGCTACAATGCTTTCGCGTAAGTTATTCGTATGAATGTGATTCTTATTAATCACTGTTGGATCGGATTTCGTGGATCCTTACTGCGGAAACCTGTGGGAAACTAGCATGTGCGGGCGGAATTTTCCGGCCCGTCGTGCCACGACCCCGGATTAAGGCCACGTTTGACGGGTCCTCGATCCGGGGGCGTGACAGGCTTGGTATCAGAGCGAGAAATATTTTATGGACTTTAGCAAGCATCTAGAGCATGGAACATCAAGTTTAATCAGGCAGTCAAATCTTTTGGCTTTGATCAAAACATTGATGAACCATGTATGTATAAGAAAGGAAGTGAAAAAGTAATTGCATTTTTAGTTCTGTATGTAGATGACATATTACTCATTGGAAATGATGTAGGTATATTGTCATCCACAAAGGTTTGGTTATCCTCTCAATTTCAGATGAAGGATTTGGGTGAGGCCAGCTATATCTTAGGGATCAAGCTTTTGCGTGATCGCAAGCATAAGATGTTAGCCCTATCCCAATCTTCATATATTGAGAAGATATTGGTCAAGTTTAACATGCATGACTCCAAGAAGGGCTTGCTACCTTCTAGACATGGAGTACCACTGTCTCGAGGTCAATGTCCAAAGACATCTGAAGAGATAGAGAGCATGAGGAGAGTCCCATATGCATCCGCTGTTGGAAGCCTCATGTATGCTATGTTATGTGCTAGACCAGATATTTGCTTTGCTTTTGGCATGGTTAGCAGATATCAGTCAAACCCTGGACCTATGCATTGGACAGCTGTTAAGCATATATTAAAGTATCTTCGGAGAACGAAAGATTATATGCTAACCTTTCGAGTAGATGATCTAACGCCTTTGGCGTATACAGACTCTGATTTCCAATCTGATAGTGATGCTAGAAAGTCTACTTCAGGATAAGTCTTTACTCTATCAGGAGGGGCAATATAATGGAGAAGTGTCAAGTAGTCCTGTACTACTGATTCTACCATGGAAGCAGAGTATGTGGTGGCATCAGAAGCTGCAAAGGAAGCGGTATGGCTCAGAAAATTCCTATTAGAATTGGGAGTTGTTCCTGCAGTGCAAAAACCGATTGTCATGTACTGCGATAACACTGGTGCTATAGCACAGTGCAAAGAGCCCAGGAATCACAAGAAAGGTAAGCACATTCAGAGAAAGTACCACTTGATCCGGGAATTCATTCAGGATGGAGAAATAGTGGTGGAGCATATTTCCTTAGCGAATAACTTAGCTGACCCATTCACTAAGACTCTTACTGAGAAAGTCTTTACTTCTCATGTTGAGTCTATGGGTGTTAGGTTAGGAAGTAGTGATCTTTAGCGCAAGTGGGAGTTTGTTGGGATTGGTGTATGCCTTAAAGCCCACTAGCTGCACTCTCATCTTTTGTTACTGGATATTTACTGGTTATTTAATGGAATGACTCTTTTCTCTTTAAACATGTATATATGTATGGTTGTGTAAGGCCCATTGTTTCTAGTAAATGAATTATGTGTGTAGTGTCTACATACAGATAGGTCTAATTCATGGACACTGAAAACCGTTGACACCAAAAATGTCACTTTGCCTCTTCAAGATCCAAAGAGCTACATGAAGTCGCAACCTGCCATAAATAGGCAATGCTACTTCCAAAAAATCAAATCTTGTCAGAATCAAACAAAAACTACAAGATCCTTCAAGACAGCCAAAAGAGGAGTACACAAGAAGTTTCAGGCCATTTCAAAATCATTTGGCCTAATTTCGCTTCTCCGGCAGCTGAAAAGGAACTCCCGGCTGCGAAAGCATCGGAGACACCAAATCTTCGATCAGAGTTGATGGATGGTCTCAAAATACATCCAAAAGGCTCCACGTCAAGTTCCGAGTCAAACCGACAACGTTTGACCCTACATCAACACTCGAATAGCTAAATCAAGCCTATCGGCGGCGAGAACCACCGAGGCCATCACTCATCAGATAGAGCACATGGACGGCTTCAAAATGCTTACAAAGGGCTACACGTCAAATTTCAAGTCATTTCAACAACATTTGACCATACTTTGACGCTCGGAAGCCAAATCAGGCCTCTCGGCGGCAAAGTTCTCCGGGACCATGGTTTCCAAGACAGAGCCTATAGATCATCTTAAAATGACTCCAATAGGTTCCCTGTCAAATTTCAAGTCAATCGGACATCGGTTGACCGCACATCAAACCGCGACATCTTCATCACGACAAAAGCAAGTCTACTGGTGATAGGGGCCCAAACGGCTTCAAAACTCAAACAAAAGCCTATGGTTGGTCTTATTTATTACTCAGCAGGCTTCACCCCAAATTTCAGGTCATTCCGACATCGTTTGACCCGGTTTCAGCTTCTGACGGAAAATCGGCAGCTCTGCGCGACAAAGTCTTCGGCTTTCTCAGAAAATTGGAAACTTTGCAAAATAAAATGTAAGGATTCTCATCAGGTTTTCTACAGGGAAATCAAGCCAATAAATGATCAAAATGTCAAGGAAAAATACAGAAGAAAAAAGAGTAAAAAAATAGCAAAAACGGACACAAAACGGGACACAAGGGGGAAAACCCCCCCTTGGGGCCCGGGATCGCCCAGTGGGCCCCGAAAACCCCATTTTTTCTCCGTTTTTTTTGCGATTCAAAGCGTCTGACCTCTGGTATTTTCCAATATTCATACTTTTGAGACACCAAATCCTCTGACTTCCGTCAAAAACACTAGTTAATCATCAAGAGTATCGAAATCCATGTCCGACGTCCGATGACCCGCAGCGTCTCCAGGACAAGAAGACATTCAGAAGAATCCCCTACTCCTTCAAGCAAAGGACGGCAGGGTGATCCTTCCTCAAGCTCTTCTTCAAAAAGAACCAGCCCTAGCTCAGTCACCAGGACAGTTTCTTCGTTCGAATCACGAAGGATGAACGTCTTGGCTACAAATTCTGAGCCACCACCCCGCAATCCTCCTCAAGATGATGCAATCACCCGCATCGAGCAGTTGGAACAAGGCCAACAGAGGACTGAAACTCTGATGGAAAACCTTCTCCTCGCCTTCCAAAATCAGGCGAACAATGAACCTCCTCCGAATCATCAAGACGATGAGGTAAATGGAGAAGAAAATGAGTCACGCGCCCATGCCAAAAAGGAATTAGACAGTATCCTCGCCAAAGCAAAAGAAGAGGATATACTCAAGGAGCATGGGATCAAGCCACCATATCCCTTATGGATGGACTCGGTCCCGTTCCCCACAAAATTCAAGCATCCTACTCTCCAAACATATACGGGGAAAGGATCAGCCAGACAGCACGTCATCCACTTCAAGATCCTGACGGGAGCTATCGCGGATCAAGATGCACTCAAGATCCGCCTCTTTGCAAGTACCCTAAAAGGTACGGCCTTCGATTGGTACTCTACTCTGCCGGAGGACTCCATCCAAAATTGGGCCATGCTAGAGACACGCTTCCTGACTCACTTCAAAGGTGAGGATCATCCCGCTACTATGTGTTGACACCAAAAATGTCACTTTGCCTCTTCAAGATCCAAAGAGCTACATGAATTCGCAACATGCCATAATTAGGCAATGCTACTTCCAAAAAATCAAATCTTGTCAGAATCAAACAAAAACTGCAAGATCCTTCAAGACAACGAAAAGAGGAGTACACAAGAAGTTTCGGGCCATTTCAAAATCATTTGGCCTAACTTCGCTTCTCCGGCAACTGAAAAGGAGCTCCCGGCGGCGAAAGCATCGGAGACACGAAATCTTTAATTGGAGCCGATGGATGGTCTCTAAATACATCCAAAAGGCTCCACGTCAAGTTCCGAGTTAATCCGACAACGTTTGACCCTACCGAACAACTAAATTAAGCCTCTCGGCGGCGAGAACCACCGAGGCCATCACTCATCAGTTAGAGCACATGGACGGCTTCAAAATGCATACAAAGGGAGACAACACGGGACAAAAGGGGGAAAAACCGCCCAGGGTCGCAGACCCCTGCGACCCTGGGGCCTAGGCCCGGTGGGCCCCGGAAACCCCGTTTTTTGCAATTCGAAGCGTCCGGCCTCCCGTATTTCCCAAAATTCTTACTTTTGAGACACCAAATCCTCTGACATCCGTAAAAAAACATGGGTTAATCATCAAGAGTATCGAAAACAACATTGATCGCCACCCGGTCAACCAAAAAAAGTGTGCTTTCTACCCGACCGATTGAGAAATCGACAGGACATATGGTACAAAAGTATGAATTCAAGGCGATTAAATGCCCTCAATCTCCTCCGGCCAATTAGAAGCCAAAAAAAAAGGAGTTACAAAATAAAGAATTCAATCTTGTAACTCCTCCCTTTATGTAGCTTACGACAATTAAGGCTCATAAACCCTCCTAAATGGCTACCTAAAAGCCTATAAATAGGAGAGCATTCCAAAGAAATCCAGGTCGGAAAAACGAGACAGATCCCAGATCAGAAAAAGCATAGAAATTCAGAGAAGGAAAAGAGAAAAAACTCTGCGGAAGTTCTACACCGACCGCCGCTACAAGGTGACAAAAGTCCCTTGGGGGTACCCCCCCCCCAAGGTCCTTGCCTTCTCCTTCTGCCTCCAAATGGCTTAGACGTGGCTTTTCAGCCCATCTACTTGGCTTTTTATTGGACATAGGACCTCCTTTTGGTCTTTGTTCTCTAAAAACCTGAGGTTATAGCCAAGCCAAGCGAATCAATAGCATTCTCTATTCTCATCTGCATGGATGATGGCGAAGTCCACATATGGCTTGCGACCGTCAATCTGAACGGGTCCCCCACAATCTCCTGAGAAGTTAGATCCTCCTTTTCTTAATTTTCATTGTAGTTTGTATTTTTTTAAAAGAGACAAAAATCACAACTCTTGTCTTTCATTATTGATAAGAATTGTAAATAGGCTATAAACGCCAAAATCGGCTATAAACGCCAAAATTGGCTATAAATGCCAAAAAAATCGCCTTTCACGGCAAATCAAGAAAATGTCTCTTTTCTTAAATATATTTGCAATGGAAAACTTGAAAGAAGTTGATTTCCTTTTTACTTGCGAAGGTTGATCTTCGGATCACCACTGGCAATTCTAAGAAAAATAGAAAATCTGGCACACCCACACAAAAGAAATGTTGATGCACGCCCTTACCCCCCGGTTATGAAAGGGTCGGACCCAACGGACTCCCACGTCCGCCGACCTCGGTAGGACCAGGCACAGGAGCGCGGTCCATCAAGCTGGCACACCCGGTGGGACCCGTTCATTTGAGAACACGATGCTAGAAATGAAATATTTACATATCATATCTATTGCTCTATGCTTATACTTATTTTCTTGATTCTTTGGCTACTTTTTGATTGGTGGCCATGTTGGATTCCGCATCTAAAAAAAATGAGATGAGATTTTTTGGAAATTTCTAATTCTTTGAATTTACTTCCACTTTTTCTCTTTCAAAAAAAATAAATAAATAAAAAATCAGATTTTTCATTTTGGATTCAAAATTGAGAAACCTTGATCCGTTCCTATCGTTCATCGCGCTTGCAGAAATGTTGAGCCTGTTCGACTAAGGTTTTGGGCCATCGTTTCTCTTCGATGAGTTCATTAAAGATCTAAAAAAAAATCAGATTTTTCATTTTGGATTCAAAATTGAGAAACCTTGATCCGTTCCATTTGTTCATCGCGCTTGCAGAAATGTTGAGCCTGTTCGACTAAGGTTTTGGGCCATCGTTTCTCTTCGATGAGTTCATTAAAGATCTAAAGAAAAAAAAACAAAAAAAAAATCAGATTTCTCATTTTGGATTCAAAATTGAGAAACCTTGATCCGTTCCTATCGTTCATCGCGCTTGCAGAAATGTTGAGCCTGTTCGACTAAGGTTTTGGGCCATCGTTTCTCTTCGATGAATTCATTAAAGATCTAAATATATATATATATATAAATAAAAAAAAACAAAAAATCAGATTTCTCATTTTGGATTCAAAATTGAGAAACCTTGATCCGTTCCTATCGTTCATTGCGCTTGTAGAAATGTTGAGCCTGTTCGACTAAGGTTTTGGGCCATCGTTTCTCTTCGATGAGTTCATTAAAGATAAAAAAAATATAAAAAAAAAACAAAAAAAAAGACATAGACAACTAAGGTTAAACCAACTGTGTTCTTTGATCATGGTTGATTCAAGAAAAGCCTTATCCAGAGTGTGGAGACAGCTTGACTGTTCTAGGCAAGGGTTCTCCAAACGGGTTCATTAGGTAATCCTACCCTTACCTGGGGGCAATTCTATCAATCAAGATTTCATAAGACCGGGTTAGGAGGCCTATGTGTACTCTCTCGTCTTTTAAATAATTTTTTTTTCAAAAATAAAATTTTTTAAAATAAAAAATATAAAATATAAAAAAAATTTCAAAAAAAAATCTTAACAAAAAAAATATAAAAAAATATAAAAAAATAAAAAATAAATAATAAAAAAAAGATTTTTTTTTTAAAAAAATCTTCAAAAAAAAAAAAAAAAACTTCCGTCATTTTGGGTTTAGATTGGAGAAATCTTGGTCTTCTCCTTTCTGAGCACTGGCGCTCACGGAAATCGCTGAGCCCGTGTTCAGATTGGAGTGCCTTTTGCTCTCTTTGATGAACCCGATATCGGCCTTTCAAAAAAAAAAAATCGTCATTTTTGGATTCAGATCCGAGAATTTATGGTTCATTTCATTCTGAGCACTGGCGCTCGCGGAAATCGCTGAGCCCGTGTTTAGATCAGAATACCATCTGCTCTCTTTGATGAATCCGATCTTGACCTTTCAAAACAGAGAATCTCATCTCATGGATGCAGTCTCAAAATATTTGTGTCTAGCGGTACTAGTACGCCCTTTTAGGGTCTACTGTATTGCGACCGGCACATTTGTAACTCCAACTTTATATTCTTCTTACCTCGAGTAAGCTCTGCTTCTCGATAAGTCGAATTTAAGTTCACAATTGCTTCTAGCAGTCACTGGGATGCTCATTCTGGGCTTACCATACCTGCGATCAGAACAATTGTACCCTCTATGGCGTTTTGCCTTCTTCATATTGCTTGGGTCATCTTCCTCGAGCAATTTGAAAAGACGAAACCATAGAACTTCCCATTTATGATCATTATATTCTTGTGATTACTAATGGATGTGGTCTTGTTTCAAGAATTTTCAAAAAAAAGAAACAATGGCAGTATCGCTTACCATTACTTTCGATGAAAGCAAGCACCAACTCATGCTTCAACAGAAGCAAACCACGCGCACCTACAAGCGCCCTATCAGCTGCCGAAGCGTCAACTCCCTCGGCAACTCTATGAGCTCCGGGTGGACCTCGACTTCCCGGAGTATCGTCTTTGGGACGCTGGGACCATTCCCACATCCCGAGGAACAAACTGTTCCTTCCAAGAAGCAGAAATTCGCCTCTCAACGTGTCACTACCGTGACACCAAAGGCGAGCACCAGAAGGCCCGAAGCCCGTGGCAGCCCCACGAAGCCTCGACCAGCAAACGACCAGGTCTATCCCAAGACTTGGTCCCCAAGACCTTCACCAAAACAGAGAAGGTCCCAAACATCTACCAAGCCAGCATTCCTGGCCCCACTCAAGGAGAACCAGTTCCACCCTCTTGCCTACATGAAAGAGGAGAGACCCATCTCCAATCTGACTCCCAAGTCAACCCAGCATGAGCTGGCTTGTTCCTACAAGCCCAAAATCAAGTCATACATCACAAGGCCTCTGCAAGCACCTGCTAAGGCCTACAAACCTGCAGTTCGACCCTTCGTCTCTACAGGGGCCGAACTCCAAAAATTCAAAGCTTCGCTGCAACAGGCGAAGGAGAGGGTTCGCATCCTGTCCTTGCCCAGCTACAAAGAAGACAGGCTCGGCTGCTGCGCCCGTGGGAGCACATCCTTCATCGTCAAAGCCCAGCCAGAGCTGACCGAAGCTCAAATTGCTCGTCGCATACGCCGCCGCCCGTCTATAGGCAAAAGAGACTAGAGAAGCAAAGGACCCAGCCTCCTACACTTCAAGTCTTTCCCAAATGGGTCGAAAAAGAAAGACCCAACCAAGTTGCTGCCGTCCATATGGTTGGAAAAACCAGAAGGCACCAATAGTCAGCATCCAAAATCCATGTCCGACGTCCGATGACTCGCAGCGTCTCCAGGACAAGAAGAGATTCAGAAGAATCCCTTACTCCTTCAAGCAAAGGACGACAGAGTGATCCTTCCTCAAGCTCTTCTTCAAAAAGAACCAGCCCCAGCTCAATCACCAGGACAGTTTCTTCGTTCGAATCACGAAGGATGAACGTCTTGGCTACAAATTCTGAGCCACCATCCCGCAATCCACCTCAAGATGATGCAATCACCCGCATCCAGCAGTTGGAACAAGGCCAACAGAGGATTGAAACTTTGATGGAAAACCTTCTCCTCGCCTTCCAAAATCAGGCGAACAATGAACCTCCTCCGAATCATCAAGACGATGAGGTAAATGGAGAAGAAAATGAGTCACGCGCCCTTACCAAAAAGGACGCAGACAGTATCCTCGCCAAAGCAAAAGAAGAGGATATACTCAAGGAGCATGGGATCAAGCCACCATATCCCTTATGGATGGACTCGGTCCCGTTCCCCACCAAATTCAAGCATCCTACTCTCCACACATATATGGGGAAAGGATCAGCCAGACAGCATGTCGTCCACTTCAAGATCCTGACGGGAGCTATCGTGGATCAAGATGCACTCAAGATCCGCCTCTTTGCAAGTACCCTAAAAGGTACGGCCTTCGATTGGCACTCCACCCTGCCGGAGGACTCGATCTAAAACTGGGCCATGCTAGAGACACGCTTCCTGACTCACTTCAAAGGTGAGGATCATCCCGCTACTATGGCTCAGCTGTGCAGCTTAAAACAAGGGGAGAATGAGTCAACATATGACTTCATTCATAAGTGGAAAGCAATGGCATACAAATGCTCTGATGTATTACCACAAGCGTCGCTAGTCGACATCTGCCGAAACAACATGAGAGCCAGAACCCGCTCCATGATCATCGGCAACAAATCAAAAAACCTTGGAGAACTCCTAGAAGTTTCCATGGAAGCTGAAATGGTGATTAGAGACCTCAACAGTCAGAAATCATCAAGAAAAGAGCCAACCGCCGTTGCAACCTCTAAACCAAAGAAGAAAGAGGTCCTCAATGTGCAGACCAAGTCAGCTCCTCAGCCACCAAAGAAAGCTGAAAACAAAGCTGCGGGTAAGAGACCTGAACTCTCAGATGCCTTCAAAGAACGAGTAGAGAAGAAATACCCATTTGATGAAGATGTTGATGAAATCTTCAGGGCTCTTGTGGCAAATGACAAGCTCACCTTGCCTGAACCAAAAAGAGCGGGTGATGTTGGCAAAACCAACGATCCTCGGTACTGTCCATACCACCAGATGATCTCGCATCCTCTCAATCAATGCTTTGTTGTGAGGGAGAAAATAAACGAGATGTGGAAAAACGGAGTCATCACCTTTGACAAAAACTATGGGCCTGCCTTCGTCAACATGGTGACATGTGGACAAACATCAAAATCACCGAAGAAGAAGATCACTACTTCCTTCAAGGTGATAAACTCAATCCAAGCGTCCGAGCAACTGGTTCCTTACCCGACACCAGACGGACAACCCATATGGGTACATCCTGATCTCCTGGAAGATGAAAATTGGGAGGTCGTGAAAACAAAGCCTACAGCTCAACAGCGAAGGCAGGCTAGGAAGCATCTCCTCAAGCTCAAACGGCAAGAGACGACCTAGCCAAAACAAGAAGTCAAAGAAAAGGCAGAGGCTTCCTCTACCACTTCACTGGAGGCAACAAAAACATCCCTTCCAGAGACTTCAAAGGGGGTAAGGAAATTCACTCTTAGAGATTTCATGCCACCTCAATTCAAAGAAGCCATGCAGGAGGCATCATACTCTTGCAATTCGGTAGTTGGATTCCCCATTGATGGATACGAGTCCAGCGACACCAATGATGGATTCGAATCCAACTACACAGACGAGTGGGAGGAGTCCCTTGAAACAGGAGAATATCTCTCCGATGAAGAATGGGTTCCTGAGTCTCATCTTATGCCAGTAATCTGGTATAAATCTCTACAGCCACAAGGATCCTGGTCTGATGATGAAGAAGACCAAGAGGTTGTACAAGAAAATGCTGCTGACCCAGCACCTCTCATTACTCCAGTGGAAATCAACCATGTTGAGCCACAAAGAGTTGATGAAGAAGAAGATTTGGCTCCCATTCCTGATCTTGAAGAATATGCAAGGATCTTGCAGCGTCTCGCTCTAGAACAAGAGCAAGAACGCGTCAACGAGCCTCCTGACAATCCAGAGACTGAAGTCCCTAAAGACCATCAGGTACATCCTCCCTTAACTCCTGAAAATGGAGAAAATTGCTGGACAGACGATCCTCTTACATCCGAGGATGAGTCTGACTCCGATCAGGCAACGTCTCCCATTAGAGCTTCCTGTAATGTGATAATTCGGGATTATAGCTCTTCTGAAGCATCGTCTGATGTGAGCACTTACACTCCGGCGACGCCTAGCAATGTATCTTCTGGAGCCACCTCGTCTCACGTGACTTTCACTGAGATGACACCCTCTCAGGTTTCTTCTCTTGAGACTGTGACTTCAAAGTTCACATCCTTCCTGGCTGAAGAATTCCCAGCTATTGATGCTTGGGACGATGAATTGGTCAACGAAGAAGAAAGGTTGCTGGATGCTTTTCAGGACTTGTTCCCGGAAAATGCTCCGTGCAACACAATCACTGAGGATGGCAACTCCGGTGCTGATACATCCTCAGCAAATGAAAAACGACAGCCTCTTGATCCTGAAGACAATCTTCCAAACGAAGACCCTTCTCAAGAAGCTCTCGAAGTTGGTAGAGGCACCCGCTCTGGCCGGGACTACCACAAAAATTACAACCAATCTTCCTTTACATATGTAAATCCATCGGGAAAAGATGTTGTAAGCGCCCCTAGTGGCAACAATGATGAACATGCAGGCCCTAAGGAGGCTTTCAAGTATGACTTGATTGAACACTTCAAGCACATACCTGCACGTCTGCACATCCTAGATTTATTGCGAATGTCTCCGCACACTCGTGATAATCTTATTTCAGAATTTCAAAAGCTGAATGAGGATGTCGACAAACATGCCCCGCAAGTCCTCCAAATTGAAATGGATTACCGGGTCAAAATCTCAGAAGCCTCCTCAAAGGGAGAAAAGAAGAATACTGAGGGATCATGCATTGAATGCCTATAGGTTAAAAAAGCAGCCAGTGCAACCATCGCCTTCACAAAGGATGACCTCCTACTTGGCGAAACAAGGCATAACCGACCCCTGTACTTCACAGGGTACATCAAGGAAATGCCTATGCACAGAGTTCAGATCGACCCAGGTTCTGCACTCAACCTCATCTCCACATCGGCTCTCGAAGAGTTGGGCATCCCACCCAGCAAACTGAGCCACATATCTTTATCTATCTTTGGATACGATGGGAGTACTCAAAGGCCTATCGGCAAAATCAGGTTCAAGTTGTAGATCGGTGATCTTATTTCTGAGGTCACTGTGTATGCAATAACAACCCCTTCATGCTACAACATCCTTCTCGGACGCCCTTGGATCCACGAGAATGGTGTTGTCCCTTCAACTCTACATCAATGCATCAAGTTTGTTGGCGACGACGGCATGATACATCGAGTCTTTGCGGATAGAAAACCCTTCAAAGGTGAAGAGGTCCACTTTGCAGACTCACAAATGTATGAAGGTGAAAAAGAAGAAGAGGAGAAGCACACAACATCCTTTGCCGAAAATCTCCAGAAAGATAAAGGCAAAGCTCCTCAACAATCGCCGGAAGAAAACGAACCATCCGGTAAATCCGAAGAGAGCATTCAAACTCCCTTCAACATCTCCCTCAAACCTTCAAAGCCTTTGGTCATCACAACTAAAGTGAAGAAGTTAATGCAAAGGCCTGGGGGCAAATTTGTTATCTTTTTCGTGTCTATCATGCAAGACACGGATCCGGATTTAGAGCCAAAAGACGACACATCGTTAAGCTAAGATGACACTCAGTAAGTTCAGCCTACTTTTACTCCAATGGAGACAACTTCTGACATAGAAGATCCTACGTCAGCTTCTTTCGTTGTTCCAGCAACTTCAGCAAAGGAAAATCCGATCTTCTTCCATTGATCGGATTCTTCTTCATCAAACTCCATGTTTGAACCTTTTCAAAATGAAGGTATGCCTCAACTATCCTAGTATAGTTCTGTGGCACAAGTTATTATGAAGAAAATGGGCTATGATGCTCAAAACCCAATCGGTTTGGGAGAAGGACGCGGTATTCTCACGCCATTGGGGCCCGTCTTGACCAAAAGCCAGCTGGAAGATTGGAGACTCTACGGCTATGTAGAAAAGTCTTCACACGGGTTAGGGTATGATCCCGACACTCCCCTGAGATAGTTGACACAAAGGCTTAAAAGTCGACTTACCGACCAAGCCTCAACATCTCAAGTCCATGAAGACATCGATCTCCCTGGATATCTCTTCGATGAGTCACCTGATAAAGATCCAGGAAGCTCATCCAATTGGCACGATTTCTCCGAAAATGAAGAGGAGTTGTCCGTTGGCGCAGACGTGTGGTCTTCTGACCCAGAAGAACCCTCATCTCCAAAAGATGTAGCCTACTTCGACCCGGTTTCAACAGGCGATTGGGATCATCTCATAGCAAGCCTTGGGAAAATTACCGATCAAGATGACCCGTGGAAAGGAACAAAACCTTGGTCTGGAAATGCCTTTGAAACCCCAGAAGGTTTCGTTGAGCTGGAAGCCTCCGAAAATATTGTGGAGGAACCACCTTCGAACCTTCCAACAGAAGATCCTGTTCAAAAGATAGACTTGGGAACACCAGATAACCCACGTCCCGTATTTATAAGCAAGAATATAAAGGATGATGAGTTACCGAAGTATATCGCCTTTCTTCGTGAGTTCGTTGATTGCTTTGCATGGTCTTACGCTGAAATGCCCGGCTTAGACCCCAAAATAGCGGTACACAAACTCAATCTTCAAGAAGACATCAAGCCTGTCAAGCAAGGCCAAAGAAGATTCCGTCCATATGTGATGGATAAAATTGAAGAAAGAAGTTCAAAAACACAAGAGCGTCGGCATCATCCGTGAGGAACAACATCCTGAATGGTTGGCCAACATTGTCCCCGTGACAAAGAAAAATGGGCAGATCAGGGTCTGTATTGACTATAAAGACCTGAATGGCGCATGCCCAAAAGATGAATTTCCGCTCCCCATGCCAGAGGTAATGATTGATAATACCTGTGGATTCGAGCGAATGACATTCATGGATGGTTTCTCTAGCTACAATCAGATAAAGGTGCATCCTGAAGATGAAAAACATACATCTTTTCGGACCCCATTTGGCGTGTGTTGCTACACTGTCATGCCATTTGGTCTGAAAAATGCCGGTGCCACATATCAGAGGGCTATGATGAAAATATTCCAAGATATGTAGCACAAGACGGTTGACTGTTACGTTGATGACCTCGCCGTCAAAAGCAAAAGAAAAGAAGATCATCTCAAAAACCTTCGAGAAGTCTTCCTCCGGCTTCGCAAACACAAACTGCGAATGAATCCTTTGAAATGCTTCTTCGACGTCTCGTCGGGTAAGTTCCTCGGATTCATAGTTCGGAAAGCTGGAATAAAGCTTGACCCCATAAAAGTCAAAGCCATTCTAGAAATGCCCTCTCCAAGAACCTTGAGAGAACTCAAAAGGCTTTAAGGGAGATTGGCCTACATCAGACGGTTCATCTCCAATCTATCGGGGAAATGCCGTCCATTCTCCCGGTTGATGAAAAAAGGTGTAAACTTTGTCTGAGATGCTGACTGTGAAGCTGCTTTCTAAGACATCAAGTCATACCTGACAAAACCTCCAGTGTTAGCTGCTCCTATCACTGGAAAACCATTCTTCTTGTACATAATAGCCCTTGATCACTCTTTGGGAGCTCTGCTTGCGCAATAAAATGATCAAAGAAAAGAAGCTGCTCTATATTACCTCAGCCGCATGCTAGTAGGTGCAGAGCATCGCTACTCTCCAGTCGAAAAAGAATGTCTTGCAGTGATGTTCACCGTACAAAAGCTGCGTCACTACTTGCTTTCCAACACAGTATACCTGGTCTCGAGGGTCAACCTCTTGAAGGTCCTTGTCACAAAGGCAGGTTCTCTCAATGCTCGACTGGCAAAATGGTCCATCCTTCTGTCACAATTTGATATTAGGTATGTACCACAAAAGGCAATCAAAGGGCAAGCTCTAGCGGACTTCCTCGCAGAGCATCCATTGCCTAAAGATTCTCCGTTCAGAGATGATCTCCCAGACGAACCAGTCTACAATGTGGAGACTTTCTCGCAAAATGCTTCCTGGGACATGTACTTTGACGGTGCAAACCAGGACAAATGAAAAAAGACAGCTGATCTCGGGAGTTGGCATCCTCTTTGTTAGCCCCGACAAATAAATGATTCCACACTTTCTCGCTACTGGAACCATGCACAAACAATGCAGCTGAATATCAAGCTCTGATCCTAGGATTGGAACTCACCATCGAATCCGGTATCACCATGCTGGAAGTCTTTGGAGACTCTCAACTGATCGTCAACCCGATGAATCAGAAATTTGAAGTCAGGAAGCCAGATTTACTGCCTTACTACAACAAACACAATCACTTCTGCAAAAGTTTGACATCTGTCACATCACCCACATTTGTAGAGGTGAAAACATACGTGCAGATGCCCTAGCTGGACTAGCCGCATCTATGGCAATCCAGGAAGGGGAAAACATGCAAATCACAGTGTGCGAAAGAAGAATCCTTCCTGCTCTTAACACACACCAAGCAGTTACTGAATGCCACCAAGTGGTTGGAAGTCGGATTTCAATCCTTCAAACTTCAATCGGCGATTGGAGGGATCCGTACATTGATTACATTATGTTCGGAATCCTACCCGAAGATCCAAAAGAACGGGTAAGCATCCAAAGGCGAACCCCAAGCTTTCATTTGGATATTCCTTCAAAACTCCTTTACAGGAAATCCTTTAACGGAGTACTTCTACGCTGCTTGTCACAACAAGAAGCTGAAGAAACACTCAAAGAAGTTCATGCTGGTCTTTGCGGGGCTCGTCAGGCTGGTCCCAAGCTCTATGATCAGATAAAAAGGTTAGGTTATTACTGGCCTACCATGGTAGCTGACGCAATGCAATTTGCTAAGCGCTGCCAACAATGCCAAGTTCATGGAGATTACATTCACATGCCTCCAGAATGGCTGCATCCTACAGCGATTTCATGGCCTTTCGAAGCCTGGGGTATGGACATCATAGGTCCTATTTCTCCCCCTTCAAGCAAAGGTCATCGCTTCATCTTCGCCGCTACGGATTATTTCTCCAAGTGGTCAGAAGCATTTGTGTTCAACGAAATGAAGACCTCATCAGCCCTTCAGTTCCTGTGCACCAACATCATTTGTCATTTCGGTATACCCAAAAGATTCGTCCATGATGACGGACCACAATTCTGGGATCATTGATTCTACAGGTTCTACGACAAATACAAAATCCAAAGCTGTCCTTCGACTCCATACAATCCGGCAGCAAACGGATTAGCAGAAGCTTTCAACAAGTCATTCTGCAAAATCCTCAAAAAAATGGTCTCTAGTCACAAAAGAGATTAGAGTGACAAAATGGCTGAAGCTTTGTGGGCCTATCGAACCACCGTTCGAGGACCAACCCATAGCACACCATTCTCCTTGGTCTATGGATGCGAAGCTGTCGTGCCCTAGGAAGTACAAATTCCTTCCTTGAGGGTATCCTTGCAAAATGACATGACTCAAGAAAGCAATGTCAAATTGCGACTCAATGAGCTGGACAATCTCGATGAGAGACGACTCGAAGCTCAACAAAGCATTGAACTTTACCAAGCACGCATGGTAGGATCTTTCGACAAAAAGGTCAGGCAACGCGCCTATAAAAAGGGTGACTTGGTTCTTACGGTAAATAGACCAATGGTCTTCGCTCACAAGTCCAAAGGCAAATTTGAGCCAAAATGGGAGGGACCCTACGTCATCCACAAGGTTTTCTCCAACGGTGCATACGCACTCCTAAACATGGAAGGTGACAGATGTATGCTGCCCGTCAACGGTAAGTTCTTAACGCGGTACTACCCTTGAAGGCTTACCCAACTGGGTAAAAGCAATGCCTGTACGGCCAAAACCAGTTTCCACGTACACGCTCGCTAAACCCACCCTTTTTTAGAATTTTCATATCAAATGTTGAGATTTTAGAAATTTAAACAATGCTTACTTTCATCGTTTCATTGTTAAAAAAACCCAAGTTTAGGAACATTTTCCCTAACTTGCCCAAAATTTTCAACCTTTGAACTTATAATTCATGGTTTGAAACAAAATCTGGATTCAGGGATTTCCACCCTTGTCCACCCTACCTTTTACCGCCTAAATGGTTTTAGGTCAAAACTTATGACCTTCGTGTCTTTAAACAAAAAAAAAAGGTTTTTCAAAAAGCCGCGGGGAAGCGACGCTTAGTCGATACTCGTACAAATTGGAAGCATGTGAGCCACGTTCGACACTTCCAAAATCGTAGGGAAGCGACATTTCGTCGGTACTTGAAAAATCCAAAATCATGGAGATGCAACATTTTAGTTGATATCCACAACCCAAATTTCAAAGGTTCAAAAAAAACCTAAAAAACCATGGAGACGCAACATTTCAGTTGATGTCCATGACCCAAATGTTCGAAAAAACCACAAATTTCAAAAATCGTGGGGAAACGACATCAAGTCAGTACCCGCAAAATCAAAATTTTTGAAAAGCAAGGATGCAACATTCCATCGATACTTGCACCCAAATCCACAAGGATGCGAGATCCCATCGATACTCGTAACCGAATGAGCAAGGATGCAACATTCCATCGATACTTGCAAAACCATTCAGCAGGGAGGCGACTTTTAGTTGATACTTGCATTTTGAAAACGAAAACCGGCTATAAATGCCGCCAAAACAAACCGGCTATAGATGCCACCAAAACAAACCGGCTATCAATGCCACAAACTAAAAACTTTGGCTTTAAAAATACCCGGCTATCAATGCCACAAACTCGGCTATCAATGCCACCAAAACCGGTTATCAATGCCACAAATCGGCTATTAATGCCACAAATAAAAAAGCCAGCTCTCATGCCAAAATCGGCTTCCATGCCACAAAAAAAAATCTGGCTCCCATGCCAAAACAATCATTTGACAAAAGATTTCTACTAAAAGACAAGGTTTTGATCAAATCCCATTTAGCAATTACTTTTATTACAAAAAGATTTAAGTAAGCGTAGGGAAAACAAAAAAAAAAGCATCCCATTTAGCAATTACTTTTATCATAAAAAGATTTAAGTAACCGTAGGGAAAACAAAAAAATAGCATCCCATTTAGCAATTGCTTTCATCATAAAAAAATTTAAGTGAGTGTAGGGAAAACAAAAAAAAGGAGTACAAAAAAAATACATGTGGTACCAAAAAAAAAAAGAAAGCGTTCACAAGCACTACAAAAAAAAAAAAGTACCAAAAAAATACAAGTGGTACCAAAAAAAAGAAGGATAGTTTCCGTTACAAAAAAAAAGCAGCTCAACCAAAAATGGTCTCCAGCCAAGAGTTCAGCTCCTCAAGCATACTTTTGGCCTCAGCCGTCACGGATTCCAAGGCACGCTTCTTCAGGAACTTGCCATGAGATGCTGGGGTGGGTTGTAACCATTCTTTCGCACCGGGAAGCTTATCCCGAGCAGTTCGCCATTGTTTGTTCTCTTCAGACTTCCTTTTAAGAACTCGATCGGCATCTGCAACCGATTTTCCGTCAGAAGCTGAAACTGGGGCCAACGATGTCAGAATGACCTGAAATTTGGGGTGAAGTCTGCTGAGCAGTAAATAAGACCAACCATAGGCTTTTTTTTGAGTTTTGAAGCCGTTTGAGGCCATATCACCAGTAGACTTGCTTTTGTCGCGATGAAGATGTCGCGGTTTGATGTGCGGTCAACCGATGTCCGATTGACTTGAAATTTGACAGGGAACCTATTGGAGTCGTTTTAAGATGATCAATAGGCACTGTCTTGGAAACCATGGTCCCGGGGAGCTTCGCCGCTGAGAGGCCTGATTTGGTTTCCGAGCGTCAAAGTATGGTCAAATGTTGTCGAAATGACCTGAAATTTGACGTGTAGCCCTTTGTAAACATTTTGAAGCCGTCCATATGCTCTATCTGATGAGTGATGGCCTCGGTGGTTCTCGCCGCCAAGAGGCTTGATTTAGCTGTTCGAGGGTTGATGTAGGGTCAAACGTTGTCGGTTTGACTCGGAACTTGACGTGGAGCCTTTTGGATGTATTTTGAGACCATCCATCGGCTCTGATCGAAGATTTGGTGTCTCCGATGCTTTCGCCGCCAGGAGCTCCTTTTCAGCTGCCGAAGAAGCGAAGTTAGGCCAAATGATTTTGAAATGGCCGGAAACTTCTTGTGTACTCCTCTTTTAGCTGTCTTGAAGGGTCTTGCGGTTTTTGTTTGATTCTGACAAGATTTGATTTTTTGGAAGTAGCATTGCCTATTTATGGCAGGTTGCGACTTCATGTAGCTCTTTGGATCTTGAAGAGACAAAGTGACATTTTTGGTGTCAACAAATGCCCCCTCGAAGTACAGCAATGAGTTGCTTAACTTTTGTAGTCGATGTGCCTGGAAGAGATTTGTGAAGGAGAGCCTGTGACTTGACCAAGAGTCTTTCAACAGTCTTTCTTTTTGGTATTTGTAGCCTTTTGAGCTTCCAGGGGAATTTTATGGTAGTGAAAGGGATCACGTACCATCTCGAGGCAAAGTTTTGAAGATGACATCAGGGATGTGAATTTGGGTTTTGACCTTGTGACCTAACAGGCTGTATGTAGTAGGTTAGGGGGGTCGGGTTTGGTTTTGACCGTGTGACCCAACAAGCTGTATGTGGAATGTTAGGGGATCAATTCTGATCTTGTAACCTAACAGGCTGTATGTGGCAAGTTAGGGGATCAGGTTTTGGTTTTTGGTTTTGGTCTTGTGACCTAACAGGCTGTATGTGGCAAGTTAGGGGACCAGGTTTTGGTTTGGATTTTTGTGGAATGTCAATTTCTAGATTTTGGCTCAATTTGGTAGATGAGGCTGGATGGTTTGATTTTTGGAAGCTCATGGGGCTTGGAATTCTCTTTGTAAGGTCCATTCAACTCAAAAGAGGCATGGAACCATTTTTGTAAGCTCTTGGTAAGAGGGATTTCTCTTTGACGAAAAGACAAAATTTTTTTTTTTTTTAGTGCCTAGGTGGTCAAACCTGGCTCATATGGGCTAACCCACGGGACCTTAAGCTTTTGAAATGACTTAGATCTCATATGGTGTCATTTTTGTAAAGGATATCTAAAAATATCTCCTTTGGATAGAGAATATCTAAGAATATCTTTATTTGGAGAGAATCTCTCATGTTCCCTTTATTATGGGAGAGAATATCTCAAGATATCTTTCTTTTGGGAAAGAATCCTTCATTGATCCTATCTTTTGAGAGAAAATCTCTCATTGATTTCTTTTTGGGAGAGAATCCCTCAAGATATCTTTCTTTTGGAAGAATCTTTCTAATCTCTTTCTTTTGGTAAGGTTACTAATTAGTAACACTTACCTCTTTCTTCTTTCCTTCTTTGGTTTGCTCTCTTCTATAAAAGCAAGGAGGAGGTTGGATCTCTTGCTCTTATCGCTTTCTTTTGCAACAATCCCACGAGGGCTTCAAGACCAAGAGTTCTTCTTCTTCAAGATCTTCAAAGACTTTTCTTCTTCTTCTCCATCAATCGGTTCATGTAAGTTCCTTTTTTCAAGAAAACCCCATTGTAGAAAAAAAGGTTCTTTTTCTTTTTTTTTTTTTTGTTTCTTTCTTTTCTTTTCTTCTTTTTTTTCTTTTCCATGTGTTTGCTTCTTTGTTTTTTCACACGTTTTTTTTTTTGCTTTCTTTTTCTTTCTTTTTTTGCATGTTTTTTTTTTGTTTCTTTTGTGGGCCGTATGGACAGATACGTACAGATCTGGCCGTACGGCCACGTGGCCTGTGGGCCAGTCCCTTTTTTTTCTCTCTCTTTTTTTTTTGAGAAAGTTTTCTATTTTTTTTTTGTTCTTTTCTTTCTCCCCTTTTTTTTGATAAAGTTTCTTTCTTTTCCTTTTTTGCTCATCATGATAATGCTTTTTTGTTTGGCAAACCAAGATGTTCATGCATGCATTCTTTTGTAAATTGAATTTGTAGCATGATGTGATAGCATACCTGAAAGTTTCGTAAATTTGGGAATTTGGAGCTTGCAGCGATGTTGAGCCCTTCTTGATTTTACGGGGACTTTGAGGTTTCGAAAGTTTGGAGTTTCGGAGCTCGCAGCAATGTTGAGCCCATCTCCAAGCTTTCTATTTCTTTTGGGATAGTTCATTTTCTTTGGAATTGCCCCGGCATCATGTCAAAATTTCGCCAGATTTTTTTTAGCGAGATTCTGTCATTTTGATGTTTGATCTTTTTTTTTTTCCATCCTTTTCAGGTGGTTCTTCCAGAACGAACAAGGGTTAAGAGCCTGCTATAGGCGCACCTCGTCGATCTACTCAATCTTCTAATCCGGCCGTTCAGCAGGCCTTTGAGAAGGTCCAGTATGTTGAGAAAAATCTGGAAGAATGCGACTCCCTCAACAGAGATGAGATGAGGCAGCGACTGATCGCTCTTAAGAGAGGAATTCTATTAGATCATGGTAAGCAGTCGTCCATGGGTGATGGGAGATCAGAGTGTTTTACCCAAGCCTACCTTCTTCTTTGTTGATGCCGTCCCTGATGACATGACATACCAGAGGAGATGTTTTCAGTTTTCTTTCACAGCAGATGGTGAGAAGAAGACCGTTGCTACCCGGTTGACGTTTGATCGCACCATCTCGATCATGAGCCTTGCCCCCACGTGCTCTTAGAAGGAAGATCCACCAAGCTGGTTGAGAAGGACAAATGTAATCAAGATCGGGATTTTTGTTGGCGGTTCTCCTGGATATACGGAGAGGTCGCCTGTTGATGCCATCCAGCAGCTACCAGGGTTCTGATTATCCGTCGGTCGATTTGAGACCGATGGGCCTTGGTGTTTTCAGTGGTGACGGCAGTAATTGGATAAAGCCTTTTCGACTTCGTGGCCGTTTCAATGCTGACTCCGAGTGGAAGTCGTGGACTGATCGTGTCCTGCTGATTAGTGGCGTCGTTTTGAAGGAAGCTAGGATTTTGATGCGGGCCGCGCCTTTAGGGAGACTGTGATCTTTTCTGACGAGGCCTTCATGGCTATGTTGGAGTCATTCCTTCCCCAAACCAATACCTTCATTGTGATGAATGGTGAGATTGGTTTCTTTTTGCAGGAGCTTAGCGCCATTACTGGATTGCCCATCCTTGGCAAACTCTATGAGGAGTTTATGCCAATCGACAGTGTCCTTGAGGAGCAGTTTGAGGAGTTCAAGCTTCTGTACTTTCAGCTCGTCACCTTCTATGATTTTTTGAAGGAGAAGGAGGGTTTGAAAGTTAGATCCAGCAGTTGGAAGAGTTCTAGCTCTTCGTTCCCTAACTTTTTTGATAGCAGGGAGTCTTCTGATAGTGTGACCCAGGAAGCCAGGGCTCAGGATCCAAGTTCAAAGAAGATCTTGGCTATGCAAGAAGAGTTGAGAGATTTCTGTGCGAGTACAAACGCCATATGTCCTGACATTGCACTGCGGAGAGATCTCACTATTTACCTCACTTATTGGCTTGGTGAGGCTATTTTTGCTGGAGGAGATGGAACGCACATCAGGCCGCATTGTATTTTTCCGGCTTGTCAGATGGCGTTTGGAGAGCAGCTTGCTTTGGTGCCAGCTCTTTACTCCTACCTATGTACCGAACTGCAGGCTGCTGCTTTTCAGCCCACATCTTTTATTCGTGGTATGTGTACCACTATCCTGGCTTCCACCGGCTGGGTGCTGCACAAGATGATGATACTCTGATGATTCGGCTGGCTAAGGGCAAAGTCGTGTCCGAATCACATTTGTTTGCCCGCATGAGGATCCGACGGTTCAGGGACGTCCAGATGGGGCAGTCTTCAGTGAAGCTTTCTCCAGAGTTGCGGAAGAAGGCTTTTGATTTTGGTGCCTCCCGAGACTCTACCAGGGTGGGGTCGGGAAGGCATTACTCCTTGACGAACGCAAAGGAGGAGTGGCTTTTCAGCATACGTGTCGGCACGATGGTGTACCGCAGACATCTTTTCGTCGACATCCAGCCGTATGTACCCTCTTGCTTTACTTTGTAGCTGGGTTTTCTTAAGGCGTTGTTGGAGCGCCTTCAAGCATGGTGAAGCGCTTTGGAGGTTTACAGGACGGGAGAAATGCATGGGCTTTCTATAATGCTGAAGACACTACAGCCATGATCTCTTATCCTATGTTGTTGACTTCCCGGACTGCCGGTTTTGCGAAGTGGTTCGCGGAGAGCTTTTCGGCATATCGGGGGCTTTCCAAGAAGGAGCTTGATGTGAAGCTGGCATCTGGAAAGGGCCTTGGAAAGTCGGATGGCGTCCGGCGAGAGGAAGTTTGGGCCTTCCTTTTTGGAGAGAAACACAAGATAGGCTTTCTTGGTGACCAGGGCGTCATTGGTTCTGAAGCTGTTCGAGAAATACCTGATGAGGCTTTAGAGCAGCTAGAACAGGGGGAAGCTGAACTTGGTGCTTGGATGCAAGCGGCACAGAGGCAAGCTTCCGTGGAGTCTACTGATAAGGGTAGACCATCCAATGAGGAGTCAAGTGGAAGACCTGACTCTGATAGTGGGGCAGGTTCCTCTAAGAAGCGAGCCCGTAGGAGTAAGAGGAGGAGGAGTCATCATCGCAGCAAGGGGAAGCATGAGGACTCTCCTGACTTGGAATTTCCTCTTACTATCAATGAGGATGTGTCAGTGGATGCTGACGAGCCTCCAGAGAAGAGAAGCTGAGAAGAAGATACCGTCGGTGAAGGTATGATTATTCCTTTTTCTCTTTCCATTTCTTTTCACGGGATTTTTCCATGTTTTGATTTGCTTCTTGTTTCTGCTTTTTCTTTTTTTTTTTTAGTAGAGGAAGACTTGGTGATGCCTGAGGCTCCAACCGATGAGGTGGTGACGGATCCTGTCGGGGCACCTGAAGAAGAACCGAGGGACTCTGGAGTGAATCCAGAATCTCCAATTGGTATGACTTCTTTGCTTTCTTCTATTTTTTTTTTGTTTGTGACTTGGTTTGCCAACATTTTTTTCTTGTCAGCTGACTTGCCACAGGATTCTGATGACTTTGAACCATCGATAGACGCAAATGTTGATGATGCTTCCGATGAGTTCATGGAGGACGAGAGTCTTCCGCCAGTCGTCGAAGAAGGTATTTTGTAGTAATAACCCTGATAATGATTTTCAAACAGGATTATATTCATACCTTTTTGTGTTTCTTTGGCAGGTTTTGAGGTGACAGAGGAGAGTCCGTTGCTTCCTTCAGAACCAAAGCAAGGGATGCCAGAGGTTGATCCAGAGGTAGAGACTCCTGGGACGAGTTCTGACACTGTTGAGGAGATACCTCGTGCTGAGATTCCTTCCCAAGCAGGAGCAGCTTCAACTGGAAAGAGTTCTTTTGTTACTCTTCCAACGGGTGATGACATGAGCAGCCGACCAATGGAGTTGGGCGAATCTTCAACTGGGTCATCTCTTCTTTTTGTGAAGAAGGTGGTGGTGCGGGTTCTGAGCTCTTGGATTGAGACTCTGTTTTCTGGGCACTTAGATGCTGGATTTGGGATGATCCAGGATGTGCGTGAGATTCTCAGTGATGCCGAAGAGGCTGGTCTGGATGTCACAAGTGCCAGGGCGATCGTTGGTAGGATCATTAAGCTGGGTGACAAGTGGTTTGAGACAATGGGTTTTCCTGACGACCAGTTCTTCAAGGAGATGTTCCTGGACCCTACGGATAAGGCTCAGTCTAACCTGGATGAGGCTACACAAAGCAGGAAGCAGATAGTCCGAGAGAAGAACTTAGAAGAGCTAGCCATCATTGGGCTGACACATGACCCTAACATCCTTGATAGGGAGGTCGATGAGGCCAGGAAACGTCTTGAGCATCTGCAGGCATAAGTCGCTGCCAAGTGGGCTGCAATAACAGAGGCTCGCGACAGGGAGAGTGCTCTGATTCGCCAGGTTGCAGATGCCGATCAAGTTCTTAAAAGGAAGTCTGAAGAGAACAAACAATGGCGAACTGCTCGGGATAAGCTTCCCGGTGTGAAAGAATGGTTACAGCCCACCCCAGCATCTCATGGCAAGTTCCTGAAGAAGCGTGCCTTGGAATCCCTGACGGCTGAGGCCAAAAGTTTGCTTGAGGAGCTGAACTCTTGGCTGGAGACCATTTTGGTTGAGCTCCTTTTTGTTTTTTTGTAACAGAAACTATCCTTCTTTTTTTTTGGTACCACTTGTATTTTTTTGGTACTTTTCTTTTTTTTTTGTAGTGCTTGTGAACACTTTCTTTTTTTTTGTACCACATGTATTTTTTTTTGTACTCCTTTTTTTTTTGTTTTCCCTACGCTCACTTAAATCTTTTTGTGATGAAAGTAATTGCTAAATGGGATGCTTTTTTTTTTTGTTTTCCCTACGCTTACTTAAATCTTTTTGTGATAAAAGTAATTGCTAAATGGGATGCTTTTTTGTTTTGTTTTCCCTACGCTTACTTAAATCTTTTGTAATAAAAGTAATTGCTAAATGGGATTTGATCAAAACCTTGTCTTTTGTAGAAATCTTTTGTCAAATGATTGTTTTGGCATGGGAGCCAGATTTTGTTTGTAGCATGGAAGCCGATTTTGGCATGAGAGCCAGCTTTTTTGTTTTGTGGCATTAATAGCCGATTTGTGGCATTGATAGCCGGTTTTGGTGGCATTGATAGCCGAGTTTGTGGCATTGATAGCCGGGTTTTTTAAAGCCAATGTTTTTAGTTTGTGGCATTGATAGCCGGTTTGTTTTGGTGGCATTTATAGCCGGTTTGGTTTTCAAAAATACAAGTATCGACTAAAAGTCGCCTCCTTGCTGAATGGTTTTGCAAGTATCGATGGAATGTCGCATCCTTGCTCATTCGGTTGTGAGTATCGATGGAATCTCGCATCCTCACGGATTTGGGTGCAAGTATCGATGGAATGTTGCATCCTTGCTTTTCAAAAATTTTGATTTTGCGGGTACTGACTTGATGTCGTTTCCCCAGAATTTTTGAAATTTGTGGTTTTTCGAATATTTGGGTCATGGATATCAACTGAAATGTTGCGTCTCCATGGTTTTTTAGGTTTTTTCGAACCTTTGAAATTTGGGTTGTGGATATCAACTAAAATGTTGCATCTCCACGGTTTTGGATTTTGCAAGCATCGACGAAATGTCGCTTCCCTGCGATTTTGGAAGTGTCGAACGTGGTTCGCATTCTTCCAATTTGTGCGAGTATTGACTAAGCGTCGCTTCCCCGCGGCTTTTTGAAAAACCATTTTTTTTTTGCTTAAAGACTTGAGGGTCATAAGTTTTGACCTAAAACCATTTAGGCGGTAAAAGGTAGGGTGGACTAGGGTGGAAATCCCTGAATCCGGATTTTGTTTCAAACCATGAACTTTGAGTTCAAGGGTTGAAAATTTGGTCAAGTTAGGGAAAGGTTCCTAAACTTGGGTTTTTTAAACAATGAAACGATGAAAGTAAGCATTGTTTAAATTTCTAGAAATTTCAACATTTGATATGAAAATTCTAAAAAAAGGGTGGGTTTAGCGAGCGTGTACCTGAAAACCAGTTTGGCCGTACAGGCATTGCTCTTACCCAGTTGGGTAAGTCTTCAAGGGTAGTACTGCTTGAAGAACTTGCCATTGATGGGCAGCATACATCTGTCACCTTCCATGTTTAGGAGTGAGTATGCACCATTGGAGATAACCTTGTTGATGACGTAGGGTCCCTCCCATTTTAGCTCAAATTTGCCTTTGGACTTGTGAGCGAAGACCATTCGTCTTTTTACCGCAAGAACCAAGTCACCCTTTTTGTAGGCGCATTGCCTGACCTTTTTGTCGAAAGATCCTGCCATGCGTACTTGGTAAAGTTCAATGCTTTGTTGAGCTTCGAGCCGTCTCTCATTGAGATTGTCCAGCTCATGGAGTTGCAATTTGACATTGCTTTCTTGAGTCATGTCATTTTGCAAGGATACCCTCAAGGAAGGAATTTGTACTTCCAAGGGCACGACAGCTTTGCATCCATAGACCAAGGAGAATGGTGTGCTATGGAACGGTGGTTCGATAGGCCCACAAAGCTTCAGATATTTTGTCGCTCCAGTCTCTTTTGTGACGAGAGACCATTTTTTTGAGGATTTTGCAGAGTGTCTTGTTGAAAGCTTCTGCTAATCCGTTTGCTGCCGGATTGTATGGAGTCAAAGGACAGCTTTGGATTTTGTATTTGTCGCAGAACCTGTAGAATCGATGATCCCAGAATTGTGGTCCGTTATCATGGACGAATCTTTTGGGTATGCCGAAACGACAAATGATGTTGGTGTGCAGGAACTGAAGGACTGATGAGGTCTTCAATTCGTTGAACGCAAATGCTTCTGACCACTTGGAAAAATAATCCGTAGCGGTGAAGATGAAGCGATGACTTTTGCTCGAAGGGGGAGAAATAGGACCTATGATGTCCATAACCCAGGCTTCGAAAGGCCATGAAATCGCTGTAGGATGCAGCCATTCTGGAGGCATGTGAATGTAATCTCAATGAACTTGGCATTGTTGGTAGCGCTTAGCAAATTGCATTGCGTCAGCTACCATGATAGGCCAATAATAACCTAACCTTTTTATCTGATCATAGAGCTTGGGTCCAGCCTGATGAGCTCCATAAAGACCAGCATGAACTTCTTTGAGTGTTTCTTCAGCTTCTTGTTGTGACAAGCAGCGTAGAAGTACTCCGTTGAAGGGTTTCCTGTAAAGGAATTTTGAAGGAATATCCAAATGAAAGCTTGGGGTTCGCCATTGGATGCTTACCCGTTCTTTTGGATCTTCAGGTAGGATTCCGAACATAATGTAATCAATGAATGGATCCCTCCAGTTGCCGATTGCAGTTTGAAGGATTGAAATCTGACTTCCAACCACTTGGTGGCATTCAGCAACTGCTTGGTGTGTTTTAAGAGGATGAAGGATTCTTCTTTCGCACACTGTGATTTGCATGTTTTCCCCTTCCTCGATTGCCATAGATGCGGCAAGTCCAGCTAGGGCATCTGCACGTATGTTTCACCTCTACGAATGTGGGTGATGTGCTAGAAGTCAAACTTTTACAGAAGTGATTGTGCTTTGTTGTAGTAAGGCAGCAAATATGGCTTCCTGACTTCAAATTTTTGATTCATCTGGTTGACGATCAGTTGAGAGTCTCTAAAGACTTCCAGCATGGTGATACCGGATTCGATGGCGAGTTCCAATCCTAGGATCAGGGCTTGATATTCAGCTGCATTGTTTGTGCATGGTTCCAGTAGCGAGAAAGCGTGTGGAATCATGTATTTGTCGAGGCTATCAAAGAGGATGCCAACTCCCGAGATTAGCTGTCTTTTTTCATTTGTCCTATTTGCACCGTCAAAGTACATGTCCCAGGAGGCACTTTGTGAGAAAGTCTCTAAATTGTAGACTGGTTCGTCTGGGAGATCATCTCTGAGTGGAGAATCTTTAGGCAATGGATGCTCTGCGAGGAAGTCCGCTAGAGCTTGCCCTTTGATTGCCTTTTGTGGTACATACCTAATATCAAATTGTGACAGAAGGATGGACCATTTTGCCAGTCGAGCATTGAGAGAACCTGCCTTTGTGACAAGGACCTTCAAGAGGTTGACCCTTGAGACCAGGTAGATTGTGTTGGAAAGCAAGTAATGATGCAGCTTTTGTACGGCGAACATCACTGCAAGACATTCTTTTTCGATTGGAGAGTAACGATGCTCTGCACCTACTAGCATACGGCTGAGGTAATATAGAGCAGCTTCTTTTCTTTGATCATTTTCTTGCGCAAGCAGAGCTCCCAAAGAGTGATCAAGGGCTCTTGTATGCAAGATGAATGGTTTTCCAGTGGTAGGAGTAGCTAACACTGGAGGTTTTGAAAGGTATGACTTGATGTCTAGGAAAGCAGCTTCACAGTCAGCATCCCAGACAAAGTTTACACCTTTTTTCAACAATCGGGAGAATGGACGGCATTTCCCCGAAAGATTGGAGATGAACCGTCTGATGTAGGCCAATTGTCCCTTGAAGCCCAGGGAGATCGATGTCTTCATGGACTTGAGATGTTGAGGCTTGGTCGGTAAGTCGACTTTTAAGCCTTTGTGTCAACTGTCTCAGAGGAGTGTCGGGATCATACCCTAACCCGTGTAAAGACTTTTCTACATAGTCATAGAGTCTCCAATCTTCCAGCTGGCTTTTAGTCAAGACGGGCCCCAACGGCATGAGAATACCACGTCCTTCTCCCAAACCGACTGGGTTTTGAAGCGTCATAGCCCATTTTCTTCATAATAGCTTGTGCCACAGAACTATATAAGGACAGTCGAGGCATACCTTCATTTTGGAAAGGTTCAAGCATGGAGTTTGATGAAGAAGCATCCGATCTATGGAAGAAGATCGGCTTTTCCTTTGCTGAAGTTACTGGAACAACGAAGGAAGCTGATGTAGGATCTTCTATGTCAGAAGTTGTCTCCATTGGAGTAAGAGCAGGCTGAACTTCCTGAGTGTCAGCTTGGATTGACGATGTGTCGTCTTCTGGCTCTGAATCTGAATCCGTGTCTTGCATGATAGACACGAAAGAGACAACAAATTTGCCCCCAGGCCTTTGCTTTACCTTCTTCTCTTTAGTTGTGATGACCAAAGGCTTTGAAGGTTTGAGGGAGATGATGAAGGGGGTTTGAATGCTTTCTTCAGATTTACCGGATGGTTTGTTTTTCTTCCGGCGATTGTTGAAGAGCCTTGCCTTTATTTTTCTGGAGATTTTCGGCAAAGGATGCTGTGTGCTTCTCCTCTTACTCTTTTTCACCTTCATACATTTGTGAGTCTGCAAAGTGGACTTCTTTACCTTTGAAGGGTTTTTCTGTCCGCAAAGACTCGATGTATCATGCCGTCGTCGCCAACAACTTGATGCATTGATGTAGAGTTGAAGGGATAACACCATTCTCGTGGATCCAAGGGCGTTCGAGAAGGATGTTGTAGCATGAAGGGGTTTTTATTGCATACACAGTGACCTCAGAAATAAGATCACCAACCTGCAACTTGAACCTGATTTTAACCGATAGGCCTTTGAGTACTCCCATCTATCCAAAGATAGATACAGATGTGTGGCTCAGTTTGCTGGGTGGGATGCCCAACTCTTCGAGAGCCGATGTGGAGATGAGGTTGAGTGCAGAACCTGGGTCCATCTGAACTATGTGCATAGGCATTTCCTTGATGTACCCTGTGAAGTACAGGGGTCGATTATGCCTTGTTTCGCCAAGTAGGAGGTCGTCCTTTGTGAAGGCGATGGTTGCACTGGCTGCTTTTTTAACCGAGAGGCAATCAATGCATGATCCCTCAGTATTCTTCTTTTCTCCCTTTGAGGAAGCTTCTGAGGTTTTGACCCAGTAATCCATTTCAATTTGGAGGACTTGCGGGGCATGTTTGTCGACATCCTCATTCAGCTTTTGTAATTCTGAAATGAGATTATCACGAGTGTGCGGAGACATTCGCAATAAATCCAGGATGTGCAGACGTGCAGGTATGTGCTTGAAGTGTTCAATCAAGTCATACTTGAAAGCCTCCTTAGGGCCTGCATGTTCATCATTGTTGCCACTAGGGGCGCTTACAACATCTTTTCCTGATGGATTTACATATGTAAAGGAAGATTGGTTGTAATTTTTGTGGTAGTCCCGGCCAGAGCGGGTGCCTCTACCAACTTCGAGAGCTTCTTGAGAAGGGTCTTCGTTTGAAAGATTGTCTTCAGGATCAAGAGGCTGTCGTTTTTCATTTGCTGATGATGTATCAGCAGCGGAGTTGCCATCCTCAGTGATTGTGTTGCACGGAGCATTTTCCGGGAACAAGTCCTGAACAGCATCTAGCAACCTTTCTTCTTCATTGACCAATTCATCGTCCCAAGCATCAATAGCTGGGAATTCTTCAGCTAGGAAGGGTGTGAACTTTGAAGTCACACTCTCAGGAGAAGAAACCTGAGGGGGTGTCATCTCAGTGAAAGTCACGTGAGAGGAGGTGGCTCCAGAAAGATACATTGCTAGGCATTGCCGGAGTGTAAGTGCTCTCATCAGACGATGCTTTCGGAAGAGCTATAGTCCCGAATTATCACATTACAGGAAGCTCTGATGGGAGACGTTGCCTGATCGGAGTCAGACTCATCCTCGGATGTAAGAGGATCGTCTATCCAGCAATTTTCTCCATTTTCAGGAGTTGAGGGAGGATGTACCTGATGGTCTTCAGGGACTTTAGGCTATGGATTACGAGGAGCTCGTTGACGCGGTCTTGCTCTTGTTCTAGAGCGAGACGCTTGCAAGATCCTTGCATATTCTTCAAGATCAGGCATGGGAGCCAAATCTTCTTCTTCATCAGCTCTTTATGGCTCAAGATTGTTGATTTCCACTGGAGCAATGAGGGGTGCTGGTTCAACAACATTTTCTTGTACAGCCTCTTGGTCTTCTTCAACATCAGACCAGGATCCTTGTGGCTGTAAGGGGTTATACCAGATTACTGGCATAAGATGAGTCTCAGGAACCCATTCTTCATTGGAGAGATATTCGCCTGTTTCAAGGGACTCCTCCCACTCGTCTGTGCAGTTGGATTCGAACCCATCATCAGTGTCGCTGGACTCGTATCCATCAATAGAGAATCCAACTACCGAATTGCAAGAGTGTGATACCTCCTGTGTGGCTTCTTTGAATTGAGGTGGCATGAAATCACTGAGAGTGGATTTTCTTACCCCCTTTGAAGTAACTGGAATGGATGTTTTTGTTGCCTCTAGTGAAGCGGTAGAGGAAGCCTCTGCCTTTTCTTTGACTTCTTGTTTTGGCTGGGTCTTCTCTTGCCGTTTGAGCTTAAGGAGATATTTCCTAGCTTGCCTTCGCTGTTGAGCTGTAGGCTTTGTTTTCACGACCTCCCAATTTTCATCTTCCAGGAGATCGAGATGTACCCATATGGGTTGTCCGTCTGGTGTTAACCAGTTCCTCGGACGCTCGGATGTTCACCTTGAAGGAAGTAGTGATCTTCTTCTTCGGTGATTTTGATGTTTGTCCACATGTCACCATGTTTGATGGAGGCAGACCCATAGTTTTGTCAAAGGTGATGACTCCGTTTTTCCACATCTCGTTTATTTTCTCCCTCACAACGAAGCATTGATTGAGAGGATGCCAGATCATCTGGTGGTATGGACAGTACCGAGGATCGTTGGTTTTGCCAACATCACTCGATCTTTTGGTTTCAGGCAAGGTGAGCTTGCTGTTTGCCACAAGAGCTCCTAAGATTTCATCAACATCTTCATCAAACGGGTATTTCTTCTCTACTCGTCTTTGAATGCATCTGAGAGTTCAGGTCTCTTACCAGCAGCTTTGTTTTCAGCTTTCTTAGGTGGCTAAGGAGCTGACTTGGTCTGCACATTGAGGACCTCTTTCTTCTTTGGTTTACAGGTTGCAATGGCGGTTGGCTCTTTTCTTGATGATTTCCGACTGTTGAGGTCTTTAATCACCGTTTCAGCTTCCATGGAAGCTTCTAGGAGTTCTCCCAGGTTTTTTTTATTTGGTGCCGATGATCATGGAGCGGATTATAGCTCTCATGTTGTTTCGGCAGATGTCGACTAGCGACGCTTGTGGCAATACATCAGAGCATTTGTATGCCATTGCTTTCCACTTGTGAATGAAGTCATATGTTGACTCATTCTCCCACTATTTTAGGCTGCACAGCTAAACCATAGTAGCGGGATGATCCTCGCCTTTGAAGTGAGTCAGGAAGCGTTGTCTCAAGCATGGCCTAATTTTGGATGGAGTCCTCCGGCAGAGTGGAGTACGCAATCGAAGGCCGTACCTTTTAGGGTACTTGCCAAAGAGGCGGATCTTGAAGTGCATCTTGATCCGCGATAGCTCCCGTCAGGATCTTAAAGTGGGAATGACGTGCTGTCTGGCTGATCCTTTCCTCGTATATGTTTGGGAGTAGGATGCTAAATTTTGTGGGGAACAGGACCGAGTCCATCTCAGAAAGGGATATGGTGGCTTGATCCCATGCGGCTTGAGTATATCCGCTTTCTTTTGCTTTGGCGAGGATACTGTCTACATCATTTTTGGTAAAGGGCGCGTGGCGTATTTTCTTCTCCATTTACCCTCATCGTCTTGATGATTCGGAGGAGGTTCATTGTTTCGCACTGATTTTGGAAGGCGAGGAGAAGGTCTTCCTCCGATTTCAATCCTATGTTGCCTGGTTGCCAACTGCGGTGATGTGGGTGATCGCATGCATCTCTGAGGTGGGTGCGGTGTGGCGTCAGAAGTGTAGCCAAAAGACGTTCATACCTTCGTGAGTCGAACGAAGAAACTGTCCTGGTGAGTGAGCTGGGGCTCATGTCTTTTTTGATGAAGGAGGTTGAAGAAGATCCACCTGTCGTCTCGTTGCTTGAAGGAGTAGGGATTCAGTCTTGATGTCTTCTTGTCCCTGGAGACGCTGCTGGTCATCAGACGTCGGACATGAATTTGGACGCTGACTTTTGGGTGTCTTCTGGTTTTTCCAACCATATGGACGGCAGCAACTTGGTTGGATCTTTTCTTTCTCGACCCATTTGGAGAGACTTGAAGTGTAGGAGGCTGGGTCCTTTGCTTCTCTAATTCTCTTTTGTCGATTCGACGCTCGGCGCGTATGCCGATGAGCAACTTGAGCACGGTCAGCTCTGGCTGGGCTTTGACGATGAAGGATGTGCTCCTCTCTGGCACAGCAACCGAGCCTATCTTCTTTGTAGCTGGGCAAGGACAGGATGCGAACTCTGTCTTCACCTGTTGCAACCGAAGCTTTGAATTTTTGGAGTTCGGCCCATGTAGAGATAAAGGGTCGAACTGCGGGTTTTATAGGCCTTATCAGGTGCTTGCAGAGGCCTTGTGATGCATGACTTGATTTTGGGCTTGTAGGAACAAGCCGGCTCATGCTGGTTTGACTTCGGAGTCAGGTTGGAGATGGGTCTCTCCTCTTTCATGTAAGGAAGAGGGTAGAACTGGTTCTCCTTGAGTGGGGCCAAGAATGCTGGCTTGGTAGATGTTTGGGACCTCTTTGTTTTGGTGAAGGTCTTGGGGACTAAGTCTTGGGATAGACCTGGTCGTTTGCTGGTCGAGGCTTCGTGGGACTGCCACGGGCTTCAGGCCTTCTGGTGCTCGCCTTTGGTGTCATCGGTAGCACATGTTGAGAGGCGAGTTTTTGCTTCTTGAAGGAGCAGTTTGTTCCTCCGGAAGTGGGGAATGGTCCCAGCGTTCCTAAAGACGATAGTCCGGGGAGTCGAGGTCGACCGGAGCCAGAGAGTTGCCGAGGGAGTTGACGCTTCGGCAGCTGATGGGGCGCTTGTAGGTTTGTGTGGTTTGCTTCTGTTTGAAGAGCATGAGTTGGTTCTTGCTTTCATTCGAAGTAATGGTAAGCGATGCTGCCGTTGTTAGTTTTTTTCAAAAATTTCTGAAACAAGACCACATCCATTAGTAATCACAAGAATATAATGATCATAATGGGAAGTTCTATGGTTTTATCTTTTTAAATTGCTCGAGGAAGATGACCCAAGCAATATGAAGAAGGTAAAACGCCATAGAGGGTACAATTATTCTGATCGCATGTATGGTAAGCCCAGAGCGTCCCAGTGACTGCTAGAAGCAATTGTGAACTTAAATTCAAATTGAGAAGCAGAGCTTGCTCGAGATAAGAAGAATATAAAGTTGGAGTTACAAATGTGCCGGTCGCAATACAGTAAACCCTGTAAGGGCGTACTAGTACCGCTAGACACAAATTTTTGAGACCGCATCCATGAGATGAGATTCTCTGATTTGAAAGGTCAAGATTGGATTCATCAAAGAGAGCAGAAGGTATTCCGATCTGAACACGGGCTCAGCAATTTCCGCGAGCGCCAGTGCTCAGAAAGAAATGAACCATAATTTCTCGAATCTGAATCAAAAAATGAAGAGTTTTTTTTTTGAAAGGCCAATATCGGGTTCATCAAAGAGAGCAAAAGGCACTCCAATTTGAACACGGGCTCAGCGATTTCCGCGAGTGCCAGTGCTCAGAAAGGAGAAGACCAAGATTTCTCAATCCTAAACCAAAATGACGGAAGTTTTTTTTTTTTTTTTTTTTGAAGAGTTTTTTTAAATCTTTTATTTTATTTTATTTGATTTTATTTTTTTAAAGATTTTTTTTTGAAATTTTTTTTATTTTTTATTTTAAAATTTTAAAATTTTTATTTTTAAAAATTTTATTTTTTGAAAAAAAAATTATTTAAAAGACAAGAGAGTATACATAGGCCTCCTAACTCGGTCTTATGAAATCTCGATTGATAGAATTGCCCCCAGGTAAGGGTAGGATTACTTAATGAACCTGTTTTGAAGGACCCTTGCCCTAGAACAGTCAAGCTGTCTCCACACTCTGGACAAGGCTTTTCTTGAATCAACCATGATCAAAGAACGCAGTTGGTTTAACCTTAGTGGTCTATGTCTTGTTTTTAATTATATATATATATATATTTTTAGATCTTTAATGAACTCATCGAAGAGAAATGATGGCCCAAAACCTTAGTCGAACAGGTTCAAAATTTCTGCAAGCACGATGAACGATAGGAAATGATCAAGGTTTCTCAATTTTGAATTCAAACTGAGAAATCTAATTTTTTTTTTAGATCTTTAATGAACTCATCGAAGAGATGGCCCAAAACCTTAGTCAAACAGGCTCAACATTTTTGTAAGCACGATGAACGATAGGAAAGGATCAAGGTTTCTCAATTTTGAATCCAAAATGAAACTCTGATTTTTTTTTAGAACTTTAATGAACTCATCGAAGAGAAACGATGGCCCAAAAACCTTAGTCGAACATGCTCAACATTTTTGCAAGCATGATGAACGATAGGAAAGGATCACAGTTTCTCAATTTTGAATCCAAAATTGAAAAATCTGATTTTTTTTAGATCTTTAATGAACTTATCGAATAGAAACGATGGCCCAAAACCTTAGTCGAGCAGGCTCAACATTTCTGCAAGCACGATGAACGATAGGAAAGGATCACGGTTTCTCAATTTTGAATCCAAACTGAAAAATCTGATTTTTATTTTTTAGTTTTTTTTAGATCTTTAATGAACTCATCGAAGAGAAATGATGGCCCAAAACCTTAGTCGAACAGGCACAACATTTCTGCAAGCATGATGAACGATAGGAAAGGATCAAGGCTTTTCAATTTTGAATTCAAAATGAAAAATCTGATTTTTTATTTTTTATTTTTTTTTTAGATCTTTAATGAACTCATCGAAGAGAAACGATGGCCCAAAACCTTAATCGAACAGGCTCAACATTTCTGCAAGCACGATGAACGATAGGAAAGGATCACGGTTTCTCAATTTTGAATCCAAATGGAAATTCTGATTTTTTATTTTTTATTTTTTTAGATCTTTAATGAACTCATCGAAGAGAAACGATGGCCCAAAACCTTAGTCAAACAGGCTCAACATTTCTGCAAGCACGATGAACGATAGAAAAGGATCACGGTTTCTCAATTTTGAATCCAAAATGAAAATTCTGATTTTTATTTTTTATTTTTTTTTTTAGATCTTTAATGAACTCATCGAAGAGAAACGATGGCCCAAAACCTCAGTCGAACAGGCTCAATATTTCTGCAAGCACGATGAACGATAGGATAGGATCAAGGTTTCTCAATTTTAAATTCAAAATGAGAAATCTGATTTTTTTTAAAGAGAAAGAGTGGAAATAAATTCAAAGAATTAAAAATTTTCAAAAAATCTCATCTCATTTTTTAGATGCAGAATCCAACATAGGCCACCAATTAGAAAGTAGCCAAGGAATCAAGAAAAGAAGTATAAGCATAGGGCAATAGATACGATATGCAAATATTTCATTTCTAGCATCGTGTTCTCAAATGAACGGGTCCCACCGGGTGTGCCAGCTTGATGGAACAGCGCTTCCACTCGGTCCTACCGAGGTCGGCGGATGTGGGAGTCCGTTGGATCCGACCCTTTCGTAACCGGGAAGGGGGCAGTGGCATGCATCAACATTTTTTTGTGTGCATGTGCCAGATTTTCTATTTTACTTGGAATTGCAAGTGGTGATCCGGAGATCAACCATCGCAAGTAAAAAGGAAATCAACTTCTTTCAAGTTTTCCATTGCACATATATTTAAGAAAAGAGACATTTTCTTGATTTGCCGTGAAAGGCGATTTTTTGGCATTTATAGCTGATTTTGGCGTTTATAGCCGATTTTGGCGTTTATAGCCGATTTACAATCCTTATCAATAATGAAAGACAAGAGTTGTGATTTTTGTCTCTTTTGAAAAAATACAAACTACAATGAAAAGCAAGAAAAGGAGGATCTAACTTCTCAGGAGATTGTGGGGGACCCGTTCAGATTGACGGTCACAAGCCATATGTGGACTTCACCATCATCCATGCAAATGAGAACAGAGGATGCTATTGATTCGCTTGGCTTGGCAATAACCTCAGGTTTTTAGAGGACAAAGACCAAGAGGAGGTCCTATATCCAATAAAAAAAATAAGTAGACGGGCTGAAAAGCCACGTCTAAGCCATTGGAAGCAGAAGGAGAAGACAAAGACGTTGGGGGGGGGGGGTACCCCCCAAGGGACTTTTGTCACCTTGTAGCGGTGGCCGGTGTAGGATTTCTGCAGAGTTTTCTCTCTTTGATGCCTTTTTCTGTCTGAGTTTCTGGATTTTCTGTAGTCTGTTGTTTGTTTTCTCTGCTTTCTGTGTCGTCTGTTTGATCTTTTTCTTCTTGGAGACGTCTCCTATTTATAGGCTTTTAGGTAGCCATTTAGGAGGGTTTATGAGCCTTAATTGTCATAAAGCTACATAAAGGGAGGAGTTACAAGATTGAATTCTTTATTTTGTAACTCCTTTTTCTTGGCTTCTGATTGGCCAGAGGAGATTGAGGGCATTTAATCGCCTTTAATCGCCATGATGGGAGGAGTTTCATGGGTTAAATGCCATGAATCTCTTGACTTGTAACTCCCGGATTCTTGCTTCTGATTGGTCCGTCCAAAGAAATGGATTAATGACTGTAATAAAGCCAGTCAATTAATATCATTAAGTGGTCGCCGAGCAGTTGAAGAGTCGCGGCCGTGCCGTGTCTTTTGGGATTCTTCTGGCGATGATCATCGATGGATCTTCATGTAGATCGACATCGGATGACCATGTAACTTCAGGTGTTTGGTTGCCAACAGCGGGTCGGTGCCATCTGTCCTGTCGATTTCTCGATCGGTCGGGTAGAAAAGCACACTTTTTTTGGTGACCAGTTGGCGATCAATGTTGATTTCGATACTCTTGATGATTAACCCGTGTTTTTGACGGATGTCAGAGGATTTGGTGTCTCAGAAACAACATATTTGTTCATAACTGAAAGATGGAGTTGGGCGCTTCATCTTGGTATAAGTTAGAGTGAGAGACTCTCCTGTATTCAGGGTGACTAACCTAAGTCATGGGAGGACATTCCCGGATTTATCTCATTAGTGCATATGCAATGAATTGAACAGGACCATTGTAGGTGTGATCTCTAAAATAGTACTATCACTGAGAGAGATCAAGTCACCTCATGCTACTGAGTGACCAGTGCTCTTAATCTTGAGTATTTGTGGATGAATTGACGAAGTCAAGTTCTTGTGCTTTAATTCACTATGGGTGAGATTCTTTTCATGGGTCAACCACTCTGTGTTTTGGGTATTCGGATTTGATCAGTTGGGACGTGCAGATGCAATATAGAATCTATGCCATCTAATGATGGAATGATCGTCCCCTTAGAATTATCCGATTAATCATCAAAATCTAAGATCTTAGTATATGGATGTTCCATATGGATATTGAACTTGTGGGTCGCTCCTTGGACCAAGAGAATGATATCCAGATGATGATTAAGTTAAGGATATGAAGTTCTAAGGTTTTAAATGTAATCAAGAAGGTTGATAGTACATCTGATAGCCTGACTTGATTATGGATGTTACATAGAGGGGCATTTAGGTCATTTTACTTAGTAGGTTGAAGGCAACTGTCATTTTCTGACGAGCTTATTATATTATATATTTGTCCCTGGAGTTCAACCATAACTCTTTAGTGGAATAAGTTAAGGTTAAAATGGTCTTAATGTTGCTATGGGTTAGCATGGACATTTTGGTCATTTTAGGAGCCAAGGGCAAATACGTCTTTTGGTCCCTTCTCTAGTCACTTTCCAAGATTGGCAGGGTTTCCTAAGTTGTTTAGATGCATATGGTTGAATTATTTTAGTGGAAAAATATTTTGAGTTTAAATTCAATAGGCATTTAATGGCATACATGAATTAATTCTAGATAAATTATTAGTGGGCCATGGTGAGCATTATTATGTGGGACGTCCATAATGGGAAATCCATGGGTAAGGTTTCCAACTTTGAGTAGGTCTCTCTACTTGGAAGGTTGGACTCCTCTTTGGATTAGTTTTCCTATAGTAAATTTTCCTTTTTGAATAAGAAACTTAAATTAGTAAGTGTTGTGCAACTAGGATTACTAATTGCCAAAGTTTGTGGGATGTTCCTTTAGTTTCCTTTTCTAATTGGAGTGTTTCTAAAAGGAAATAAATCTTTAGATTATACTTTCCTTTTAAGACATCTATGAGAATTAGGAGAGATAACTATTAAGGAAAGGAATCCCAAAGAGCTATAAAAAAGGAGGAGGCTTCCCCCCTTGGACGTCCATCCCTATGCTACAAAAATCCCACACGTCCAGCCCTCTTGTTCTTTCTGCTATAAGTGAGCATCAGGTCTGAGATTTTTTCCATAGAAAAAAAAGTTCTCAAAACCCATCTAGAAATCTAGATTAAGATCCCACCATCTTAGCCAATCAGATTTGGAAGTGAAATAGAGAAGAAGATCAAAGGCAATTCTACTGCAGAAAATTCCAGCAAGTTGTTTGCTAATTGCAAGTCTGAGTTCAGCCATTTTGATCTTTTATTTTAGAGATTTGAAGTCTACAAATAATCAAGGTAAGAGTCTTCTTGAATCTCCTTTAATTATACACTTGTTGATCATGAAACCATGGAGTTATTATGCGATCAATATGGCTGATTGGCGCTGCCCAGATCAGATTTTTTAAAATTTGTTATGTTACAAATCAGCCATGGAAGTCCTTCCTTAGTGATGTCCAGATCTGAATCACAGTTTCTTTCAATTAATGGGAACAACGCTTGACCAAGAGAGTCCTCCCACCATTAGCCAGCAAGCAACCGGATCGACCTAAGAAGAACAGGATCTGAGTGTAATATATTTGATTATGTCATAAAAACAATAATCTTTTGCAATAACTTAATTATATGTAATATATTTGATGATTATAATGATCCTAAAATAAATTAGAACGAACTAGTATAATATCCTATACAAAATGGAGGTAATTTTTAAAACTTATTCAGTTTTTAATAAGTAGACCCCATGTGGATAAACGAATATGACTATTTTCTATAGAGTTAATTCTCCGATCACATCATAATACTACTTCAGTCTTTCGTGTGGGCCCAAAAGACAATAGAGGTGAAATTTTGCAAAATCCAATGTATGAGAAACAAATTTTAGTAACAATTCAAATTTTATGTAGGTGGCCCATTAATTGTTAGTAAGACACATGTTTTTCATTAACAACTTTTTGGAATACAATATTTAGATTAAAGGCTCGTCTTGACCTGACCAGGCTCATAGGAGTCTCACCTGAATTTTGGGCCAGGATTAGATTAGGGGTTGAGGTATTTAAGATAAGCTCAAGTAAAAATATATTACAAAAGGGCACGTTTTCTGTCTTCCTTCTCAGTAAAATATATTAAGAACCCACAACAAAGCCCGTGGTGAACCCGGCATAAAATACAAATAAGCTCTTACTTCTAGTTTCAATCCCATTTGATTGGTTAGGGAAAGAAAGTGAAATTATTTAAACTTTATAGCAAACTTAAGTTAAAAATATAATAAAAATCTAATAAATAAGAAATTAATTTTGTAAAAATAAAAAATTAATTTGAAACTTGATAAGAACACACAGAGGATCATACCGCCGGCCCATATTTTGAAAGTACATGATTTCATTCTAGCATGTATTTCATATAGGTAGACCCCACAATGGACAAAATATAATTTTTTTATTATAAAATGAGCATTTTTTTTTATAAATAGAGTTGCCGTACTCTAAGTATTTAACCGGTCATGGATAATTTTTCATGATAAAAGGCGTTGAGGTCAACTTCCACCCTCGCTCCGGAGCGGTCTAATTGTGGTCGAGCCCTCTCCCTCACCATAAACTATTGTTATGCCATTTCGTATCACCAATTGATTTTGGGAATAATTTGGAAAAGATTGAAAAGACATCGAAGTCGAATGAGTAATTAGTTTACGATCATGTTGATGATAAAGAGTCCAGATAATTTTGTTGATTTTTCATATTTTCTTATCTTTCAAAACATAGTCCATTTGCAGATAGGTATTGGTTTTCTGAGTACCAGGTCAGAAACTTAAATACTGAAACTGCATCAAATGGTGGCGATCCAGCTAAAAACATTTTTCAGTAGATCAACTAAGTTGGGCCCATGTCACAAACCCAAAGACTTAGGTGGGAGTGATTTTCTACATTTTCTATCAGACCCTTCAATGTCTGAATCATTTTTCCCATCAACGAATAACAACCTGTCCACCTCTCTCTTGACGTTTTTCCTAAAAAATAGTACACCTCGTCCCGAGTTAATCTTGATTAACTTTAATTAATCGAGATTAATATAGATTAAGTGTAATAGTCAAAATTAAATGACGATTAATGTTTGAAATGATCCAGTTAGTCTTGGAAGACTGAATTGAGTTTAGTAAATGGATTTAGAAGAACTTGACTTGATTGAGTTGATTTTAGAACTGAATTAGTGAAGTTAGGACTTTTTTCGTAAATACGAATTTATGCATATTTCGTCGAATGTGGTGAAACTTGATACCAATGTTTGTATCTCGACGAGTACATCAAATTTCATATTTCACTTGAATACATTTGACTTAAGATGAATTAAGTAGGTCTTGATTTGACTTAAAATTGAAATAAGTGAAATGAGAAGGGTTAAGTTGCAAATTGTATCCTCAAATGCTTTAAAAGAACCCAGCACAGTATCATTCGATGCGTTCAGAATTGAGTTGTGCAGAGACCTGGACTCTTTCTTTCTTCTTCTTCGTTTCTACTTCAAAGTGCTTGGAAGAGAGATTACAAAGTGGGTTTTGGAGAGGAATTTGTTTTCTTCATCTCCATCATCATCTTCTTCAATCTTTTGGAGTGAAGTTTGGGGAAAATCTCAAGTTTCCATTTAACAAGCTGTCAAGTAAGTATTTAGTTGTTCTTATAGAACATTTGAGTTCTATTAAGTGATTTGGAATGATTCTTAACACAATCAATTCAAGAATTTCGTTTTTGGGGTTATTTTGATGTTAGGTTGTGTAGGTGCAAAAAATAACGACCCACAATAATGGGGGGGGGGGGGGGGGGCCTTAGAGGACTTACCCAAGTGAGATTAGGGACACCGATGCCTGCGCCTGGAGCCTGAGAAAAGGAAGGAGAAATGCAGGTCAGAGGACCCTGGCCTGGGCGGCGCAGGGCTCTCCGATGCCTAAGTTAGTATATGAACTAAGCAGAGGGAGGAGATTTTTGGGGAAGAAGATGGCATACCAGAGTGGTAATGGCGTCCCCTCTTTCCTCTGGAGGGGTAGCTGTGTTTATATAGAGGAGGAGGAGGCAAAGGGGTTGTTGGCTGTCTTGTCATAGCCCACTTCGTCAGGTACTAGGGAGGCGCGGTCTCATCGTAGCCTGTCTGGTCCGTCGTAGCTGGCTTGTCCCGTTAGGCCATATCCTGGCGCCTTGGGAGCTGTGGACGGCGATCTGTCAGGAGATACGGGCTGTCCCCCTTGTCTTGTCGCACGGGCCATAGCGTGCTTGAGCGTCCATGGGAGGACAGCTGTCAGTGCTCACTACTTTCATCGATATGAGGCGCTTGGCCGGGATGGAGTGTCGTGCCGGGTGAGATCTGGCGGAGATGTAGGGTCAGGGCACTGTTGCCGAAGTGGAAAGGATGGCACTGTCGCCGAGCTGGGCAGCCGAAGTGGGATGCTTTGCCGAAGTGGAGTGTCTGGTCTTGCTAAGGCGTGCATTGCCGAGGTGGGGGAGTTGCCGGGATGGACTTGCCGGGATGGATCTGCTGATGGGCCCCCCCCGGATGGAGCACCTTGCCCAGGATTCTCTTGGGAATTTCCCCACACAGGTTGAATAAGGGTTTCAAATTGGTGATTTTCATCTCAACCCTCAAGCTAACAAAGGGGTTTTTGTGTTAGACATCTATTAAGGCAAGTATAAACAAGTGCACATGATTAGATGCTATTACATGTTAACTTCTCTTAGTTAAATTGTGAAATTGAGTTCAGCCTTATGATTATGTGCTTTATTGTGTTGGTATTCATTGAATATGGGCTGAAAGGTGTTTGATTAATGATTGAATGGTGAAAGAGAAGATAGGTCAGAATTAGTGTAAGTATAAACAGTAATTTAAGTCTATATGCTAATCAATGTGATTCTTATAAGTTTGGTTATAGTTTTGATTCAACCAGTTCATAGAAATTGAATTATGTATATGAATTGATTGGAAAAGAAGATAGATAATGGTATTGAAATGGATTGAGTGCAAGTATAAGTACTAGTTGTACTTACATGTTAATGATTATGGTTTTCATTAAATTTAGTTGTAGTTTTGATTCACCTATGTTCATAGACTTTCATTGGGTGTATGAAATGGATGGTGAATTGGAGAAGAATTGATTTGAAATGAAATAGAAGTATATCTCTGTGTTTAAATGATGTTTGG